>JARFIW010000333.1:4335000-4723560 GCA_036346225.1 Platerodrilus igneus | reverse complement strand
TCGTGTAGACCTATTTTCGCTTCTTTGGTTTCAACTATACGATCAAAATTATTAAAAGCTATATCACTATTTAAAACTGGTGAACGAATGATATCCGGAGCGGATATATCGGTTTTACTACTCAAAGAAAAAGTTGCTTCAGTCTCCAATTCCTCCAGGGTAGAATAGCTGCAGCAATGCCCGTATAAATTCATGATATTTACTACTAGTTTACTATTAGTCAAGCTTTTTAATGTTAGGCCAAGCGTAATTTGCTTTGGTGGTTTGATCTACCCATTTGAAATAGCATATATGGCATCTTGTGAAAAGTAATTGGATAATTTATTGTTTTTTCACTGTATCTACGACACGATTTTTCTCCGTTCAATAAGGTATTAAAAAACGTGGTAAGTGAATTTGGTAAATCGGATTCACCTTTTATCAAATCTGTCGTTGATATTTGTTCGGGTAAAACCTTTTTTTAATATTCTGAACGTCTCGGCGTAGAATCAACGCCGCTTTCAAAAGGATATCCTTCTCTTGTAAAGCAATGAAGTCAGTATTCGGCAATGTGACGCCTATGTAAAGTTTTATAAATTTTTGGTTATTCATGGTAATAATATTTATTTCTTGTCTATATGTTTAAAGACGACGCGCTTCAAGGTAACAAGACGAGAACATAGAAAAGAGTCTTCATCGTGTAAGTGATGCTTGCTAAGACCTTTAACGTATATAGTTTTAACTAGTGACAAGAAAATCACGATTCTTTTCTTAATAACATTATTATTTATGAAAGTGCTGAGTTTTCGATAAGCTAATTGACTAACTTCTCTAGTAATGTGCCAATCTATTTTTTCGCGTTGTTTATTAGTGATCAACATGAAGTATCCAGTTTTTTTTTACATAGCATGTGATAAAAGATGCGCTTTTTCTGTTGCATAAGACCGACCTCTCTGGAGTAATTCTAATCTGTGTAATTCTGTCGCAACAGAGTTTATAGTCTCTAGAAATATTCAGTACTAGAAAAGTGTACAGAAACCTTGCCTCGCGGCCCTTAACCTTATTCCGATGACAATTACATTATATGCATACTTTACTACGAAGAGGGTTTTTACTTATTTCTGAAACAACTTGCTGTATTTCGTTACATATTTGTTGTGGTTGTTCGTCTTGATTTTCCCCCGATTGCCTATATATTGTATTAGAATCGTTTTCATATTGATTGGAAAGTTTAACTGCATTTTGGTCGATTTTTTCCTTTGTAGTTTCACTGTAAAAAAGGTCAATTTAACATCTGTGTTTATTAAATTATTGTCTTTTCGAATTTGCAATATTTTCAGAGCATTTTCTAAACGCTCTTCAGTAAAACAAAATGCTTTCTGTTTAATCGAGATTTTACTGCAAATGACACAAAACGGTCTCAAAGAAACTTATTATTATAGCGTGTTTTTCAAGTTGTACACTGTTTGTTTACTGCGTAGACACAAGATAAAAACAAGCAGACACTTATCTTTTATAGGTGGCCTTGAGAGTTCTAATCGTTTCTTCCAACTGTTACGTTACAGAGGTGCTGATTTCTACCTAAAATTGTTTGCTTTCTGTATATTTTGTTTTGTTTGGAAGCCAGTATTAATATCCTCCATCCTACTATTAGACACCTCTCTAAATTAATTTAATTAAACGATATGATGTTTTTAATAGCTTACAATTGATACCAAAAAAGTAGAACTTCGGTAAACAACAGTTACGTTGAATGTTCAGGCGCCCGTCCGTTCACCAAAGTTAAGTAACGTCGGGCGCGGTCAATACTTGGATGGGTACCGCTAACAATCACCAAAAACTTTTCAACTGCTACCTTTATATTTTAATCTTTGCTGCATAGAATTTCTACATTCTAGTAATGTATATTGTGTGTGCAAAATCTTTGAGGCTTGCATTATTAATAATTTTTGGGAAAAATTGATTTTTTGAACTTCTTAAAATTCGGCGCATAACACCTACTCGCTTAGCTGAAAGGGCTTTCCACCACCAGATTGATTGCAGCAAACGTTTTTCATCAATAACATATACTATTTTAACATAGAGAAAATTTGAGCCTTGCGGAAATACAACGTATAGCAATGTTTGTCCAAACTTGAAGGTCACTGCTGAAAGGTTTCCCACTGCTACCAAGGTTGCAGCAAATTGTTTTCTGTCAACTTTTGATGCAAATAAGGATATCTGATTCCACTTATAAATTGCCGTTAAAAAACCCGTTGTACAAGATTATCGGTATTCTTATAAATAAATTCATTCATTAATTCTGCATTAAAGATTTAGCAGCTGTTTGGTAGTAATGCTTTTAGCTTACTGGAGTCGAATTTTGAGTGCAGTTACTTCATTTGTAGGCTTTTCCAAGAGTATAGAGCGTGTATCTGCAATGGTGTTAGTATGATGCGCCGATTGGGTTTTGTAGACGGCATCTACTAAACGTGCTGTCTTCTCCAAGGATGCTTGTGATTGAGTTGTTGGAATGCTTGTAATTGTATTGTCAAGCGGCATTGATTTTAAAAAGTACCTAACATCATTGTTTCAATAAGTTGCTATAGACCTCTCAAGAATTGTGAACGTTTTCTTTTATCTAATGATTCTTGCTCTAATAATCTTATAGTTCGTAGTTTCTGCAATGAACTTAGCTTTTTAATCAATTTGGCATTCACTTTCATATATTTGTCGTCTGGAACGGTTCTGTGACTCTGGCTTTTAGGTTGGATATTATGTACGCATCTTGTGCAATCCCGCTAATTTCGAAGCTGTGTTCTACTTGGGAAAATCATAATTCTGTATCCGCTGGCCAGAAGGGTAAAATTCGCACGGCAACCATATTTACTTGCTCAGCCATTTTAAACGTTTAAAATGTCTTTATGCACTTAAATTCACCAGTGCTAACTCTGTAGCATGATCGTTTTGGTTGATCACTCGCCAAGGTGGTGTTCGGGTTATCAATGCTTCGTAGTAACTGAAATATCATTTATTTACAAGTTAAAATATTGATATGAACTTATTTATACATTAACATTAAAGGCATGACGTACAGGAATTATTTATAAATATTTTTGTATGTTAAATGTTGAAGAATTGGACGTTGCGGCTTCACGACGAAGACCTAGGTCCAGTGTCGTGCGAGTGAAGTAGCTTACGGTCGGCCCGAGTTACGCTGAATGCAATGCGATACCCCGTGACGGTGATTGCAGTCAGGTTTCCGTAGCATTTGTTGCTAGCAGCTAATGAGCTTATGCTGGCGTACGTGTAGCTCCTCGGTTGATAGAAATAAAAGCTGGTTGGTGGCGGAAATTTCCAATCCTAGCGTGCTTGTTGCCATCACGTGCTCTAGTAAATGGTTCTGATGCCTGTGGTCTTATAACTGGAGCGGGTCCAAGCTGTGTTATGGTGGGATCCTAGTCGTAGTCGTGTGAGAGTTCACTTCATTCTATCCCTTTAGATTTGTGATCACAGTATTATAATCTGAAGGAAGATCCTTAGTGCACAAAGAGCTTGAGCCTTCCGTCTTGCACCATCTTAGCCTTCTCCAAGAAGTGTGGTGGCTTTTTTAAACTGAGAACAAGAAGTGATTTGCTCTAGTGTTTGGAGTTCTTTTTTTACCAAGGTTTGCGTGGATTATACAATCGGATGGTTCTATTTTGCATTTGAAGGGTGTCGAACAAGTGTAATATTAGTGGAGGGGTGTTTTATGCGTGCCTGGTCTGTGCTTATAGGTCAGTTAGTTAGGAGTACGGTTGTTTGCATACTCCTACAGCTTTTATTATGGTATTTACTGCTAGACTAGCCATTTCTTATTTATTTGAGGGAATCTCCGCATCTGAACGTTTTATTAATGAATTTCAACTGACTTTTCAACGAATAAATAATTGTGATTGTTTACACAAGTTTCGGGTAAAGTTATATAAATTCGTTATGCGTTACACGATATCAAAAATTGACTAGTGTAGTTTTCAAACTTTGATTGTTTCATTCGCTAGTTTTGACAAACCGTATCATTCGTTTAAAAAAATGTTTCCTTTCAAAACTGGTTACGTAAATAACTATTAAAATGTGTCGCCAAAGCCACGACCATACGGACTGACACAACTAATTTCCCTAGGGCGGAAAACAAAATGCAAAGGAACTTCAAGTAATATTTGTTTTTAATTATTGCAAAAATACAGATATCCAGATCCTCACCAACCAAAATTATTGTAATACATTTACTTTAAGGTGTATTAGGTATTGAACGTTTCCCTTTTTATTAATTTATGTTTTCGTCCAAGTGTACTTTCTAGTTCTAATAACATAGTTGAATGAGCCTGTTGTAACATGGACAGAACCAAACTGGATTAATTGAAAACACCTACCATCTAGCTGTTAGCAAATTGTTAACATTTCTAAAAAATAAGAAAGAAGTATCTGTGACCAAGTACCCATAAAGAATATCGTGAGTATGCACATTTTTATTTAACACGAAATTTTGTAACTAAATAGTATAATAGTTCGCTCGAAAGTACAATTATGCTGGAAAAAGATGTTTCCATAGTTAATCGTTAATCACCCTAACTTTATTCAAGAAAGAGCGAAATAAATTTTAAATTAAATTTTCTTATTATAGTTGCTTTTTAATTTTCTTTAAGAGATTCAAAGTAAGAGTCTCATATTTGCGTTATTTCTTCTTGTATAACCGGCACTTACGGTAATTACCCTTTTAAGGTTTCATATACAAATTTTTAAGATCTTCAAGGTATTCTCATTTCCTGCTATCTCGCGACTAAATATTCAATTCACCTGGAACATTAAGAGCTTAATAATGACTGCCTTCATTAAAAATGTTTTTCATTATATCATTAATTAACTTCGTTGGTCCCTTTTTAAGCTCTTAAAAGGCAAATATGTTTAGCAGTATTATTTGAGTAAGTTTAATACCTTTAGCCGCGTTGTGCCTTGTTTACGTTATTTTAAAATACAGGAAATTTTAGGCCGCCTCCGTCTGCTTCCAATTAATTATGCTATTGCGTTTGTGCGTTCTATAATATTAAATTTTTTTGTATAATTTGTTCATTTTTAGTGCAAGCCCTATACTGCAATAGAACCTGCAACATAGTTTCATTCATTTGGCTAATTATCATTCTATTTCATTGTAAGAGTATAATTTCGCGTGCCATACAGGCTCTCAAGTTTAAAATATACATCTCATTCGTAAGGTAAATTTATTGGAAGGATTTGAAAAAATTGTTAAGTTTAGGAGAGGATACCAAATTTTGAATTTTAACAAAAAATGAAGTATCTATAACTTCAACGTCTATGACAATGGCTCCATGCTCTACTACCCAATTTGGGATAAAAGATAGGATTACTGCAACTTTTGTTAGATAACTAGTACCATACTGCAGCCTGCATCTGAAATTATATTGTATTCGCAATGGTTACATAGCACTTAGTCTTAACGTCAATTTGATGTTTCACACATACTTTCTATATTAAAGTTCATAAAAAAAATTAAATTGCCTATTTTATAAGAAAAATGTTGAAGAAAAATTAGAAATGATGAAGCTAGGAGAAAGTGTACATATCAGTGATTCTATGTTCAATAGTAGAAAAACAAAAATATAACCGTAGTGGCCTGTGTACTGGGATGCTATAGGAAAATATTTTTCTTATAAAAAATACAATCAAAAAAGTAAAATATACGCATAAGAAGCATGTTTAATTTTCTCTATATGCACATTACAGAAGTGAAGGAAGGATGAGCATTTTACGTTTATAATACATTAATTACTTTAATAATTACTCAGTTAGCATGGTCACGGACATTTAGGCGTTCTAATGCGGTTATGGTTTACCTCATATTGATTCCAAGTTCGACGCAACAATGAACTAAATATGAAGTGAATGTGTCACAATCCAATGACGTCGTTCTAAGACGTCAATTTTACATTAAGTCGAAAGCGTCAACATCACGTCGTTCCAATATGTCAATATCACATCATTCCCGTACATCAATTTCTCCTTACCCGAATATGTCAATATCACGTTATTCCAGAACGTCTGTAAGATGTCAATGAAAAAATAATAGAAAATTGGTTCTCTATAAATGGGGTTGTATATTTAGCGCATTCATATAGAACTGATAAGATTAGAACATGACATAAAAATTACGTAATCCAAAGTCAATCTAAATATTTAGCATTGCATTTGGCTTTAGAATGATGTAGCCTTAATATCATATTCCTAACCCCCGGTTCTGTATAGATGCGCTATCATACAACTCCATTCATAGAGAACTAATTTTCTACTATTGTGTTACCCGCGTAGCTCCAAAAGTTAGACACCTACGCGTACAATGAAGAAAAACCTAGTTCCTTATAAACAAACACACGCGCGCTGACGCGCGCACACCCACACACACACGAGAGCGCGCACACACACGCGCGCGCAAAGTTTATATCTTTTAAGAATTGAAACTAATTTTTTTCACTAGGTATAGAAGAATTGGTACACATGGTTGTTATTGATTTACAATTGAGGCTTTTAAAATACACGGGAAGTGTGTTTTTATGAAATAAATGTCTTAAATCTACGTTATTTCTAGTACATTTGACGAGCTCTTGTGTTTCATTAAGCATAGTTGTATTACACACGAAAAGATATACTTCGCCTTCTTGCCTTAATAACTGATTTTATGGTTTGTAATATTTTAATGGGTTTGTATTTATAATACGCTTATATTTATATTCAGGGTGGAACAATGAATATTCGGAGATTTTAATTTTCTTCTGTTACCTTTTATTCGAGTGGGCTTTATTTATAGGATTTGAGTTCTCATGACCTCTTGTGACCCCTTTGTCACTTTATTTCCTCCAAATTAAAATATAAAATTCAAAATCTTTGGATTTTTTAGCATGAATGAATAATTTTACTATTTTTATTTTTAACTATTTGCTATCTACAGCTATTTCTATAAGACTTATAATACAACTGCATTATATGTATTATTCATACTGTGGTTTTTCTTCTTTAAACAATACATCTATTTCTATCTTATGATTAACCAAACTTTCCATTACTCTATCCTAACCTATAATCTAACATTTCTATGCTTTATTTCTAATTTTTTCATATTTACACACGGTCATATCAAGTTTCATCTCAAACAAAATTCTTTTCGCTTGCATACATAACTTATCATACGCTAGTAAATTCCTCTCTACACTGTCATAACCTAGGAAAAATATGGGGTATAAAATTTCATGAGATTGTCCCAGCAACTACACAGCTATACTACTCACGTCGAAAAAATTGTGTTCTAAAATGTCCCTATCTAACCTAGTTATGTTACTTTGTAAATAGATATCTTTTAATCAATCTTTATTATATGCATAAACTTTGGCCTTAAATGGTTGAATATCAATACCTCTTAACTTATTTCATTATCTGTGGCAATCCTTAACTTTCTATTACCAAATTAGAATATTTCTCCTTTAATAACGACTTTACTTCATTTATAACTTCACCTGGACCCTTAATAACCATTTTTCCTTTTTCTACATTTTCATTAAGTCTTTCTCAAACAGATTCACATCTATAATTTTAACTCCCTCATCCTCTTTCACTTCACAAATCCCTTTCTTTTTCCTACTTTTTATTTCTTCTCACATCTGCATTACAAACCACACGCCCTTCCTCCATATTTATACATACGCCATTTTACAGAAAAATTTGATTTTTTAATAGAAATTATCTCAAACGAATTATTAAATTCGTACGTTCCAAATTATTTCATCATTATTTAATACTTTGTTACTTTTATTCATTTTTACCTTTAAACGCTGCAGTTACAGAAAGTTCCTTAATCTCCTTATCAACATCTGCAATCATACAATTTTCATTCATTTTATCTATTATTTTCATCTCTTCCACATTAACTTCTGCAACTTCGGTATTTTTCTGTAAATACGATACAACTCTTCTAACTTCACCAGGACATCTAATACTTAAACTCTTTTCTCTTTTACCTTCCATGTTCTTCTCAAATTGATTCAAATTCATACAATCTCTTTCTACTACTATATGGACTTCTCCGTTCCATTTAATCATTTCATCCCCATAATCATCGTTTTATTCTCGGCATCTATTATACCTTTCATCTTACTTATAAAATCCATTCCCAGAATGGGATCAGTTCTTAGCTCTGGCACTATTAAAAACTCTTGCTCAACCTCTATCTTTTCCAACTTAACTTTCAAAATTATGAATCTGTTGCTATCTGCAAACTTCTTATTATTCGGCGATACTAAATTATTTCTTTTAATAGGGATAACCTTCTGCATTAACTCCTCTGAATTATATTTAATAGAACCTTCACTTACTTAAAGTTGCTTCAGCTCCTGTGTTTAAGCGTAATTTGATCTCTTTTCCTTCTACTTGTAATTTTATTATAACTAGTAAATCATTTTTTTCATTTTAGCTTTTAAATCATTTTAAAATCAAGTTTTATAAATTCGTGAGCATGTTCATATTTATTATTTGCTATATTTTCTTCGTTTGATTTGTCTGCTCCTAAAAATCTTGCCTACTTGACGTTTCAGGTCAATGCACGATCTCTGTGTATATCCTTCTATTGTCTTTCAACTTTCTGTCCAATAAAAGTTTTTTATTGCCAACCCATTTGATTTTTCGCTCTCATTAGACGATGAGTGGTTTAATAAACAATTTAAAAGATTTACTTTTTGTGAAAACAGGTTGATGGAGCCTTGTGTACAGTTTTCCTTTCCTACTAATTTAAAATAAACACAAACAGTAATAAAACTCCAACCTATATTATCCAAACAGGAATATCACAATATTGGACAAACAACGAAACAATTAAACTAAACTATCCATAATATACGTGTATTTAAAAGAAAAGAACATCTTAAATTTATTCAATTATAGTTATACTACCAATTTAACCGGTTCACTTACATTTATCTAAATACAATTGTGGTGCTTGTATATATTAGTATTTCCTATTTATATTATGCTTTTGATTAAACGCACACCAACGTAAGTCTTCATACCAATAAATGTCACATAACCAATTATTAAATATTAATCAGTCAAATTATTAGAAATTTAGGTTGTGGAGAGCATGTAGAACTTTTTAGATTAGCACGGAATAGAAAAGAAGTTAAAGTTGCATCAAACCGACCTTAAGCAAGGTCGATAACAAAATGATGATGAATCAGCCAAAATATGTATCAGATAAAAAACGAAAGTTCAATGACTTACAATTGTTGACCTATATTAGGCTCAAACAACCTTGTCGCGCAGGACTAAATTTGGAGTTGTTAAAAGTTACTAATCCAACTGATGTTGACCGAAAGCATACACTCCAGGAACACCCTCACAATGTAACGACATCTTTCTCGAATCCGCCATTACTTTTTGTTCGGTAACTTGCCTCAATACAAACCCGAGTTTCAAAGCTACCTGTAACAAGTCGTTTTACTGTTGCAATATCTGAAAAGTTGGGCAACTTTGCTTATCTGTCTTTCTTAAATAAGTTAAAATGAAAACTAGTTGTCCTTGTCTTAGGTTTGAAGTTTTGTCCGTGTTGGGATTATAAGGCTCTTCCTTGTGTTCCGCGCTCTCCAGCCTTTTGATATTTTCTGTTGTACAGTTTGGTGGAATATGGACGTGATGATTCTTTTGATTTTGAGAACACCATAGATGTGTGAAACTTTTCCTTTTAATAAGATAGTTTGTTGTCAGTTAAGGGTAAACGAGCATTTACTTTAAGTATATTTCTTTTGTTATAGGGTATTCTGTCTAAACAATTAATGGTAGCCGCATATAAGTTCTTAGTAACTGCTGAGATAACTTCGTTGCATTAAGAATCACGTGTGTCTAGATTTTACGAGTATTGCACACTGCGTGATTTGCATATCATAATATGATTGTTTAAGCTACTCGGTAAGGTTCTTTTATGACTAATTATTTCGGACATTGTAGGGGTATTATCTTTGAGTAGTATCAATTTATTTGGAAGATTGAATTAAGTCGCCATGCCGTCGTAATTACGTTATTGGCGTGCGCATTACCATAATCCGCTTTTTTTGTATAACTAGGGTAAAAACACTAACATTTTCGGTACGAGGGTATACAATATCAGGTGTTTATGTATTGGTTTGTATGTTGCATAAATTTTTGTTTCAAAATATTACGTGTCATAAGCACTATTAATTTAGTTTTTTTAATTTCCTTTTTAGTTGAACTATATATTTGCTTAAATATAAATTGTAAAAGCCTGTGTGACATATTTCTTATTAAGTGGGTTTAATTTTACTAACCTTTTAATAAACCGAAATTTATAAATTATATGTTTAGTAAATTGATTACTTATGCTACATAACCAGGAACTTTTTACTATTATACATTTGCTGCTGGATATCAATCAATTTTTTAAGCAACCAAAGAAAAAATTGGAATGTTATATTTCTGTTGTTGTTTAGGTTCACATTAAAAGTAATTGATTATTAATACTCCCTGTATGTTTGTTGTGGTTTGTTTAGCATTCTTCTTAATCTTCTTTGAAATTAAACCCCTCATAGTTTTAAAATTATCTTTATTTACGTTTTGATCCATGACCTGGGTCATGGACGTAAATAAAGATAATTTTAAAATTATAGTGGTTTAATTCCCAAAGAAGATTAAGAATAATTGATTATTCTTTGCTTGTTACGTTGGAAAACTTTTAGGCTAAATGTTGACTTTATATGCTTGCGAAAGAATTTTGTGGCACTAAATCTGGTTGCTATTACAGGAATAAAATCAAAGAACCCACGTAGCAGTCTTGTTTCTAAGGTCTTGCCGGATCACGAATACATATAATAAATATACAAATGTTTCATCATTATCATCATCATCATCAGGTCTTCAGTCCTAGAACTGGTTGGACGCGTACCCTATTGTTTCCTAGTCTGAACCAACCTACACATTTCCCTGCAATTTGTACAGTCTGCATCTATCACTATCTGTGTGCGAAATTTTCTCTTTTTCTATCACTGCTTGTAGTATATCCTGTACTATTTCCAAGAAATGTCTTAGAACGTATCCTGTCCTTCTATTTGTCCTATTTTTTCATTTTCCACAGATATCTTTATTTCTCTACTATTTCTACAACCTATTTGTTATTAACTGTGTCTGACCATGGTACCATTCTCATACATCTGAAGCACAACATTCCAGAAGGCTTCTATCTCTTTCAGTCTGCTTTTCATACTGCCCCTATTTCATAGATGTACTGTGCTGTGCTCCACACTATGCTTTGAACAGTTTTCTTCTTGTATCTATGTTCGTTGTCTTTCAACATAGCTGCTGTTCTTTCTTGTTTGATGCAGTTTGGTCACCTTCTATTGTTTATAGTTATATACACTATTTCCCCAATATTCAGTGGTATGTGAAGGGGGCCTTTGGCTGCCAAGTTTTTTCAGCACCAGAACCATTGTCCAATTAAGTTTTTCCAATTTATCCTTTCGCACAATCAACTTTAGTTGAACCTATTTCACAACCAACACCTTTAGTTGTTTGTAATAATCATCATATTTAAGAGCACTTATTTTTTCGTCATTGGGTTTTACATCTTGAAACTGGTTGGACTTGTCCCTCAGCTTATTTATGTTCTAAGCTAGCCTACACAGTTCCCTGCAATGCTCACAACAGCCGATATACATTACATGTGATTTTCCAATGATCCACCCGAAGGTACTACATTGGCCAGGAAGTGAGTTTTTTTTACCTGGAAAATTTGGAATTTTGCCGAGCCCTTGCTGTTCCAAGCAAGGTAGGGATCTTTAACGTGCGTGACAACACCCACACACGGGACCTCCATTTTACCTCTCATCCGAACGAGGGTGTATTTTTGTGAAAAATGCTCGCCTAACATTTTTCAAGCGGACCGTGTCGGGATTCGAACCCGGGACCTTGGGCGCAGTAGTCACACACATACCACTACGCCACGGAGCCGCCTAACAGCCGATATACAGCTCGATTCCCTTCTACTGTTTTCTAATTATATATCCTATTTCACCGTGATTCAGTGGTATGTGAAGAGGGTTAAGGAGCTTGTGACTGCCAAGGATCTCCCAACACTTAGACATTTGCCGTATTAATAGTTTTCAAGTAAATCCTTTTGCACAATTAACATTAGTTGGGAGTATTGCAAAACCAATATTTGTAGTTTATAATAATCACCATGTTTAAGTACAGTTATTATTTTTGTCATTAGTTTTTCCGTCTTGCGACTGGTTGGAAGCGTACCTACATTGATTTGTATTCTGAGCTAGCCTACACATTTCCCTGAAATTCTCACAGCCTACATCTTTCACTATCTGTGTGCAGTAGTCTAACCTAGGTCTACCTCTACTTCTCTTTTATCCTATCTCTGCTTCTAATATATTCCGCACTATTCCCTCATGTCTTAGTATGTGGCCTATCATCTTATCTCTCTTATTTTTTACTGTTTTCCACATAGTTCTTTCTTCCCCTATCATTTCTAGTACCTCTTTGTTCTTAACTTTGTCTGTCCATGGTATCTTCACCATACGTCTGTAGCACCACATTTCAGAGGCTTCTACCTTTTTCTTGTCTGCATCTCCTACTGTTCAAGCTTCACAGCCATATAGTGCTGTGCTCCACATATAGGTTTTAAGCAATCTTTTCCTTGTTTGTATGTTTGTGGTCTTTGAACACAGTAGTTGCTTTTTTTCGTTAAATGTGACACGACCTTGTGCTAATCTTTGTTTTATATCTTTTGTGCTTTTCCCATCTTGCGTTATTTGACTTCCTAGGTAGCAGAAAACCTTAACCTCTTGTAAGTTCTCGTTACCTATTTGTATTCTTGTTTTTGATTTATTTTCCCCTCCTTTGCATACTAGAACTTTAGTTTTATTTTTGTTAATTTTCATACCATATCTCTCTGTTATAACTGTTTCCAATACAGTTGTTTATAATGTTAAATATTTTATTGTTATATACCGTTACAAATTACTCAACCTTTTCATTCGCCCGACGATGGTTGCATGTCAATCGACTAAGTGAAGATACTGGATTGAAATAAAAAATGATCTGAATAATTTCCTCTATTGTGTTGGTATTTATATGCTATAGTGTTTCCGGGGTTATTCGATTTAGCTCGGTCACCTGATTTTTACGATTTGAACTGTCTTAAGGTCGAAGTCAAGGGTATTTCGGTGCGTGAGAATGGTTATATATGTATTTCTTCAGTTTCAATTTAATATCGACTTCTACGTCATTAGTTGCTCAGCACGTCTTGAGTTTTATACCCTTTTATAGATTTGTTTGTTTGAGTGATCTACAATGATTTCGAGTTCTTTCAATTCGTGTGAACGGTTACGACTATACTTTCTTACGCTGAATTATGTCGGTATTTGTCTAATTTAATGTACTCACGGTGAAACCCTAATATTTATTGCTGGTTGTAAAAGAATGTACCAGGTACTTTACTATTTATGTCCTACTTTGATATTGGAGTGAAATAGCAGTGCCATTAAACGTGATCCACCCAAGCTTCTATAAAATTTTAAGGGCATTTTTGCGCCAAAACTCATTTAACCAACCGAAATTAATAAATGCTTTTCTATTGCGATCGTATGCTTAATTGCTGTATTAGCGTAACATATCAAATTAAAAATCACGTCATGGACGCAAACTAGTGATGGATAGAAATATTAGTATCTCAAGATTGCACTTCCAATTCGATTTAGTGACTGTGAAATTATTATTACTTTTTGGCTAATTTATATTACTGAGGGTGGCTTTCAATTAGGATGACATTGAGCCAAACTGTGTTGCCAAAAAGAGTATAAATGCTCGCGGACTAGTCTCGGGGTCTATCCGTGCGGAGGCCTGAGATGGGAGGGTTTTTTTTCAAAGATTGAACCTATCTTTGTACAATTTAGGGCGCCACTGTGTCAATTACATTAACAAAAAAATTATCTTTTTAAGGAAAGACGCAGATAAACCTTAAGAGAATTTACTTATGCCGGAAGATAGATATCCAATAACATAATTCCTTTTCCTTTTCCCTTAATTATTGCTACCAGAATTGGATAAATCACTGTTTCTCTTTTTAGATTCTCAGAAATAAAACTATTACAATAGTTTGCAGATGTGTAATAAAATTATTTGCTCTTCTTTTATATACAAAAAAAATCAAGACAATATTATAAATATAATAGCACGAAGTGGAATGCTCATAGAAATGTTAAGTCGACAAATTAGCAGTTATTAATGAGTTAGGCCCATTATAAAAAAAAATCTAATTACATTAAGCGAATGCTTCAAGCAAAAAACTTCGTTTTCGGCTCACAAGGTTTAGTTATATATCAAACTTGAATCTTTTTAGCATTTGAATGGTTTTCCTTTAAAAGTCGAGAATTATCTCATTATACAACTTGTTTGAAAAACATACGTGTGACTTGTTTAAATAAACATGTATCACCAGATGTTTATCTGGCAGATGTTAAACAAAATTGTGCTCAAAACGACTATTTAAAACTAACAAATAATGACAACAAAGTCTAGCCAGATCATCTGACGTATCTTAAATAAAGTATAATTTATTTTAACACGAAAGCTTTCGTATTTAATATTCAAAAATATACTAAACATTTTAAATCGTTAGCCAAATCATCTTATATATATATATATATATATATATATATATATATATATATACTAAATGAAGCATACTTTATTTTAACAAGAAAGCTTTTATATATTTAATATTCAAAAATATGCTAAAAATTTTAAATCGTTAGCCAGCTCATCTTATATATACTGAATGAAGCATAATTTATTTTAACAAGATAGCTTTTATATATTTAATAATCGAAAATTTATTGAAATTTTAAATCGTTTAAGTAATTATTTGTCTTCCAATTCGACACCGTTTCACAACGAATTTGCTTCTCACTTGGATTGATGCTTGTTACAAAAAAAGGAAGCGTACTCACCCTAGCAAAATTTGGTGCTTACAAAATTTACAACACCTGTATGATTACAGCCACGTGCAAATGTCGTTCCATTATTATGAACAAACAGGATCCCATCTTCAAAGCTTGACCCACTTCCATTTACTATAAATCTATTCAAATTAATTCCTGAAATCCATTATGAATTCTTAAGGATGAAACTGCTTGCTAAAAATTCAAACAACTTAGTAGCGATAAAGACACCATATTGTCAAGCTTACAAACCGTTTTACAAATCTTGTGTCCACTTCAATGCATAGCTTTAACAACAATCTTCTTTCTGCCCCAAGCAACATGTCTTTGCCAAGAGTGAAAGATCCTTCCAAAAACTTGGCAAGAAATTTTCCTCCAACGTTTTTAAAAAAATTGCGTCTTTTCTAACTACATGCTAGAACAAAAATAATTGCAAGTATCTCGGGCAAGTGCCTCGAGTTTCATGCGCATGGCTGCGCGAATCGATAATGTCGTCGACTAACAATATTGCGCCTAGATCGTGGCATCCCACATAACATATAGCAACTTTGAATTTTCTTATAACTAAAATGTTACAACTGGAAACGATAACAAAAATTGCCAATTATGTGTCACCATTTTATATTTCGGACAGTGAAGTTTTTTAGTTTTTACTTATGTTAGTTTAAAACCACTAAATTTGTATACAATATTCAAAATACAGGAAGTTTATAAAACAACTCCTTGATTTAAAAAAATTATAATTAAAAAACCAAACCAGTAAAAAACTTTCTGGTTTTAAATGTTTAATATTTACAGTAGCACCCCCACCACGCCCGCCCCAAGGCCACGCACTGCGATCAAATATTAGCAAAACATCTTGAAAATATTGTCAAGATTGTTTTGCTAATATTCGATCGCAGTGCGTGGCCTTGGAACGAGCGTGGTGGGAGTTGGTACTGCTTCCGCCGGCCGGCAATCGTCACTCACCAGTCATGGCTACGCCACAGCAAAGAGCTCAGTGTGTGATTCAATCGAGTTCAGTCCTCACAGTTCAGCATTTTTATCGACGTGAATATGGCGGTGATGCACCTACTAACAAAACTATTCTGCAAAGGTAAAATCACTTTCGGAAAACAGGTAATGTCTTACAAATTAAGCCACCGGGTAGGCCTTCACTCTCTGAACAGAATGTCGAACGGATCCGTATATCTTGTATTGCTAGCCCTAAAAAGTCATTGGCAAGGCGAAGTTTGGAGTTGAGAATACGTAAGTCTCTCTATCGTGTACAAAGTGATGCGAAAAAGGCTTAAGTTACGTGGATATGATTCAACTTCTGCATGAAATCAAGCCCAATGACACTGTTTATGGTATACACGTGGCCAGGGCAACAAATGGTGCACATATAGAACTTTATTAGGTATAAAAAAAAACTTGAGAAGATTCTCTTTAATACTATATAGGTTTAATAACTATTATTTTAACTTTACTATGTACAGATAAAACTTTAAATCAAGAAGTTCCTTTATAAACTTCCTGTAAAATCGTCAAATTTTAAAAGCACCTCGCAAACGATAGAACATTCATTCACATATATCAACAAAAACAACTAAACATGTCAATAACAGAACACCTACCTGATAAAAATTTCAGACGCGTTCAATGCCAACTATACATTTTGCTTCTACTACAAAAATGAAGTTTTTACGTTACATAGTAAAGAACAAATCAACTCCAATTGCCGTCAACGTATATATAAATAGCCGCCTACCTTGCAATTTTTCAGGCCTAACCTAATCCTAGATAAAAACTTCAGATTGCAGATTGTTTATCAAAATGATGCCATATCCTCCGAAAGATATGGGATCATTTTGATAAGCAATCTGCAAACTGAAGTTTCTGTCTAGGTTTAGGTTAGGCCTGCAAAATTGCAAGGTAGGTGGCTATCTATGTATACATTGACGGCAATTGGAGTTTATATACTGCAAACTATTGTCATTGACGTTTGCAAGAACGCTTGTAATTGTAGTCTAATGTTTGTTGAATTGATTAATGTAATGGATATGTAGCCACATGCGAACATATGTATTTGTGCGCAAGAAAAGCCGTACGGTAAATAATGTTACCACAACAATGCTGTTGCTGAGATGATTTCCATACCTATAAAACTTGATATTATGGTATACGAAGCTACCCCAATTAAATGCTGAATATTCCACACTTACAAAGGATTCCATTACGACATATTACCAATTACCCATTAGCAAATTTGTGTCAACCACAAAGGATTTGTTGCCAGTGTTGAATAGTACCTGGAATAATTGTTTTATTTTCTAATAGAAGTTTGACTTGATCACCATAAAGTTTATAACAAAGCCAAGCCTCGGTCATTCTGTCAAAGGACAATTGCTATTGATCTGTCATCAGCACTACCCTAAGTTGTACGAAACGCTATATTACAACTGCATATTATAGTCTCTCCTACAGCCGAGAATTAATCGTTCAACATTCAAAGCGTTATTAGTAGAACCTTTCGTAAGCTGTGTGAATAAAACTAGAAATTTTCCCCTACGTGTTATGCACTATAAGCATTTTCTAACAACGTGATGTAAAGACTATAGTATGAGTTAATAGCTATATAATGGACAGAAAGAGATGTGACTGTCTCCAAGCGAGCCGGAAACTTTATGGTGCTCGTAACTGTTTAATAATTCAGCAACCGGAAGAGCTTTTGACTATAAAACGCTTGCTAATGGAATATTCAGAAGAATGCAAGCTAGAGTTTTTAATCCCTGATATTTATATTTGCTAGACGTATTGCACACAGCTTACCATATATTAATTTAAGCTGTTTAATTTAAATAAAATATAGGGAGTTGAGATATTTTCCTAAATAAAGGAAATCTAATAGAATTTTTATTTTCGGTCGTAAAATGGTGTTCAGGTGTACGAAATTAGCAGATGCACATATACTTCAATGTCTATGTCATACGAAAAGAATCAGCTTTGTTGTTTGAAATAATTTTAGGAAAGCAATCCCAACTATAGCTGCAGGATCATAGCTTTGTTGAAACAACCTTTATACGCATATTTAGTTAGGTCATTTAAATTGATAAGAATTACAATATAAAATCTCTTAACCTATCTATCTTTAAAACGGACAAAATATTTTCATCATCATCATTAGGTCTTCAGTTCTGGGACTGGTTAAACGCGTACCATCATTGTTTCCTATTCTGAACTAACCTACACATTTTCCTGAAATTTGCACAGTCTGCATCTATCACTGTCTGGCCTAGGTCTACATCTACCTCTTTCTTCCTATCTTTGCTTGTAATAAATATATCTCATACTATTCCACAAAAATGTCTTAGAACGTTTTCTGCCCTTCCATGTCTCCTTTTTTTTTCACAGATATCCTTCTTTCCCTACTATTTCTATAATATATTTGTTATTAACTTTGTCTGTCCATGTATCCTCATACATCTGACGCACAGTATTCCAAAAGTCTGTTACCGTCACAAAATATATTAACGTACTTCAAATTTATACTTCTTATTGGGTCCAATGCAAGTCCAATAATTCACAAATACCAACAGAGAAGCCTTAGTCTACTAAAATGCCTCTAGAGTGATCACTATAATTGCAACAATAATTACTACAACTTCTTAAGACGACGAATACTCTATAGTTATTTATCATATTAATTCAACTGTCTGCGTTATACTGGAAGTTGCACCATTAATTTATTTTTCCGCCACTATCCAGTAATGCATTTGTTACATATTTAAAAATAGTAGTACTCATTATTCTGTAGTTGTACATGAATTCATAATACAACACTTTTATCCAATCAGGAAGGTTGTGTATTATGATCATAATCCAACACCTTTGACTAATCAGTACAAACCTTCATTTTTCATAATCCGCAATGTGTAATTTTCGTATCATGCAAAGTATGCTGTTGCACTTTGACCAATACAATTTTGCTTGTCAGTGTTGGCGATATTAGTTAAAACGTTTAGAAAATATATCTGATATTAAGCATTTGTGTATTCGTGGAATTATAGTATTCTACTCGCGAGTTATGGCCATTACTCTTTCGGATTACGCTGCGAGCCCGTTAGGGCTCACCGCGCTACCTTCCGACTGAGTAATGGTTATCACAACTTGCTCGTTGAATAATATACTATTACACAAGCACGTATCGATTTATAGCTCACTCTGTTATCGTTCGGGGGGAGGGGGGTGCGTCTGAAAGCAGGTAGGCTTGGTTTGATTATTTGTTTAATCAGTACAAATAAAAAAAATTATAAGTTTCATAAATATATGAAAAATAAAAATGAAATAGTAAAATCTACTGATTTTTAGTAGTTGAAGTAATTCGGGAGTCTTCAGTAATCTTCGGAATTCTTCGGAGGGCTTGGTGTTTGCTTGTGGAACCAAAATAAACTTAAACACTTATTAAATAAATGTCTATACAGCTTGAAGACGTTAAAAACGGTTTCAGTGGTCTTTGGAACTTTTCGGAAGGCTCCGTGTCTTACTTTTGGCACAACGTTAAGTAACACAGAATCATTACTTGAAATTAAAAACTACTAATTTACAGTATATACAAGTATAGAGGGTTCAGAAGTCTTCGGTTGTCTTCGGAACTCTTCGGAAGGCTTCGGAATTGTAATTGTAACGCCCAGTAAGAACTCGGACAGCGGTAAGTAGAAAATATTTACAGTTTTAAGAGGCCCAGACGTCTTCGGTGGTCTACGGTACACTTCGGCAGACGTCGTAGAAGTGGTGCCTTACGCCTCGTTGAGGAAGTCGCCGTTAAACTGTACGAGTGTTTTAACCCGGAAGTACACTTGACAGATGCAGTCGACGACATCACAATAAACCACTTCTCGGGATGTACTTGCGGTAAAAATGGCTTGAATATGTTCTCTCGGCGATGGTGGCAGAGGCGACAGAATCTTTGGGTGCGGTCGGATTGAACGGATCGCACGTCGAAGGGCGTTCTGTGCTTGCTTCCGATTTGCCTGGTGTATGGACAGAATCTTACCACCCATACGTAGATTTCATAACTATTTACAATGAATAATAATGACGTGCCCCAGGTGCGGCGGCGGACAGCGTCACTGTTGGAGAATACGCAGGCTATGGAGAGCACTGCGTTTCGAAGTATAGCAGGCTATGGAAAGCGCTGTTTGTTGAAGGTCACAAATAAAAACAACCATACAACAACAAATTTATCAATGGATCTATAAGATAAATTTCTCTTAAATATATTACAAACAAATAGAACACACAGAAACACACACTACACACACATACAGACTCATACATACACTCACAGTGTTACACGCAGGTACATACATAGTTATAATAAACATTTTTTAAGGTTGCCTTTTAATAACAATTTCTATCAAACTTTTGACTTTTATTTATTATCAATATTTTATATACATAATATTTTTACCTCTTGTTGTAATTTGGCGTTGTTATATACATTTTAAAAAATTTATAACGAAAATAACTTTTTATGTTAATTGCCAATTTTATTATATAACCTCACCTTAGTAAGTATAAAATATGATTTACTATTTATTCATCAATTTTGTAATTGTAGTACCTTTGAAAAAGGATTAAAATAAATCCGAAAGCCAGGTTTATAAAAAAGAGTTTTCTTAAATAATCCAGCCGACCTAAAACCCACAATATTTTTGGAAAATTAGAATAAAGGAGGTCGTTATTAATAATTCATTTATATATATATATATATATATATATATATATATATATATATAATATATTTATATATTGCTGCAAGTTTTCTGAATGAGCCCCACAATTCACTAGTATCGTACTTTAAAACATTTATAAATTATTTTACTGATAGCTTGTTGCAACTCAATACCAACTTGTATTGGTTGTATTACAAAGTTGACTTCTAGCTGCAAAGTAATTCACCACAAAGAACGTAAAATGTTAGAGAGCCCCACTATCAACTTGATGCTTATATACACTTTTCAGCCCTCCTAAAACTCTTAAAATTTTGTACAATACACACGCAAACTCTCAACCGTTTTCAATTTCCTCGAAAATTTGTATACAAACATCAACTGCCATCGAAGTCTAAAAAATTCTCCCTATCTGTTCCAACCGTCTCGATATTCTTTGAGAACTAAACCTTGCTGGCCAAAGTTATCGTTAAACACGCTTCTACTGTTCTATCTATCTACCTCTAACATAAGCACTCAATTTCCTATTTCTCACTTCGTCTAACCACCAATCGGTTTTCATTCCACTACCTTGCCTGAACCCCAATCTTAACAAACCACACAATCCATCTCTCTTTCTTTCACTCATACTGCCTAAAATAATTCCTCTTTATTTTTCTTTAACAACTTGTATTTCTGACCGTAAAAATGCCCCACTCAACTATGTCTATAATAATACGTGGTATTTGTATCCTTTGCTCCCCATCTTCTATCTTATTCTAGCTTTCCCTCATGTTAAACAATACTTAATGTACGATATCTCTAGCCTCTTTTATCTATACTATAAACCCAATAATCCCTCTTCGTTCTGTGTTGACACCTGTATAGTAACCGTTTACATTACTCATTCCACACAAACAATAGATTCCTGTTAATCGGTACCACCTGCCACCCTTTAGAGAATTGACTTGTTATTTGTGTCTTATCTTTAACGCTCTTCATTAAAACTATTTGAAAACTTTCAACAGTCACATTTGTTTTACTAAAAAATTATTTCTTTCCACAACATGTTTAACAAACAATATAACTGCTATTTCGAATCAAACTAAAAGCTTTTGACTATCTACACTTAAATGCTACAATTTAACAAATAATATACTGTTTATGGTATACTATTCTTCTTTGCTATAACTCCTTCCTCTAACTAATTATAAAATCGATAATGTTAAAGCAGATTATCTTTACACTTATAAACTACGATTTAAATACATATCCTATTTACAGTCTGACCTTTGAAATGCTATATTACCCTTGCTATGTTTCTCGAAAGTTTACATTAAAACGGATAATGCGAAAGTAACTTTTCAATCACTAAAACTTTTCAGAAAATTATTAAATTTTACCCTAAAATAACTTGCAAAGCGTTTCTAATCACATATGCTTGTTTCTACGTACTGAATTAATACCAAAATATATCAAATGAATTAATAAAGCTGTTTAACATTTAGAAACCATCGGTCTCGGTGGAGTAATTGGTAAACGCATGGTTCCGGCAAAACCAGGATGCAGATTCAAGTCCTGTCCAAGACCTTATATTTTCCATCTTTCAATTACTAGCTCGATTTGAAATGATCATTTGAGTTTTGCATAAAAGTCTTAGTTATTATTTCATCTTATTGATTGTAGTACGATAGTATTTATCTACTTACCTTGTGTAATTAACTACCTAAAATATTTATTTGTGTGTGTGTGTATGGTGTGTGTGTGTGTGTGTGTGTGTGTGTGTGTGCGTGCGTGCGTGCGTACGTGAATGCGTGCGTGCGTGCGTGCATGCGTACGTGCGTACGCGCGTGCGTACGCGCGTGCGTGCGTGCGTTCGTGCGTGTGCGCGCTTGCTTGCGTGCGCGCGCGCGTACGTGAGTGCGAGTGTGTGTGTGTGCGTGCGTGTGTGCGTGCGTGCGTGCGTGCGTGCTTGCGTGCGTGTGTGTGTCCTAAAACATAAAATAAGATTTTCATATAAAATAGCACGTTGTAGGTATATACGTTGTAATGCCATTTATTAACGCAGCCCAATTTTAAAATTAGTTACAAAACAAAAGCATTACGTGAATTAAAATCCGTGTGTAATTATTTACTCCTAAAACAACATATAAAACAAGTTTTATTGTGCACATACAGACTGAAAAACAAGTTGCAATCATTTTAAATGTACCAAATAAATTTCAATCCATACTTTGCTAAAATGAAAATTTAATCTTTAGAAGTGCCACAATAAACGTTATTTATTCAAAACGTAATTCACTGCATTTATTGAAAGACAAATAATGAAGAATTTTTGAATTAGTTTACGTTAACGAAATAAACAAATTCGTTCCTTCAAGAAGTTTTCTCAAAGCTACTAAATCAGCAAATTTATTAACTTGTGTAAATAAACGGCCCAATTAGAAGAACACGCTACTACAAGAAATGATATACAATAAATAAGATAAAGAGTTTAATAGGTCTAATTATATTACAAAAATCGTGGGAGAGGGACAGCAGATGGAGGTTTAACTTACTAGAGAAGGTGGGGATAATGCAAGTATATTCAAATTATCCAGCTAAACTTAAAGTAAATTTTGTGATTCATATGAGATGTTTTAGGGTTGGGTAATTATTAACAAGAATTAAGTGTGATGATTATCTTAATACGTGTGTAGTCATAAGGTAAATTTTTTGTTTAAACTTAAGCTGTAAATTGTTTATATAAGCGTTATTTATATCTGTGTATGTAAAAGATTATTTAGATAATATGAGTAAAAGAAAGATGTATTTGAATGCATAGAAGGTTGTTCATAGATGTTTCTTGAGATTTCTGTGCTTCATTTCATTTTTATAAAATCCACAACATATTTTTCGCTGAACTAGCCAGGCAGGAAGAAGGGTACGGTAAGGTAAAGATTCACATTTTCTAATTCCTCCTTATATCTATACAGGGCGGCTGTATCCTATTTACAACATAATTTGTGGGTTCCAGCAGTTAGGCAGCCGATTCATTTACAGCAATTGTCATACTATGTCTAAAGCAAGCTGTTCCAATACGCATTTTCCGAAGATTTTTAAACTTTGAGTATATCTTAAGAGCAAACTGGCGTTAATTTTGTTTTAGTTGTCCGTTCGTTAGAAAACGCTTTTTGAAAGGTTATCTGCAATGACTTACCTAATACACTTTAACTCTGTTTCTATTTTACCTCTTAGTAAATAACATTTAATAAGTGATTAGTAAGTAATTTAAAATTATTTTAAGCTTGCTGTGTATTCATTCCTATTATCCTTCTGCTAGTCTGCTTTATACAATTGAACACTTTATCCTCGTTTCAGTTATGAACATGGAGATATTCTGCACTACGTTGTTTTTAGATAGACTGAGAATATAGGCTATTTACACAGCCTGTGCGTCGCCCTTCGTATATAAACTATGCAAACTAAACGTAAACACATAAGCATAACAAATCTGTTGAATATATTATGTTCAATGGCCGTATGTTTAATGAGTTTAGACTTGTTTTTCAACTGATGTTTCCACAAATACTGCTTGAAACATTTGAGTTTTCTTTCCACAGACGAATAGTTCAGTTTTCTTAAGAGTATGAAGAGTCCCAAGGATTTAACAATATCATTTTTCCAGCTCAAATATAAACTATATTATTAAATCATTCTTAGTACTATGAAAGTTATTAAAGACGGTAGTTACGCGATGGTTTGTGGATGGACGCATTAATATTTTAATTCCTTTGCGCTGTGGAGATCACCAGCCTCAATGGTGAGGGGAATATACTCAGATATTCAAAGCAACACTAGCTAATTGTATATTGGAAAGTTTCACTTTGGTGTACGTGGTGAAGAGAATATTCTCAGAAAAGTTTTTGAACAACCCCAAATGTTGTCTAAAGTGTTTAATATCTTGCTGCTGGTAATGTCCACTTAATGTTCGAAATAACTAATGGTTAAGAGGGATTTATGATATTTAATTTGAATTGTGCTACAGAATTTTTAATCAATTTTTCATAAATTTTTGTTTTACAGAAAACTTTTATATTCGGTAACACACATCGTAAATTCTATTTAAAACAAGGGAGTTGCCGAGACTGTATAACTGTTATAAATTGTGGACTGATATATTTCACGGCAAATACAATATTACTAACTTGTAACTTTATTTGTAATTCCTGTTCAATCGCCAAACATCATAATGATTTTATGAATAAAACAAACCATAGCTTTACTCCACTCTCTGAAAGAAAATTCGAAGCATTTTAGAAATTATTCATAATTAATTTGAAAATTATCATTTTCGATATCATTTTAATAACTATTTAAGAAACTTCGTCTTTGTGTTTCCAGTTTTTCGTCTGACCCTATATACTGCCTATTATTAATTTTCAAATATTTTATATTTCAGTTCCCTTATGAATTACTTTTTTATCGATCGTTTCTTAAGTATTGTAACAATTGCGGCAAATAATCAAAAATTAAAAGGAAAAAGCCATTAAACATACAATCGATTGATTGACAACTACAGGGGTGTATTTAGAGTATTCATATAAGGGGGTTATTCGATCATAATTTTGAAGGTATAATGTAGAAGCTAAGTTAGCTGCATATATAAGTCGTACGATCCGACGGTCAGGTTGGTCGACGTATTAATCCACAAGTAGAATAAACTAACTCGTTAAAATAAATACGTTTAACGTCTACATAAATTGAGTGTTTATATAGATATGTAGTTTTTCTTTTTGATTAGATATATTACACATGTATATCAAGAAAATAAATGCAGTTAAATTTGGGTTAAATCACGTAGTCAAATCTAGTGAATATAGGGCAATCGTCGTATTAAGGAATACTTTGTTAGTAACTATTGATAATTTACACTTTATGGCGGCATTTTAGTCTGTTAAGAACTATTAGTAAATGTTTGTAAATAAGCAGGCTTATATTAAACCGAAAATATAACAATAAAAAGAAATTCGTTACATTGGTGCTCAAGTGCACATCAAATACGCAACTGATTCTAAACATTTTTAACGATTTTCTTTTGTGTTATATTTGTGTTACTCGTAGCCAAAAGCAAATAGAAATCGACAGTTGAATCCTTTCCTTTTTGAAAGAGTTAGTCGTGGAGAAAAGGTTTTCTGGAAATACAGGGGAGTTAAATGAAAACGCAAAGGCAATTGAACGAATATGGGAAGGGTTTATAGACGCAAATACGAAATCCGCGGAAAAACTTGAAACGTATCCTTGTGGAGGTTTACAAAAACTGGAAAAATTTACCGAAAATTTGCTAGAGAACTCGCAAAAACTGGAATCAAAGTTTCCAAAAACTTGTTAATAAATTTTCCGCACTGAAAGCGAATTCTTGAATATTTTTGAGGTACTAGAATTATTTAAACGATTTAATTTTGTTACGTACAGTTTCTGCATCGTACATTTTCTTATTAATCCCGCGTTTCTTACGTATTTGCATTTAGTAAGTTCGACCACCTTTCAATTGGAATGATTACTTATTTAAGCATCCTATAAAACCTCATTTATTGTTTAGTATAACGTTTAATATCTGAATCTATGCTATGTTAAGTTGCAAAGGTTAAAAATCTTCGCCTTATAAGTTCTCTGAAATAAGCCAAACACCTGCAGCGTTTAAATAAATACTTTTAATGGTTTGCTTCAAAATATCGTTATTAATACTTGTGCTACGAAATAATAAACGTGATGTTTTGTTATCACGCAGGTTGTCATGGACTCCAATAACAAGCAATTAAAATTGCCCACTTGCTTTATCGGTTTTCGGTAGTATACTTCGAATTAGTAAATCACTATGGTTTTATATGAAGAGATAGGTCACCCGTCCTACAATTAGTTAATATAATTCTGGCATGCGGGTTACAAACATACCTAACAGAAGGAACCGACGTTGTTTTCTCACCCTAACAAATTCATGGAGGTCGTTATGTTGAATTGAGGCCAGCTACTTACGTTAATTTCACTTGTTTGCAGGCCGTGTTCTAGTTGTTGTCTTAAAAATACTTTACAGGTGGTGTTCTGATAATACTTTACATTTTATCAATGGGAAATGTTTTTGATACGGAAAGCACGTTACCAGCTGACGCCTTCACTCTCTATATATACAGGCGGAGCGTCGAGAGAGATGCTGTTCTATACAATGTCCTTTCACGTAAAAAGACCCTGTACAATTGCGGTGTTACTTAAGATGTTTTCTTTTAAGAGGCTTTTCTTTACTTCAGTTATGTTAAAGTCAAACTTAGTTAAGTGAAACCGTTTCAGAAAAATTGACAATTGCTAGTACGTAATTTCGAATTTGCTACGATGGTGCCAGAGACTGGCTGGGGATGTACGATAAGGTACGAATACTCTACTCCTTTTTTTATGCTTCTATGGAGCCTAGTGACTTCTTTTCTTTTTCTTTAGTCTTTCTTACTCGTGGTTATGACACAATAAATTACAGACTGCCGTGCTAAAATTTACTTTCACACAATCCCGCACAAGTGAGTGCATGTGTCAAGGCACGTGATTATGTGATTGTTTCAAGTCGCAATTAATATAAACCGAAGCTCGTGTTAGAGCAATGTTACTTACCTAAAATTTAAATTTAGGAAATGCTAACGTCAACAAACTATTGGTTTGCAATAAATCTACTTTCTGAGGTTTCCAATTTTTCTTTCTGTGTTACCCACACCACTCTATGAGGTTCTTAGCTAGTACGGCATCCAATTCTTTTGATTCTCCTTGTTTTGTTGCGGTACTTGGTGCGGGTGACTTTCTTTGCTTAACTTTACTTTTCTTTTTGTCTGCACGGAATACCGTAACAATTTTTGTATTGTAGTTCAGCATAATTATTTACTATTTTATTGCGTATGTTTATTCAACTTTCATTAGTTGTGGTTACTGATTTTTCCTTCAATTGTTTAAAGCAAGAATATCTGTAGTCATTTTATTTCCAAAATTAATAAAGTGTGGTGTATTTCTTGCAACCACAAGTGTAGCAGTTCTAACTACAGAACCTAGTTGAGGACGCTCATATCTCAGTGTTTCTGGTTGTCAGTTCTAGAAGATTTAATAATAGTCTTAATAACTCCATTATGACGCTCTATAAATTTTGGTGAGGAAATACGAAGAGGGCCTGTGAGAATATAATATTGCAATTTTTCCATTTGTTTTTGGTATTCCGAGGATTTATATTGTCGTTCGTTATCGAAACGTAGAAATTGTAGCATAAATACGTAACCCCATATTTTTTTAACAACTTTTTTTGCGGTCGCTGTTTACAAGTAAGAAGTAAAGTGAATTTACTAACGTAGTCTACAAAAATTACTATACAACGATGACCTAAGGTGCCAAAAAGAAAATGTTCCCTGAGATCTTTTGAAATTGAATGCTGACATCATTTAACTTTAAGTTTAGTTTACATTTACCTGCAATCTTTCTTTGCTCTAGGTTTTATTCTATACAAGTGCGTTATATATGGGCACCAAATTTAATTTTGGTCAAATTTAGAAAGTATTTTATGGCATGTTTTGAACCATTGTGTGATGTAAATGGAATGAGATATTTGTGGTTTTGTAACTATTTTTCACATCAAAGAATTTATAGAGTTCATTGTTATTTACAAGAGTCTTTTTCAACCTCCAATTGCACACCGGAAACGTTGAACGAGCGGCAAGTGACCGCTGTGCGCAGTGAACGACTGAGCATCTTATCCTTCAACTCAACTAGACTCTTTTCAACTCAGCGTATATATATATATTTATAATTATTTCTAGGTGTTATGCCCAATCCAATTGTATATGCTGAGACATTTAAGTAATTCAGTTCAAAATAAAACATATTCAATGAAATTCAATTTAAAATAAAATAAAATAAATAAGATAAAGCAAAATTTCAAAACAATGTAATTTCAAATCAAAATCAACCAAACTCAAACTTCGGATATTATCGTTCAGACGTTGGGGTAAGGTGCCCTTACCATTGTCATCAATGATGCACGTTGTTGGGCTTAAGGTGTTGCGAGATGTGGGTTTGAATAAGTGTGGGAGGGAATTAGGTGGAGGTAATTGTGGTGGTGTGAATTCTTGTAAATCAAAGAGGAGAATTAGTATGGAAGATTTTAGTTAGGAGTTTGTTAAACTGTTGGGAATAGTGCGTTTGATGAGATGCGAGAAAGAGTCTAGGTTAGGGCCTAATTTAAAGTTGAATTATAATGGTAGTTAAGGTAGAGGAGTAAATAAGGATTGATGTTTCTAAGGTTATGTTATCACCGAGACAGTGATAGGAAGCGGGTAGGTTAAATTGATGGGGTTTGTTTCTGAATTTCTCATGTCCAGTAAGGAAGTGGATAACGACAGGGCTAGCTAGTTTGAGGTGGAGAGGAATAGCTGTTATGTCTAAGAATATTTCAAAAGAATAACGACCGGCGTGTAAAGGAGAGTTATGAATACGTAATCCAATTTTTGTTTTGGAAAGGTTTGATAGTCCTCGGGAGGAGGAAGATGCGATCATAAAGTGCAATAGATCGGTTATGTTTTAGGTTACGG
The DNA here is from genome assembly GCA_036346225.1 of Platerodrilus igneus. Taxonomy (NCBI): domain Eukaryota; kingdom Metazoa; phylum Arthropoda; class Insecta; order Coleoptera; family Lycidae; genus Platerodrilus; species Platerodrilus igneus. The sequence goes on along the minus strand of JARFIW010000333.1, from coordinate 4,694,262 downwards.
AATTGTAGGGCAGATTCTAGTTGCATCTGTATTGAAGGAATTAGAAGTCGAGTATATAGAGAGGCGGTGGAGATGGTTCTATAATCCCTGGAATTATGTAGGAGAAAAGGTCTAATGATTTTGTTCAGCTTATGTATGAAGGTCTTGTCCTTTACCCTATTTATTACAACCTGTCCTTGACGGCATTCTGCACTGAGCTACAGTCACGTATACATGATCAGTTCAATTAATTCTCCCGCCAAATGTAAATTGCCAACTTTTATTCGTTTCCCGTAAGCAAAAGGGAATAGTGCAGATTCAAAACAACGTCAAGTCATTCTCGTTCATTAACTATAACGTTTTATGTAGAGGGTATTGTAATTTTGTCCGCAGATACGACAAATGTCTCAATCTTCAGGATGATTATGTCTGAAAGTAAATCATATGTGTACAGAACTTTTAGTAATCAAATCATTTGTTTATATAAACTTGCCTTTTTTTTACAGTCCATCGAAGATTGAAAAAAAACCGGCCCATGTACATATTTTTACAATGTGCTGTCGTCACTGTCTCCATAATCCATACCGTAATTATATTTTATTACATTATTACACATTTTGTTTTGTCAGTTACATATTCCAGAGTTTTTTAAGTTAATGCTATTACTTGCATTAATAGGTGCTCTAGATGAACATTCTGATATTAAATTGTATACCAGTCTATATATTATTTAAAGTTATGATGTTGTAGTACAGTTCATCGTCCAAGGCGTCTTGGAGTTTTTATTAGATTATTTATCTAAGTAAGACTACTCTGGTCTGAAATTACAGTAAATTTTGTTAATTCTCAGTAGAATCCTAGTTTTTCTACAGACCAAATTAGGCACAATAGTTCTTTATCTGCTGCTGAATATTTAGTTTTACTTTAACTGAAGTTCGTATTCTAATGTAAATCCAGCTCCTTAAGCAAAACTACTTGCACCACGGGGGAATACATAGGGATTTGCAAAGTTGGAGTAAGGGAGTTTTTGTGCTGAAACCAGATTACTTTCTACCCTCTTCAAAAACAAATTAACATTCTTTAGTTCAGTTAAATTTAGGGTAGTTAAGTTAGTGAGTGTTGTATTTGCTAGCAAATTAGGAACAAAGTGTCGGTGGTAAGAGACTATTCCTAAAAAAGAGAGCATATATGTTTAAGCGTTTTAGGTTCAGTCACCTCCAATATTTTTTTCTTGACCAACAGATCCGCCTCTTCTGTTAGTAATGCATTCAACTTATTTGAATTTATTCGCGCAAATGTGATATTTGTTAGCCTTTGGTACTTGAAACAATTTGTTAAGAGTTTGTAAATGTTCTGAAACAAAATCATCTAAACATACGAAGGCGTATGATCCCACTTCTGGAAAAGTATTTTATTAACAAGAGACTGTAATACTTTAATAGTAATTGTCATACTTTAAAGATGAAACTTTATTGACGATTATAGATTACGCCACATTGCACAATTTTTAACATAGTCGGGATTTGAGCACCATCATTGCTAATATTATATGCTTATCACACCTTAATACCTTAAAAAACATCTTGGAGTTATATGGAATTAGGCGTGAATAAACGATTCAGCCTGCTAAACAAGTTGCACAGTGCCGATCGTTTCAAGAGCAGTTATATTTTTTTCATTTCGTTTTTTCAACTTTATCGTTAATAACATTCTACAAACTTATTGTGCGAAACTCGATTCATGCTGGCGGGTGCGTTCAAAAATACAAACATACATAACAATTGCACTGAATTATTACAATTAATAATGTTCCCAAATATTATAGTGAAACAAATATTTGAAATGCACAAATAAACTTCAAACAAAATTAAGGAATATGGTTATATATTATATGCTATATTCAAAGTAATAAATAACCCTTAAATTATATTTAGCAGAAAAATACGCCTCAAAATATCTAATACATTGCTGTTACAAGAATATATTTAAGGAATAGATATAAAACAAACAAAAGAGATGACTTGAATAGTTTGTAGAAGACTTTTCTGACTTCTGGAAGCTATGTTAGTCAGATGTATAAAGCATAGGATCCGGTGATTAGAGCAGTCTGAATGTTAATTCACCAGTGCTATTCTAAATTGTTATTTGAATAAGTAAAATAATTTGTCGAATGTCTATATACATTAAGATAAAATATTTAGTGCTTGTGTAGATAAGCTAACAAATATAGTATAGTTGTCGTACCAAAAAACATCCTGAATCAGCCAGTATTACAGTAATTATCATTATTGGTCTCTGTAGCGGTATTTGAGTAAACTAAGGATTGTCTATAAGTATTTGTAAATAACTAAACTTGTTTTAAACCAATAGAGAATTGCCAATTGAAGTTCGTTCCATTAATAAATTGTGTATAATTACTTTTTTATAGATTATACACCATCTCATACAGCATATTTGTTACATGCCGAAAATCGGCTATGTAAACATTTCTGGTTTTAGTTGTAAATTATGGGGCTGAAATCGCGCCAATATTTCAAAAAATAGACTTGTGCGTGCATTTCCGTCACTTTAGACAGTTGTGTCGGCACCAGAGAATGCGCAGACGCGGAGTGGGGAAGTAAGTGGTGGTTTCCGTAACGTCAGGAACTAGTCAACGAAATGTCAAACAGTGTGGTTATCTGTGGTGTGCCTTTGTCTTCTCTTTCAGATATGTATGTTTCTTTTATCGTACCATATTATCGTACCTCTGCCCGTATCCTTTATCGTACCGCTACACAAGAAGAGGGAAGACAAACCAATCTGGTATTATCGAGGGCCAAGTCCTACCCACGCCCAACAACGAGATCAATGGAAGAGATAACCGTAATGTCGTGAATGAGATCCACAGTTTACGTGAGTACATTTTATCTTTTCTTATAATCACAATAAACATTTTTTGAATGTGATACAATAATTTGGGACGTAAATCTGACGTAATATTTCGTGGCGCAATATTATGTACGTGTTTATTATATGTATTGCCAACTGTCGTAGTGGCTCTTATCAATTACGCCGGGACTTTAACAGTATTCCTTTGACTAGAACAGCGTGAAGTATAACAGTGGCGCACCTAACGTTTGTTAAAATTTGTTTTCGCCTCTGGTGTATCTTATAAGGTGTTAGTTTTCAATATATTTCTAGCAATTAGATTTTTCACTCAAAAATAAAAATTTTAAATTTTTAATAACTGCTAAATGGAAAAAATATAAGTTGGCAACATTGCAAGTTAGTGACGTCTAGCTTAAATTGAAATGACATGAAATACAGCTGATGTCAATCTAATATAGACAGCCATGTTGACTAGTGTATTTGTTTACTTCGTATATGTTATTCCTAAATTTAATTAATTCGCACTTTTCTTTTATAAATAGTGTGGTTATATTTTAAATTCTTATAAATAATTATTTCATCTAATTTAGAATAAAATTGAAGTGTATACCTTTCAAATGTGTTTGGCAGATTCCCTTAACCTCACTTCTAGGTGGAAGCATGTGATTTTTGGAATACATAATTTCTTCTGTAAATATTCTAATTATAAATAAATAGCTTTATTTTCTATTCATTATGATAAAAAAAAAGGGAAAACCCTTAAAATGACACTAAGTTTGGTTAAGATAATCATTTTATTCCTGAAATTTTTCTTAGTCTATCCTAACTTGTTTTTCGGGTTAACTTTTTAAAACCTGAACGTGATTTTTTCTAACGGACTCAGCTAGCCTCACGCATGGGCGCCAGTGAAACGAATTTTCTTTTGATGCACTAAAAGCACCAGCCCCACGTTGTGAGCCAGTGAAACTTATTTACTTAACACATATAACTGACCTAGAAGTTGGGTGTCAGCAAAACGAAGTCTTCCGACGTAACTAGGGGTCTATTCCTTGGGTAGAGCTATGAGCAATGGAGGGGTAAGTCGAAATCTGTTGGGGGGTCACACTCAAACTAAAACAAATAGGCGCCACCAAGTCCAGATTGATTCATGTTAATAGCATGGCATATTTCTAAGGGCGGACGTGGAGACCCAAAGAAAAAGATCGCCTTCGGTGACAAAAACCTGTCTTAACAGAATAAGACGCTGTTCCTGTAAGAAAGAATAATAATTAAGTCAACATAGAAAATGGGAACACTGTTTGTGTCCCTCAAACATAAAAAATGTAAAAGAATATTTTCTACATAAGGGTGGCATCAAAATTCAACTCTTATTGCTTTTCGGTTATTAGGTTTGATCACACTTGATCAAAATAAAAACTTTAAGCTTGGGTTAATAATTTACTTGAAAGAATTCCTTTTCTTAAAATAAAATTCAATGCAACAAAATTAAATAATTACTTGAAGTAGTTTGTAAATTTAAGGTAAGGTTTATCAACCTGATTCTTGATCAAATATATTACAACAAAGTGTAACTTGTTACACTAATATTTTCTAACCCATTCAGATCTGCTTAGGTCGATTACATTATCAAAATTAAAATACAAAATTTTCTCGTTAAGTTAAATGTGCTAATTTCAGTTTAAAATGAAAATATTCACAAAGATATTCTCGTTTTCAAAGGTGGTAGTAATATAATACTAAGCATCTGCTTTCAAAAATACAAGTGTCAGCAGCATATTTCAAACAAACAAGTGACGTAGTTACACCTGTTATTTTATACTGAAGCAACGTGTTATTTTTTACACAATAAACTAAGTGAATTTTAAGTTTGGTACTGGGAAATCCAGCTTAGTAACAGATAAAGTGAATAACAAAATCGTATTTCTACGTATCGGAACAAAATAGCGTGCTTCCTGGATGAAACACAAAAGAATTTCTTAAAGCTACTACGAACCAAACAAAACTGCTTTCCTAGACTGGATTAGGACGTGCCTCGCCATGCGGTACTAACTGCTTACATCCTATCAAAGTAGTATCTTGGCTCGGAGCAACAACCGATCTCCTATAAATTAGATCTGCTTTCCATCCTCTAAATACACGTGTTAAAATGAAGTGGTTTCTTAACGTTGATTCAAAGTTCTAAGTTCTTGTCGTTTAAATTCTCATCGCCTAAATTTTGTAGCGTAATTTTTCGTCGTCTAATCTTGATTGCGCTAAACAAATTTTCAAATTAAATACTATAATAACCAGTATACATTACCAACCGTTATTCAGAAAATGTCTCACTCAATCAAACCGACCCGCAGGTCACTGGCCATTGTTCTCCTAAACATCTTGCTGCTTCTTTACCTATGGCCGAGTGCTTGTCCCGCGCTCGGACGATGGGAGGATCCCAAGGGGGTTGTCATTCCTCTCAACGCGCTTGCGACCGGGTGTGGAATACACCGACATCCAAAACAACTAGACTAACGAGTCAAGATGCTGTTACAATGTAATATTTAATTGTTAAACGTATTACGACTTTACTTAATAAAGGTGTTTAACTATTGTCGTACCTTTAATGAAGAGATTTATCAATTCGAAAATAAAATTGTTACACTACCCCTTTCCTAAAAGAAAAAATTTTTTCAAGGAATAAACTTTAAGTATAACAAATACAAAAATTTTTTTAAATATACTAGCCTTTTCTACCTTCCTAACTATCAATACAATTTTATGAATTTATTCAAACGAGGGAGACAAATATTTACAAATTGAGTGTGTTGGTAACTACGTGTACCTGACGTCCATCGGGAGACAAAATCGGGGAGTCACAATCGGTATAAGTCAAAATTGGGAGGGTCAAATTAGAAAGTCAAACACTCCACGGGACAAAAAATTAATCAAATTCAAACTCAGAATAATCCTTCAACTAGAGGTTCTTATTCTTACCAAGGCTAGTATTTACTAACTGTAACCAAACATTTCACAATTTATCTCTACTTCCACAAAAACTTCACTTCCTGGAGCTCTATCAGCTCTATCTACAAAAAAAGGAATGCTACAACATCAAAACAGCATAACCATTCAAAATATTACCACTATAAAGTGACAATCAAAAGGAAGACCCTACTAATAGGCCTAAATTTCAAACACTATTATCACAAAGTGATAATCAAAACAAAAGTAACCCAACCAAAAGGTTGCGCACAAATTTCAAATACAAAAAATTATCACTTTAGTGCAAAGAGATAATCAAAACTAAGGTAACCTAACCATAAGGTTGCTTAACAAATTCACATACAAAATATTATCACTTTGTGCAAAGAGATAATCAAAGCTAAGGTAACCTAACCATAAGGTTACTTAACAAATTCAAATACAAATTGAACCAGATAGGGCTGTAATCTCCTACACCCTACTGATTATCCTATCACTAATTTCCAAACAACAGATCCCATTAGTGATGGACCAAATGGTGAGGCTCACCGGGCAAACTTTTGACCTTATCAAACAAAAAAATTTCGAACGGTCAAAACAAGGGAAAGAATAAATCAATATTCTCTCTACCTCGATATGTAGAAATCAGGACTAGCAACTTAAATAACCCACCTACTTCTACATCTAAAGATATCTGTCAACGACATCTTCTAAACAAATCTCCTAATAACGCGCGAACAAAACGACTAGCGTGCACACCCAATGCACACCTCAAACCTACAAAATCCTTAACCACTTGTTCCACTTATCAAACAAAATACTCAGAATTAACGAAACGACACTAAATCAAAAATCGGAACAAAATAAAGCAAACCACTACTGTATTGCTTAACATTGAAGAGATGACCAGACCGAAACTATTTCCTTCAAAACTTGTCAATCAAATGTGCCATGGCACTACGCAAAGGTTGTAAAATCGAATACTTCGAGAACCAATCACCAACAACTAAAAGCGATTTTCCTGCTTATGAATCATCAATAAAAAAACTAATCATGACAATAGCTAACAAAAAAAATCAGTGTTCAGTACACTCTCATCCTACTACCAATTGAACTTTCGAAACAACTACAATGCTTCACAGCGCCTACATATGCTAGAGTGACAAACCCTCTACGAGTCTCACCTAGACTAACAATACCAAAAATTTACATCAAATCAAAAAAATATGATGCAAAAAAAATTCTAGAGCGCCTAACTCACCTCGAGTCTCGTCTAGACTTATATAATGCCGAGCGACCAACTCTTCCTGAGTCTCGTCTGGACTGACATACTGCTGAGCGACCAACCACGACGACAAGTTTCGCCTAGACTAAATTGCGTTGCAATGCCGATCTAAACAAAAATCTGCTAACAAAATCAAAAACGTGCTTCTGCACAAGAGCTATTCTCAAATGACACGACAACAGCTCACTCCAATGTACCTTCAAAATAGAATCTCTAGCCTTATCATCAAATTTGGACAAAAATGTTCTTTATTGACTCAAGCAAAACAAACTCCAGGCTTATCAGCTTCTTCAGCTAACAATCTTCCTAAAATTTTCCTTTCTCCAAGACTGGTTTCTCACTCACTATTCCAGTTCCTTTTTAAGTAGACAAACAATTTGGACTTTTTCCGACATGATTACACAAGCCTAATGGAATCAAACCTTAAATCTAAATGATCTAAACCTTACAAAAATTATCAAAACAAACAACTAAAGGTAAAAGTCAAAAGTGTATTTGGTAAAGTAATTTTGCCAAAAGAATATCAAAAAATTATATTGGGTCAAAACAGAATGAAAGTTAAGAATAAATTTGACTAAGTTAATTAATTGACTGACTGGGGGTTAACATTTCAACCAATCTTTTAAACAACCAAACCTTATTATCAAATAACGTTGAGCAAACAAATCTCGAGGCAAAACTATTTTTGAACAAACAAATTTCGAAGCAAATCAAATTTTGAACAAACTAATTTCGAAGCAAATTAAATTTTGAACAAACAAATTTCGAAGCAAATTAAATTTTGGACAAACAAATTTCGAAGCAAATTAAATTTTGGACAAACAAATTTCGAAGCAAATTAAATTTTGTACAAACAAATTTCGAACCTAAACGTTGAACGGACAAATTTCGAAGCCTCACACCTTGGGCGTCAGTGAAACGAACTTTTTTTTAAAATGATGGGACGTTGCCTTCAATGACAAAAATATGTCTTATTAGAATAAGACGCTGTTCCTGTAAGAAAGAATAATAATTAAGTCAACATAGAAAATGGGAACACTGTTTGTGTCCCTCAAACATAAAAAAAATGTAAAAAGAATATTTTCTACATAAGGGTGGCATCAAAATTCAACTCTTATTGCTTTTCGGTTATTAGGTTTGATCACACTTGATCAAAATAAAAACTTTAAGCTTGGGTTAATAATTTACTTGAAAGAATTCCTTTTCTTAAAATAAAATTCAATGCAACAAAATTAAATAATTACTTGAAGTAGTTTGTAAATTTAAGGTAAGGTTTATCAACCTGATTCTTGATCAAATATATTACAACAAAGTGTAACTTGTTACACTAATATTTTCTAACCCATTCAGATCTGCTTAGGTCGATTACATTATCAAAATTAAAATACAAAATTTTCTCGTTAAGTTAAATGTGCTAATTTCAGTTTAAAATGAAAATGTTCACAAAGATATTCTCGTTTTCAAAGGTGGTAGTAATATAATACTAAGCATCTGCTTTCAAAGATACAAGTGTCAGCAGCATATTTCAAACAAACAAGTGACGTAGTTACACCTGTTATTTTATACTGAAGCAACGTGTTGTTTTTTACACAATAAACTAAGTGAATTTTAAGTTTGGTACTGGGAAATCCAGCTTAGTAACAGATAAAGTGAATAACAAAATCGTATTTCTACGTATCGGAACAAAATAGCGTGCTTCCTGAATGAAACACAAAAGAATTTCTTAAAGCTACTACAAACCAAACAAAACTGCTTTCCTAGACTGGATTAGGACGTGCATCGCCATGCGGTACTAACTGCTTACATGCTATCAAAGTAGTATCTTGGCTCGAGCAACAACCGATCTCCTATAAATTAGATCTGCTTTCCATCCTCTAAATACACGTGTTAAAATGATGTGGTTTCTTAACGTTGATTCAAAGTTCTAAGTTCTTGTCGTTTAAATTCTCATCGCCTAAATTTTGTAGCGTAATTTTCGTCGTCTAATCTTGATTGCGCTAAACAAATTTTCAAATTAAATACTATAATAACGAGTATACATTACCAACCGTTATTCAGAAAATGTCTCACTCAATCAAACCGACCCGCAGGTCACTGGCCATTGTTCTCCTAAACATCTTGCTGCTTCTTTTACCTATGGCCGAGTGCTTGTCCCGCGCTCTCGGACGATGGGAGGATCCCAAAGGGGGTTGTCATTCCTCTCAACGCGCTTGCGACCGGGTGTGGAATACACCGACATCCAAAACAACTAGACTAACGAGTCAAGATGCTGTTACAATGTAATATTTAATTGTTAAACGTATTACGACTTTACTTAATAAAGGTGTTTAACTATTGTCGTACCTTTAATGAAGAGATTTATCAATTCGAAAATAAAATTGTTACAAACCGACGATTAGATAACTCATATTATCTTACTTTACTATGATTTTAAAAGTGTTCTCTTAGTAATTTAAATAAACAACTATAACTTACGAATTGCTTTCAAAGAAAATTTTGCTTTCAAATACAGCTAACGCAACTAACTGAGTTCTTAGTTATATTTTACCTTCTAAAACGCTATAATAAATTTGATTTCGTTATATCTGCTTCTTTAAACACTACAATAATAAAGTTGTTAATAACGTTTTGTAATTAAGCTCATTTACGATGGTTGTTGATAAATACCGCAATATCAAAAGAATATTTTAATAATTTGGAATACTGTTTTTTCTATACATGTTTCGTAGAATATTACTTTTGTGTAGCAAGTACGATTTTGTTTTGATAGCATATTTTTTAGATATATCGATATTCCAACGCAGCATTTTAAGATCTATTTGTTTTAAGCGAGATTTGCCGTCCGAGTTGGTCGCTCAGCATTACATAAGTCTAGACCAGACTCGGGGTAAGTTTGTTCCTCTACAATTTGTGAATCATTTTTAAAAATGATGTTGGAGTTTTTCTTCATTAGTCTAGGTAAAGCTCCAAGAAGGGCTCGTTATCCTAGTACGTATATGCGTTATAAGATATTTTTCTGTTCTTCAACAATTTTATCAGTAAATCGAGTTTTAATTACTGTTATCTCTTCACATATCGATTTAAACCACACTAGATGGCATAAAATTATCTTTAAAATTGTTTAACCTTACGTACATCCAAAATATTTTCACGTTTTATTTCTTTAACGATTTACCTAATGTTTCTGTCCCTACTATGAATTAGTCAACTTCTTTACCCATTCCATTTCTCAATAGCACCTAGCTCCTACTCGTTTAACTTATTTACCTTAAACTAGCTATCTTTTGCTACTTGTCGACTTTTCCTTGAATTTATTCTTAGCTACATATCTGTTTATTATCTAAGTCCCCCAGTATAACTTTATCACTTCATTTAATTAATCCTCGCACTTTCTCTACAACAGATTATTTTGTTTTCAGCATTTATTTTACATCGTTTAATTTTGTGGTGATTGTCGTAACTTTGGTTGTAATAACTCATTGAATTTTTATGATTGGTTCTAGCTGATGTTGAGTGGATGCTTTGTCTTTGGACTCACATAGGAGACACGGCTTATGTCATAGTAAGAAATAGTCCATATTCGCAGTTGCCAAAAACTAGGAGTTTCTATTCCATGTGTTTTCTTCTGAATTATTACAGTTGCCCACTTTACCCATTATCATTACTTGTTTTCTTTTCTACTAAGCTACCATAACATATAAACATTTTTTGTTATTTTTATTGAACTTCGTGGTGAGGTGCTATCGCTTTTTATTGATGCCTTATCAAATTCTTATCGTTTTAGCATATTGAGACAGTGTGTCTGTATTTAACTGCTTATAATTAAGCATTTTTGTGTGTTTAGGGCGTTAGGGATACTTTTAAGTTGTTGTTTCAACTTTTGTCTGATTTTCTTATCGTAGTGGATGCATTCGTTAGGAAAATGATTGTACTAGTTCTCATTAAGAGTCTAGTAATTTTTTAACTTATTAGGTGCCTTAACTTGTCTGATTAATATAGCAGGTAACCCTTCAGACCGATCTGTGATTAATAGGGACAACTCTACCTTCTCTCGGACATCTGTCCAAAAACTCTACTTTTTCTTATCCTGCTGTCTCCGTTTCTGCCTTATCTTTAATTCGGTAGTTCTGTTCTTGTCCCGGAACACCCGTCTACCATATAAGAGTGATTTTTCCTTCACTCCGGGCTACTGACCACATTGACTGGTTGAGTAGTGCTTTTCTACCCACCTTTTCTGTCTCTTTTGGTCAATGCGAGCCCTTTCTCAATTCTCTTCTACCTGGAAGTCTCTTATGCATTTCCAAAATGCCTACCTCCCTCTTTTTACTTTTCCTATATTTCTATTGCCTTTTCATTTCCGTTAGTCACCGTGTGGTTGCGCGGGGGTTTTCACAGACATTATAATTGGAATAAGGGCCGCTATCTTGCGGGCCCCAATGCTCCACCCGAAGGTGCTACATTGGATTTAAACGCGAAAAATAAACGTGCTTCTAATTTATTCTAACTTCATAATTAATCCACCCTAAGTAAAAATCTAACAGACTGAAACAAAAACTAAAAACAGGGTTTAAATAATGGTATCCCTAGCGTTGACTTTGGAGTGTTCCCGATCAACAAGACGAGCAAAAATGAAAGGGGAAGGGATCCGTAATACCGGATAGCAGACGCCGGCTCTGCTTACCAGTGCGACCTGAAGGGTCGACTTAAAACTATCCAAATCTAGCTAGCTAATTTAAAATGGATTCAAATTTCTAAGCATTTGCCAAATGTATTAATAGTGAATCCAGCTATTTTGCCTACTTTATAAATTTACAAATTCGTCCTCTCTGATCTAAGTATTTTATCCTAATTTTGTCCCTAACGTTCCCTATCATTCCCTAACTGACATATTATATAAACAATCTTCTTTTCTACATATACTGCGACCAAAAATTGGCGACAGAACGTCAAACGAATTAAATAAAGCCACAAAACAATACAATGCAGGCAAAACTATAAGTGTAAAAATAAATATAAATATATAAATAAACATATAATAAATATATAAACAAATATCTGAATGAGCAAAAGCATGTAACAGTTCATATATTATTAAAAGCAAATACATTATCAGGTGCACTCGCATAAGCCTTATATCGACTAGCGCCATTACACAAAAACGTGCTTGTTAGATTATTTCAAAATCTGTTTAAAATCACAAATCAATGCTCATGCAAGTACAGCCGTCGCAATTTTATTCTTACCTCCAATATAAATCTTTCCAGCATCCGAAGATCTGGTCGTCTACCTACATCAATTGGTTTTATACTTTTATGGGGGAGTTGAATATGCACTGTTAAAGTCCTGGTGGATATGCACTAAACGTTCTGGGGGGATCACAATCACTGATAATACTTTACATTTTATCAATGGGAAATGTTTTTGATACGGAAAGCACGTTACCAGCTGACGCCTTCACTCTCTATATATACAGGCGGAGCGTCGAGAGAGATGATGTTCTATACAATGTCCTTTCACGTAAAAAGACCCTGTACAATTGCGGTGTTACTTAAGATGTTTTCTTTTAAGAGGCTTTTCTTTACTTCAGTTATGTTAAAGTCAAACTTAGTTAAGTGAAACCGTTTCAGAAAAATTGACAATTGCTAGTACGTAATTTCGAATTTGCTACGATGGTGCCAGAGACTGGCTGGGGATGTACGATAAGGTACGAATACTCTACTCCTTTTTTTATGCTTCTATGGAGCCTAGTGACTTCTTTTCTTTTTCTTTAGTCTTTCTTACTCGTGGTTATGACACAATAAATTACAGACTGCCGTGCTAAAATTTACTTTCACACAATCCCGCACAAGTGAGTGCATGTGTCAAGGCACGTGATTATGTGATTGTTTCAAGTCACAATTAATATAAACCGAAGCTCGTGTTAGAGCAATGTTACTTACCTAAAATTTAAATTTAGGAAATGCTAACGTCAACAAACTATTGGTTTGCAATAAATCTACTTTCTGAGGTTTCCAATTTTTCTTTCTGTGTTACCCACACCACTCTATGAGGTTCTTAGCTAGTACGGCATCCAATTCTTTTGATTCTCCTTGTTTTGTTGCGGTACTTGGTGCGGGTGACTTTCTTTGCTTAACTTTACTTTTCTTTTTTGTCTGCACGGAATACCGTAACAATTTTTTGTATTGTAGTTCAGCATAATTATTTACTATTTTATTGCGTATGTTTATTCAACTTTCATTAGTTGTGGTTACTGATTTTTCCTTCAATTGTTTAAAGCAAGAATATCTGTAGTCATTTTATTTCCAAAATTAATAAAGTGTGGTGTATTTCTTGCAACCACAAGTGTAGCAGTTCTAACTACAGAACCTAGTTGAGGACGCTCATATCTCAGTGTTTCTGGTTGTCAGTTCTAGAAGATTTAATAATAGTCTTAATAACTCCATTATGACGCTCTATAAATTTTGGTGAGGAAATACGAAGAGGGCCTGTGAGAATATAATATTGCAATTTTCCATTTGTTTTGGTATTCCGAGGATTTATATTGTCGTTCGTTATCGAAACGTAGAAATTGTAGCATAAATACGTAACCCATATTTTTTAACAACTTTTTGCGGTCGCTGTTTACAAGTAAGAAGTAAAGTGAATTTACTAACGTAGTCTACAAAATTACTATACAACGATGACCTAAGGTGCCAAAAGAAAATGTTCCTGAGATCTTTTGAAATTGAATGCTGACATCATTTAACTTTAAGTTTAGTTTACATTTACCTGCAATCTTTCTTTGCTCTAGGTTTTATTCTATACAAGTGCGTTATATATGGGCACCAAATTTAATTTTGGTCAAATTTAGAAAGTATTTTATGGCATGTTTTGAACCATTGTGTGATGTAAATGGAATGAGATATTTGTGGTTTTGTAACTATTTTTCACATCAAAGAATTTATAGAGTTCATTGTTATTTACAAGAGTCTTTTTCAACCTCCAATTGCACACCGAAAACGTTGGACGAGCGGCAAGTGACCGCTGTGCGCAGTGAACGACTGAGCATCTTATCCTTCAACTCAACTAGACTCTTTTCAACTCAGCGTATATATATATTTATAATTATTTCTAGGTGTTATGCCCAATCCGATTGTATATGCTGAGACATTTAAGTAATTCAGTTCAAAATAAAACATATTCAATGAAATTCAATTTAAAATAAAATAAAATAAATAAGATAAAGCAAAATTTCAAAACAATGTAATTTCAAATCAAAATCAACCAAACTCAAACTTCGGATATTATCGTTCAGACGTTGGGGTAAGGTGCCCTTACCATTGTCATCAATGATGCACGTTGTTGGGCTTAAGGTGTTGCGAGATGTGGGTTTGAATAAGTGTGGGAGGGAATTAGGTGGAGGTAATTGTGGTGGTGTGAATTCTTGTAAATCAAAGAGGAGAATTAGTATGGAAGATTTTAGTTAGGAGTTTGTTAAACTGTTGGGAATAGTGTGTTTGATGAGATGCGAGAAAGAGTCTAGGTTAGGGCCTAATTTAAAGTTGAATTATAATGGTAGTTAAGGTAGAGGAGTAAATAAGGATTGATGTTTCTAAGGTTATGTTATCACCGAGACAGTGATAGGAAGCGGGTAGGTTAAATTGATGGGGTTTGTTTCTGAATTTCTCATGTCCAGTAAGGAAGTGGATAACGACAGGGCTAGCTAGTTTGAGGTGGAGAGGAATAGCTGTTATGTCTGAGAATATTTCAAAAGAATAACGACCGGCGTGTAAAGGAGAGTTATGAATACGTAATCCAATTTTTGTTTTGGAAAGGTTTGATAGTCCTCGGGAGGAGGAAGATGCGATCATAAAGTGCAATAGATCGGTTATGTTTTAGGTTACGGAATTGTAGGGCAGATTCTAGTTGCATCTGTATTGAAGGAATTAGAAGTCGAGTATATAGAGAGGCGGTGGAGATGGTTCTATAATCCCTGGAATTATGTAGGAGAAAAGGTCTAATGATTTTGTTCAGCTTATGTATGAAGGTCTTGTCCTTTACCCTATTTATTACAACCTGTCCTTGACGGCATTCTGCACTGAGCTACAGTCACGTATACATGATCAGTTCAATTAATTCTCCCGCCAAATGTAAATTGCCAACTTTTATTCGTTTCCGTAAGCAAAAGGAATAGTGCAGATTCAAAACAACGTCAAGTCATTCTCGTTCATTAACTATAACGTTTTATGTAGAGGTATTGTAATTTTGTCCGCAGATACGACAAATGTCTCAATCTTCAGGATGATTATGTCTGAAAGTAAATCATATGTGTACAGAACTTTTAGTAATCAAATCATTTGTTTATATAAACTTGCCTTTTTTTTACAGTCCATCGAAGATTGAAAAAAAACCGGCCCATGTACATATTTTTACAATGTGCTGTCGTCACTGTCTCCATAATCCATACCGTAATTATATTTTATTACATTATTACACATTTTGTTTTGTCAGTTACATATTCCAGAGTTTTTTAAGTTAATGCTATTACTTGCATTAATAGGTGCTCTAGATGAACATTCTGATATTAAATTGTATACCAGTCTATATATTATTTAAAGTTATGATGTTGTAGTACAGTTCATCGTCCAAGGCGTCTTGGAGTTTTTATTAGATTATTTATCTAAGTAAGACTACTCTGGTCTGAAATTACAGTAAATTTTGTTAATTCTCAGTAGAATCCTAGTTTTCTACAGACCAAATTAGGCACAATAGTTCTTTATCTGCTGCTGAATATTTAGTTTTACTTTAACTGAAGTTCGTATTCTAATGTAAATCCAGCTCCTTAAGCAAAACTACTTGCACCACGGGGAATACATAGGATTTGCAAAAGTTGGAGTAAGGGAGTTTTGTGCTGAAACCAGATTACTTTCTACCCTCTTCAAAAACAAATTAACATTCTTTAGTTCAGTTAAATTTAGGGTAGTTAAGTTAGTGAGTGTTGTATTTGCTAGCAAATTAGGAACAAAGTGTCGGTGGTAAGAGACTATTCCTAAAAAAGAGAGCATATATGTTTAAGCGTTTTAGGTTCAGTCACCTCCAATATTTTTTTCTTGACCAACAGATCCGCCTCTTCTGTTAGTAATGCATTCAACTTATTTGAATTTATTCGCGCAAATGTGATATTTGTTAGCCTTTGGTACTTGAAACAATTTGTTAAGAGTTTGTAAATGTTCTGAAACAAAATCATCTAAACATACGAAGGCGTATGATCCCACTTCTGGAAAAGTATTTTATTAACAAGAGACTGTAATACTTTAATAGTAATTGTCATACTTTAAAGATGAAACTTTATTGACGATTATAGATTACGCCACATTGCACAATTTTTAACATAGTCGGGATTTGAGCACCATCATTGCTAATATTATATGCTTATCACACCTTAATACCTTAAAAAACATCTTGGAGTTATATGGAATTAGGCGTGAATAAACGATTCAGCCTGCTAAACAAGTTGCACAGTGCCGATCGTTTCAAGAGCAGTTATATTTTTTTCATTCCGTTTTTTCAACTTTATCGTTAATAACATTCTACAAACTTATTGTGCGAAACTCGATTCATGCTGGCGGGTGCGTTCAAAAATACAAACATACATAACAATTGCACTGAATTATTACAATTAATAATGTTCCCAAATATTATAGTGAAACAAATATTTGAAATGCACAAATAAACTTCAAACAAAATTAAGGAATATGGTTATATATTATATGCTATATTCAAAGTAATAAATAACCCTTAAATTATATTTAGCAGAAAATACGCCTCAAAATATCTAATACATTGCTGTTACAAGAATATATTTAAGGAATAGATATAAAACAAACAAAAGAGATGACTTGAATAGTTTGTAGAAGACTTTTCTGACTTCTGGAAGCTATGTTAGTCAGATGTATAAAGCATAGGATCCGGTGATTAGAGCAGTCTGAATGTTAATTCACCAGTGCTATTCTAAATTGTTATTTGAATAAGTAAAATAATTTGTCGAATGTCTATATACATTAAGATAAAATATTTAGTGCTTGTGTAGATAAGCTAACAAATATAGTATAGTTGTCGTACCAAAAAACATCCTGAATCAGCCAGTATTACAGTAATTATCATTATTGGTCTCTGTAGCGGTATTTGAGTAAACTAAGGATTGTCTATAAGTATTTGTAAATAACTAAACTTGTTTTAAACCAATAGAGAATTGCCAATTGAAGTTCGTTCCATTAATAAATTGTGTATAATTACTTTTTTATAGATTATACACCATCTCATACAGCATATTTGTTACATGCCGAAAATCGGCTATGTAAACATTCTGGTTTTAGTTGTAAATTATGGGGCTGAAATCGCGCCAATATTTCAAAAATAGACTTGTGCGTGCATTTCCGTCACTTTAGACAGTTGTGTCGGCACCAGAGAATGCGCAGACGCGGAGTGGGGAAGTAAGTGGTGGTTTCCGTAACGTCAGGAACTAGTCAACGAAATGTCAAACAGTGTGGTTATCTGTGGTGTGCCTTTGTCTTCTCTTTCAGATATGTATGTTTCTTTATCGTACCATATTATCGTACCTCTGCCCGTATCCTTTATCGTACCGCTACACAAGAAGAGGAAGACAAACCAATCTGGTATTATCGAGGCCAAGTCCTACCCACGCCCAACAACGAGATCAATGGAAGAGATAACCGTAATGTCGTGAATGAGATCCACAGTTTACGTGAGTACATTTTATCTTTTCTTATAATCACAATAAACATTTTTGAATGTGATACAATAATTTGGGACGTAAATCTGACGTAATATTTCGTGGCGCAATATTATGTACGTGTTTATTATATGTATTGCCAACTGTCGTAGTGGCTCTTATCAATTACGCCGGGACTTTAACAGTATTCCTTTGACTAGAACAGCGTGAAGTATAACAGTGGCGCACCTAACGTTTGTTAAAATTTGTTTTCGCCTCTGGTGTATCTTATAAGGTGTTAGTTTTCAATATATTTCTAGCAATTAGATTTTCACTCAAAATAAAATTTTAAATTTTTAATAACTGCTAAATGGAAAAAATATAAGTTGGCAACATTGCAAGTTGGTGACATCTATCTTAAATTGAAATGACATGAAATACAGCTGATGTCAATCTAATATAGACAGCCATGTTGACTAGTGTATTTGTTTACTTCGTATATGTTATTCCTAAATTTAATTAATTCGCACTTTTCTTTTATAAATAGTGTGGTTATATTTTAAATTCTTATAAATAATTATTTCATCTAATTTAGAATAAAATTGAAGTGTATACCTTTCAAATGTGTTTGGCAGATTCCCTTAACCTCACTTCTAGGTGGAAGCATGTGATTTTTGGAATACATAATTTCTTCTGTAAATATTCTAATTATAAATAAATAGCTTTATTTTCTATTCATTATGATAAAAAAAAAGGGAAAACCCTTAAAATGACACTAAGTTTGGTTAAGATAATCATTTTATTCCTGAAATTTTTCTTAGTCTATCCTAACTTGTTTTTCGGGTTAACTTTTTAAAACCTGAACGTGATTTTTCTAACGGACTCAGCTAGCCTCACGCATGGGCGCCAGTGAAACGAATTTTCTTTTGATGCACTAAAAGCACCAGCCCCACGTTGTGAGCCAGTGAAACTTATTTACTTAACACATATAACTGACCCTAGAAGTTGGGTGTCAGCAAAACGAAGTCTTCCGACGTAACTAGGGGTCTATTCCTTGGGTAGAGCTATGAGCAATGGGGGGGTAAGTCGAAATCTGTTGGGGGGTCACACTCAAACTAAAACAAATAGGCGCCACCAAGTCCAGATTGATTCATGTTAATAGCATGGCATATTTCTAAGGGCGGACGTGGAGACCCAAAGAAAAAAAGATCGCCTTCGGTGACAAAAACCTGTCTTAACAGAATAAGACGCTGTTCCTGTAAGAAAGAATAATAATTAAGTCAACATAGAAAATGGGAACACTGTTTGTGTCCTCAAACATAAAAAAATGTAAAAAGAATATTTTCTACATAAGGGTGGCATCAAAATTCAACTCTTATTGCTTTTCGGTTATTAGGTTTGATCACACTTGATCAAAATAAAAAACTTTAAGCTTGGGTTAATAATTTACTTGAAAGAATTCCTTTTTCTTTAAATAAAATTCAATGCAACAAAATTAAATAATTACTTGAAGTAGTTTGTAAATTTAAGGTAAGGTTTATCAACCTGATTCTTGATCAAATATATTACAACAAAGTGTAACTTGTTACACTAATATTTTCTAACCCATTCAGATCTGCTTAGGTCGATTACATTATCAAAATTAAAATACAAAATTTTCTCGTTAAGTTAAATGTGCTAATTTCAGTTTAAAATGAAAATGTTCACAAAGATATTCTCGTTTTCAAAGGTGGTAGTAATATAATACTAAGCATCTGCTTTCAAAAATACAAGTGTCAGCAGCATATTTCAAACAAACAAGTGACGTAGTTACACCTGTTATTTTATACTGAAGCAACGTGTTATTTTTTACACAATAAACTAAGTGAATTTTAAGTTTGGTACTGGGAAATCCAGCTTAGTAACAGATAAAGTGAATAACAAAATCGTATTTCTACGTATCGGAACAAAATAGCGTGCTTCCTGGATGAAACACAAAAGAATTTCTTAAAGCTACTACGAACCAAACAAAACTGCTTTCCTAGACTGGATTAGGACGTGCCTCGCCATGCGGTACTAACTGCTTACATCCTATCAAAGTAGTATCTTGGCTCGGAGCAACAACCGATCTCCTATAAATTAGATCTGCTTTCCATCCTCTAAATACACGTGTTAAAATGAAGTGGTTTCTTAACGTTGATTCAAAGTTCTAAGTTCTTGTCGTTTAAATTCTCATCGCCTAAATTTTGTAGCGTAATTTTTCGTCGTCTAATCTTGATTGCGCTAAACAAATTTTCAAATTAAATACTATAATAACGAGTATACATTACCAACCGTTATTCAGAAAATGTCTCACTCAATCAAACCGACCCGCAGGTCACTGGCCATTGTTCTCCTAAACATCATGCTGCTTCTTTTACCTATGGCCGAGTGCTTGTCCCGCGCTCTCGGACGATGGGAGGATCCCAAGGGGGTTGTCATTCCTCTCAACGCGCTTGCGACCGGGTGTGGAATACACCGACATCCAAAACAACTAGACTAACGAGTCAAGATGCTGTTACAATGTAATATTTAATTGTTAA
Organism: Platerodrilus igneus; assembly: GCA_036346225.1. Classification (NCBI taxonomy): domain Eukaryota; kingdom Metazoa; phylum Arthropoda; class Insecta; order Coleoptera; family Lycidae; genus Platerodrilus; species Platerodrilus igneus. The sequence goes on along the minus strand of JARFIW010000333.1, from coordinate 4,673,900 downwards.
ACGTATTACGACTTTACTTAATAAAGGTGTTTAACTATTGTCGTACCTTTAATGAAGAGATTTATCAATTCGAAAATAAAATTGTTACACTACCCCTTTCCTAAAAGAAAAAATTTTTTCAAGGAATAAACTTTAAGTATAACAAATACAAAAATTTTTTTTAAATATACTAGCCTTTTCTACCTTCCTAACTATCAATACAATTTTTATGAATTTATTCAAACGAGGGAGACAAATATTTACAAATTCGAGTGTGTTGGTAACTACGTGTACCTGACGTCCATCGGGAGACAAAATCGGGGAGTCACAATCGGTATAAGTCAAAATTGGGAGGGGTCAAATTAGAAAGTCAAACACTCCACGGGACAAAAAATTAATCAAATTCAAACTCAGAATAATCCTTCAACTAGAGGTTCTTATTCTTACCAAGGCTAGTATTTACTAACTGTAACCAAACATTTCACAATTTATCTCTACTTCCACAAAAAAAACTTCACTTCCTGGAGCTCTATTAGCTCTATCTACAAAAAAAAGGGAATGCTACAACATCAAAACAGCATAACCATTCAAAATATTATCACTATAAAGTGACAATCAAAAGGAAGACCCTACTAATAGGCCTAAATTTCAAACACTATTATCACAAAGTGATAATCAAAACAAAAGTAACCCAACCAAAAGGTTGCGCACAAATTTCAAATACAAAAAATTATCACTTTAGTGCAAAGAGATAATCAAAACTAAGGTAACCTAACCATAAGGTTGCTTAACAAATTCACATACAAAATATTATCACTTTAGTGCAAAGAGATAATCAAAGCTAAGGTAACCTAACCATAAGGTTACTTAACAAATTCAAATACAAAATTGAACCAGATAGGGCTGTAATCTCCTACACCCTACTGATTATCCTATCACTAATTTCCAAACAACAGATCCCATTAGTGATGGACCAAATGGTGAGGCTCACCGGGCAAACTTTTGACCTTATCAAACAAAAAAATTTCGAACGGTCAAAACAAGGGAAAGAATAAATCAATATTCTCTCTACCTCGATATGTAGAAATCAGGACTAGCAACTTAAATAACCCACCTACTTCTACATCTAAAAGATATCTGTCAACGACATCTTCTAAACACATCTCCGAATAACGCGCGAACAAAACGACTAGCGTGCACACCCAATGCACACCTCAAACCTACAAAATCCTTAACCACTTGTTCCACTTATCAAACAAAATACTCAGAATTAACGAAACGACACTAAATCAAAAATCGGAACAAAACAAAGCAAACCACTACTGTATTGCTTAACATTGAAGAGATGACCAGACCGAAACTATTTCCTCCAAAAACTTGTCAATCAAATGTGCCATGGCACTACGCAAAGGTTGTAAAATCGAATACTTCGAGAACCAATCACCAACAACTAAAAGCGATTTTCCTGCTTATGAATCATCAATAAAAAAACTAATCATGACAATAGCTAACAAAAAAAATCAGTGTTCAGTACACTCTCATCCTACTACCAATTGAACTTTCGAAACAACTACAATGCTTCACAGCGCCTACATATGCTAGAGTGACAAACCCTCTACGAGTCTCACCTAGACTAACAATACCAAAAATTTACATCAAATCAAAAAATATGATGCAAAAAATTCTAGAGCGCCTAACTCACCTCGAGTCTCGTCTAGACTTATATAATGCCGAGCGACCAACTCTTCCTGAGTCTCGTCTGGACTGACATACTGCTGAGCGACCAACCACGACGACAAGTTTCGCCTAGACTAAATTGCGTTGCAATGCCGATCTAAACAAAAATCTGCTAACAAAATCAAAAACGTGCTTCTGCACAAGAGCTATTCTCAAATGACACGACAACAGCTCACTCCAATGTACCTTCAAAATAGAATCTCTAGCCTTATCATCAAATTTGGACAAAAATGTTCTTTATTGACTCAAGCAAAACAAACTCCAGGCTTATCAGCTTCTTCAGCTAACAATCTTCCTAAAATTTTCCTTTCTCCAAGACTGGTTTCTCACTCACTATTCCAGTTCCTTTTTAAGTAGACAAACAATTTGGACTTTTTCCGACATGATTACACAAGCCTAATGGAATCAAACCTATAAATCTAAATGATCTAAACCTTACAAAAATTATCAAAACAAATTCGGGCAACTAAAGGTAAAAGTCAAAAAGTGTATTTGGTAAAGTAATTTTTGCCAAAAGAATATCAAAAAAATTATATTGGGTCAAAACAGAATGAAAGTTAAGAATAAATTTGACTAAGTTAATTAATTGACTGACTGGGGGTTAACATTTCAACCAATCTTTTAAACAACCAAACCTTATTATCAAATAACGTTGAGCAAACAAATCTCGAGGCAAAACTATTTTTGAACAAACAAATTTCGAAGCAAATCAAATTTTGAACAAACTAATTTCGAAGCAAATTAAATTTTGAACAAACAAATTTCGAAGCAAATTAAATTTTGGACAAACAAATTTCGAAGCAAATTAAATTTTGGACAAACAAATTTCGAAGCAAATTAAATTTTGTACAAACAAATTTCGAACCCCAAACGTTGAACGGACAAATTTCGACGCCTCACACGTTGGGCGTCAGTGAAACGAACTTTTTTTTAAAATGATGGGACGTTGCCTTCAATGACAAAAATATGTCTTATTAGAATAAGACGCTGTTCCTGTAAGAAAGAATAATAATTAAGTCAACATAGAAAATGGGAACACTGTTTGTGTCCCTCAAACATAAAAAAAATGTAAAAAGAATATTTTCTACATAAGGGTGGCATCAAAATTCAACTCTTATTGCTTTTCGGTTATTAGGTTTGATCACACTTGATCAAAATAAAAAACTTTAAGCTTGGGTTAATAATTTACTTGAAAGAATTCCTTTTTCTTAAAATAAAATTCAATGCAACAAAATTAAATAATTACTTGAAGTAGTTTGTAAATTTAAGGTAAGGTTTATCAACCTGATTCTTGATCAAATATATTACAACAAAGTGTAACTTGTTACACTAATATTTTCTAACCCATTCAGATCTGCTTAGGTCGATTACATTATCAAAATTAAAATACAAAATTTTCTCGTTAAGTTAAATGTGCTAATTTCAGTTTAAAATGAAAATGTTCACAAAGATATTCTCGTTTTCAAAGGTGGTAGTAATATAATACTAAGCATCTGCTTTCAAAGATACAAGTGTCAGCAGCATATTTCAAACAAACAAGTGACGTAGTTACACCTGTTATTTTATACTGAAGCAACGTGTTGTTTTTTACACAATAAACTAAGTGAATTTTAAGTTTGGTACTGGGAAATCCAGCTTAGTAACAGATAAAGTGAATAACAAAATCGTATTTCTACGTATCGGAACAAAATAGCGTGCTTCCTGAATGAAACACAAAAGAATTTCTTAAAGCTACTACAAACCAAACAAAACTGCTTTCCTAGACTGGATTAGGACGTGCATCGCCATGCGGTACTAACTGCTTACATGCTATCAAAGTAGTATCTTGGCTCGGAGCAACAACCGATCTCCTATAAATTAGATCTGCTTTCCATCCTCTAAATACACGTGTTAAAATGAAGTGGTTTCTTAACGTTGATTCAAAGTTCTAAGTTCTTGTCGTTTAAATTCTCATCGCCTAAATTTTGTAGCGTAATTTTTCGTCGTCTAATCTTGATTGCGCTAAACAAATTTTCAAATTAAATACTATAATAACGAGTATACATTACCAACCGTTATTCAGAAAATGTCTCACTCAATCAAACCGACCCGCAGGTCACTGGCCATTGTTCTCCTAAACATCTTGCTGCTTCTTTTACCTATGGCCGAGTGCTTGTCCCGCGCTCTCGGACGATGGGAGGATCCCAAAGGGGGGTTGTCATTCCTCTCAACGCGCTTGCGACCGGGTGTGGAATACACCGACATCCAAAACAACTAGACTAACGAGTCAAGATGCTGTTACAATGTAATATTTAATTGTTAAACGTATTACGACTTTACTTAATAAAGGTGTTTAACTATTGTCGTACCTTTAATGAAGAGATTTATCAATTCGAAAATAAAATTGTTACAAACCGACGATTAGATAACTCATATTATCTTACTTTACTATGATTTTAAAAGTGTTCTCTTAGTAATTTAAATAAACAACTATAACTTACGAATTGCTTTCAAAGAAAATTTTGCTTTCAAATACAGCTAACGCAACTAACTGAGTTCTTAGTATATATTTTACCTTCTAAAACGCTATAATAAATTTGATTTCGTTATATCTGCTTCTTTAAACACTACAATAATAAAGTTGTTAATAACGTTTTGTAATTAAGCTCATTTACGATGGTTGTTGATAAATACCGCAATATCAAAAGAATATTTTAATAATTTGGAATACTGTTTTTTCTATACATGTTTCGTAGAATATTACTTTTGTGTAGCAAGTACGATTTTGTTTTGATAGCATATTTTTTAGATATATCGATATTCCAACGCAGCATTTTAAGATCTATTTGTTTTAAGCGAGATTTGCCGTCCGAGTTGGTCGCTCAGCATTACATAAGTCTAGACCAGACTCGGGGTAAGTTTGTTCCTCTAGCAATTTGTGAATCATTTTTTTAAAAATGATGTTGGAGTTTTTCTTCATTAGTCTAGGTAAAGCTCCAAGGAGGGCTCGTTATCCTAGTACGTATATGCGTTATAAGATATTTTTCTGTTCTTCAACAATTTTATCAGTAAATCGAGTTTTAATTACTGTTATCTCTTCACATATCGATTTAAACCACACTAGATGGCATAAAATTATCTTTAAAATTGTTTAACCTTACGTACATCCAAAATATTTTCACGTTTTATTTCTTTAACGATTTACCTAATGTTTCTGTCCCTACTATGAATTAGTCAACTTCTTTTACCCATTCCATTTCTCATATAGCACCTAGCTCCTACTCGTTTAACTTATTTACCTTAAACTAGCTATCTTTTTGCTACTTGTCGACTTTTCCTTGAATTTATTCTTAGCTACATATCTGTTTATTATCTAAGTCCCCCAGTATAACTTTATCACTTCATTTAATTAATCCTCGCACTTTCTCTACAACAGATTATTTTGTTTTCAGCATTTATTTTACATCGTTTAATTTTGTGGTGATTGTCGTAACTTTGGTTGTAATAACTCATTGAATTTTTATGATTGGTTCTAGCTGATGTTGAGTGGATGCTTTGTCTTTGGACTCACATAGGAGACACGGCTTATGTCATAGTAAGAAATAGTCCATATTCGCAGTTGCCAAAAACTAGGAGTTTCTATTCCATGTGTTTTTCTTCTGAATTATTACAGTTGCCCACTTTACCCATTATCATTACTTGTTTTCTTTTCTACTAAGCTACCATAACATATAAACATTTTTTTGTTATTTTTTATTGAACTTCGTGGTGAGGTGCTATCGCTTTTTATTGATGCCTTATCAAATTCTTATCGTTTTTAGCATATTGAGACAGTGTGTCTGTATTTAACTGCTTATAATTAAGCATTTTTGTGTGTTTAGGGCGTTAGGGATACTTTTAAGTTGTTGTTTCAACTTTTGTCTGATTTTCTTATCGTAGTGGATGCATTCGTTAGGAAAATGATTGTACTAGTTCTCATTAAGAGTCTAGTAATTTTTTAACTTATTAGGTGCCTTAACTTGTCTGATTAATATAGCAGGTGACCCTTCAGACCGATCTGTGATTAATAGGGACAACTCTACCTTCTCTCGGACATCTGTCCAAAAACTCTACTTTTTCTTATCCTGCTGTCTCCGTTTCTGCCTTATCTTTAATTCGGTAGTTCTGTTCTTGTCCCGGAACACCCGTCTACCATATAAGAGTGATTTTTCCTTCACTCCGGGCTACTGACCACATTGACTGGTTGAGTAGTGCTTTTCTACCCACCTTTTCTGTCTCTTTTGGTCAATGCGAGCCCTTTCTCAATTCTCTTCTACCTGGAAGTCTCTTATGCATTTCCAAAATGCCTACCTCCCTCTTTTTACTTTTCCTATATTTCTATTGCCTTTTCATTTCCGTTAGTCACCGTGTGGTTGCGCGGGGGGTTTTCACAGACATTATAATTGGAATAAGGGCCGCTATACTTGCGGCCACGTCCCCAATGCTCCACCCGAAGGTGCTACATTGGATTTAAACGCGAAAAATAAACGTGCTTCTAATTTATTCTAACTTCATAATTAATCCACCCTAAGTAAAAATCTAACAGACTGAAACAAAAACTAAAAACAGGGTTTAAATAATGGTATCCCTAGCGTTGACTTTGGAGTGTTCCCGATCAACAAGACGAGCAAAAATGAAAGGGGGAGGGATCCGTAATACCGGATAGCAGACGCCGGCTCTGCTTACCAGTGCGACCTGAAGGGTCGACTTAAAACTATCCAAATCTAGCTAGCTAATTTAAAATGGATTCAAATTTCTAAGCATTTGCCAAATGTATTAATAGTGAATCCAGCTATTTTGCCTACTTTATAAATTTACAAATTCGTCCTCTCTGATCTAAGTATTTTATCCTAATTTTGTCCCTAACGTTCCCTATCATTTCCTAACTGACATATTATATAAACAATCTTCTTTTCTACATATACTGCGACCAAAAATTGGCGACAGAACGTCAAACGAATTAAATAAAGCCACAAAACAATACAATGCAGGCAAAACTATAAGTGTAAAAATAAATATAAATATATAAATAAACATATAATAAATATATAAACAAATATCTGAATGAGCAAAAGCATGTAACAGTTCATATATTATTAAAAGCAAATACATTATCAGGTGCACTCGCATAAGCCTTATATCGACTAGCGCCATTACACAAAAACGTGCTTGTTAGATTATTTCAAAATCTGTTTAAAATCACAAATCAATGCTCATGCAAGTACAGCCGTCGCAATTTTATTCTTACCTCCAATATAAATCTTTCCAGCATCCGAAGATCTGGTCGTCTACCTACATCAATTGGTTTTATACTTTTATGGGGGAGTTGAATATGCACTGTTAAAGTCCTGGTGGATATGCACTAAACGTTCTGGGGGGATCACAATCACTTTACTTTTAAGTCCTGGGGGGATGCGCGGTTTCACTGTATTTTATTATTGTTTTATTTCTTAGACTTATTTAAATTAATGAGGTTTCCTGATTTAGTTTGTGGTTTTCACAGACACCCGGACCACGTCTCTGGGAATCTTTCGTGAGGTCATGCGGTGCCGCTGTCAGCGCACATGGCCGCTAACAGTGCATGTTTGTATGAGTGTGTGAATGTGTGAGTGTAAGAATAAATATATGTATCCACATATATAAGGGTGGATATCTTATCGATATCGCTTAACGCCGGGTGCAGGAATGCACCCAAATGCTTTTTTCCGGTCCCTCGTACCGTTTTTTATAAACGGGTCTGCTTCATAGGTCGCTCTTTTTAAAAGATACGAGTATTTTTCCTATATAACGGCTCTAAGGAGCCACTTTATTGTGTATCTTTGGGAGGGATGACAAAACGGCTTGGTGAGCTGGGAAATTCTACGCTATATCTTTAGTGTATGTGGTCGTAGCGTGCCTTAGCGTGCTGGGACGTTTCGGATCCATCTATTGTTATCTAGTTTTATCTTAATATCGTTATTTTACCTATTATCTTTGATAATAACTTTATCTTAATATCGTTATCTTACCTATTATCTTTGATAATAACTTGAGTTAATATCTTTATTTTATCTATTATCTTTGATAATAACTTTATCTTAATATCGTTATCTTACCTATTGTCTTTGATAATAACTTGATATTTTGCTTTATCTTTTTTATCTTCCTAACGTTTCGTATTTACGATCAGACGTAGGAATTATTTTTTGAATATTGAGTGAAGAAGCTAACCTGATGGTAGCCATGTAATTTGTTAGGTTAGTAATATAAGAAATTAGTAAGATGGTACTGTTGGTAAATTGTTAATTCACAACCATGTCATGAACAAGTTTTGATGTGTATTGTTTATTAAACCAGAGTACCAGTACATAAAAATTTGCTAAAGTGCAGAGCAACTTGCTCTTCTGGACATTTTGAAATTTGGGCATTTCCTGCCAAAGCAAAAACAGTTTAGATGCAATGCTTATATGCGTGTGCACTCAAAAACTGTAATGTTAGCTTTAGTTAGGCGACTTGTCGCATTTATTTCAGTTTTAGTAGTGTTTTATATTCCCCGACAAATAAGTGCTGTCGATTATAACTGCGCCACATTAAAGACTCGTGTGTGCATTTTAAATGTAGTTCAATAACAATGGGGCTACACATTTCATTTCCTGGTAATCCGGAGAACGTGTTATCGGTTGGAAAAAACCAGGTGGCACCTAAAATAAACATTTTCTAGAATTTAAGTTAGGGTTTAGGTAAGTTAGTTAGGATTTAGATTTAAGCTTTTACCGTGCTAACAGTCATTTTATTTTTAAGATTTTTTCTTTTATGGCTTTGTCGCGATTGTTACATGCCGAATATTGGCTATGTAAACATTTATGGTTTTAGTTTTAAAATATGTGACTGAAATTGCGCCAATATTTCAAAAAATAGACTTGTGCGTGCATTTCCGTCACTTTAGACAGTTGCGTCGGCACCAGAGAATGCGCAGACGCGGAGTGGGGAAGTAAGTGGTGGTTTCCGTCACGTCAGGGACTAGTCAACGAAACGTCAAACAGTATGGTTATCTGTGGTGTGCCTTTGTCTTCTCTTTCAGATATGTAGGTTTCCTTTAGCGTAACATATTATCGTACCTCTACCTGTATCCTTTATCGTACCGCTACACAAAAAGAGGGAAGACAAACCAATCTGGTATTATCGAGGGCGAAACCCTACCCACACCCAACAACGAGATCAATGGAAAGGATAACCGTAATGTCGTGTATGAGCTCCACAGTTTACGTGAGTACATTTTATCTTTTTCTATAATCACAATAAACATTTTTGCATGTGATACAATAATTTGAGACGTAAATATTACGTAATATTTCGTGGCGCAATATTATCAATTATGCCGGGACTTTAACAGTATACCTTAGACTAGAACAGCGTGGAGAATAACATATTGTAGACCCGAGTATCTGTAAAGAACGACAATTATAGAATCCCGTATTGAGGTGGAGTTTCTAAAGTTACTAAGGTAGTTTATTAGGGTGATTTTTAAATTTGTTTACAAATCTTTCTTTTATTTACAATTAATAAATAAAGCAATGCAGACAACGCCTTGTTTCTTATACGATCGACTCATAACCCATTTGCCAGCAAATGGAATTGGAAACTACTTGTCCAACGCGAAATGTATAAACTACGCCCAAGTTAGGAGATGGTCCAGAATTAAACACCTCACCAAATCTACGATCTGGCAGTACTGCGATCCTCGCCATTTACCGAATCTCCCTTGCTCGACTACTTGTCTGCCATTGGATCTCAGAGCCTAACATTAAAGCATGCAAAGTCGCTCCTCGTAGAACAATATACCTAAATCGTTTACACACTTGGAGAGGAATATGCAGCTTTAAGCTAATAATCTCTAGATCACCTAAATTTCACGGTATTGACGTCGCTGACCTCATAACTCACCAGTGATAGCTCTTCCGCTTTTTGAGGGCGAAGACTTATTTCTATGGTGAATATCCTGTCGAAACTGAAATGTAAATATAATACTCATTAAATATCCTATGCTATTCTTATACAAACTGCGAGTCGTCTAGGTGTAACCATTGTATGTATGAAGATCCATCACTCAACGTTCCATTCAAATGCTTCTGATAACGCTTCTGCAGGCGTCACCATTCTAGTTTCAATCATAAATACGCCATCTTTCTTAGTATTTTTATCTATCTGTCTGGTATAAATACAAGGCGTGCTGGTAACCTTTAGAAAATACGAATCAAGCTTGACTGCGGTTCTCAGATGAATTTATTACGAAAGAATTGATTCGTGCCTTATCTTTGCCTACAAGGGAAATCATTTTACCCATAGTAGATATTAATAACAAAAACAGAGTCGCTCGGAATTATATAGGGTGTTTCAAAATTGCACGGCACTGCTTTAGGAATGTGTTCTTTAGCACAAAATAAACATAAAATTTCCAGGAAATATATGCTCTATAGTGTAGCCATATAGAGTTCCAACCCCTTTGAGGAGGCTAGGAGGAATGGAGTTTTTTTAACTGAAGAACCACAAAAGACATTTTAATCAGATTTTTGCTACTTGAGCTACAGAAGATAGGCTTATCAATTTTTCGATAATAAGATCAGAAGCGTGCCATTCGGGAAATCCTATAATTATTTTGTGTGTAGGTTTTTATAAATTCTATGTAAAGTCAAACTTCTTTGACATTTCAGAGTAAAGGTCACTCTTGATTGAATCCGATATCTGCAGCCGTTTTCGGGTTAATTGAGATGAAGCATTCACGAAGCCCCTTTAATACCTTGCTGAAAATTCATTTAGTTTTAATATTAACTTCCCATATGTATGTAAACCTATGAACATAAGTCTCATATTTATTAGTTATTTATTTATTATTATTAGCCTTTAATATCTCTGTAATAACTTCGTATATATAAACTATGCCTCAAATTAATCTAATGTTCAGGGTTACTGCAAAACGATCATCGGGTTTTAAATATATATATTTCAGAAAATATTACAGATATAATTTTAAATGAGATGCCACTAGAAACAGTAAAGATTCAGGTTTTTGATAATGTAATTACAAATTTTCGCTGTGGGCTCCTCGCGTCACACGACAGTTTGGCCCATACATGCTGCAATATGTCTCGATCGATACTATTAGCAGTTCTAGGAGTTCATCCAGTGTCGTAGGCAATGCTTGTACGTAAATCATATCTTTAATGCACTCCAAAAGAAAAATCCCACGGTGTAATTTCGGGATGCCACGGAACAATACCAAATCTTGTTCAGCACATTCACCAATTCAACGGTGAGGAAGTTCCTCGTTTAGATACTGAGGCATCTCTTTATGCGAGTGAGGCGCAGCTCCATCTTATTGGAATATAAAATTGTTGGAATCTTCTGCACTTGTAGAAATAACCAAAACCCGTTACGCCTTTTGACTGTACATAGTTTTCGTTTCAATATCACGAATGGCAGATTTTTTAATCCAAAACAGGAAAGTTTGTCTCCCATTATTATTTTAATTGGGTTATTATGTGTAAAGTTTGTAGTTTTTGGGTACATACGAACTGAGCTTAAGAAACATTAATTTATCGATGTACTCTTTTAAACGCGAGTTATGTAATCCCCCATCTATTATATCTATATAAAACTAATACTTAAGAAGTTATTAGGAAATACTAGGAAATGTGCAACAATGTCATAAAAGACAATTTGTGACAATTTATTTCAGTTTATAAACGTTCATGGGAACGGAAGCGCTAGAAAGTAGCACAAGGATAAGTGATACTGCAGATGTCAGGTCACAGGCGGTCGTAGGAAGTCACGTACCGAGATTACGCAGAAGTAAGCTCGCAACAAAGTATTTATGAATAGCTTTTAAGATAGCAACTATGTATCATGAATAGAGTCAAGTGTAAGCAGACATTAGGTCTGCAAGTTCCCACAGAACTTTGAGGGGGTAGGGAGATTATATAAGGCCCGGGAGCTCCACTCGCAGTCAGTTCATCAAACGTTCAGCTTTTACATTGCAGTTCGTAGATAGCTCACTTGTACAATTAAGTAATTAGATTTCGACTTAGAATAATAATTCAAGATTGTAAAATTCCATTGTTCAAATCTGTTTAAATCAAATAAATTTGTTAAAGTTCAAAGAAGTCTTTTTAAAAAGGACCGCTCGAAGCCACAAACCTTAACTCGCGTATTTTCCAAGTCGAAGGAATGTGTGGTTATCGCGCTTAGCCCGCGAGAAACGTTTACTGGTGGTGGGGATAACGACGACTTCATGGCGTTTCAACATTACCGTCAACTACGTACGATATCGACATATTAGAGACGGGTGCGCGTTAATTTCAGGCAGTGTACCTGTGAATTTCTTTACCTATCCCGCATCTAATCACTACCAAATATCTGTTTTCTAAAGTTTTAAGTGCAACAGACACTTTCACTGCAAGAATCTGGTTAAAACATATGAAAAGGACCACGGAACTTAATCTATATGAAGACGTCCGTGGTGATTTTTGGTTGGAAACAACGAGCGCAGAAGCATACACTTGACTACAGCTATTAATCGTACAAACTTTTTGCTTATAATTGATTTCTTTGTATGCAAATATGTAACCGCTGGACGGCAATAATTTGCAACCACTTTTAGGACGTAATAAATTGCGCCCAGCATTAACGTTGAAATTTACAACCAAGTTGATAATATAATAAACTGCAGCATATCTAGGTAGGATGTACCGGTCATGAAAAAAGAAGGTCCGTACACTTTCGTTTTGGATACTGCACAGAAAGCGTCCAATTTTTGAAAATTTCTTTAATGTTGCACAGTCATATGAGAATTTTTCATGTCCGGTAACGGAATATTGTAACGGTTCGCCCCCTACTTAAATAAAATGTCGCCTCGTTGCTGAATACCAGACGGTTAGCAAATTCGTCGTTTTCCTTTGATCCTAAATGGCAGTACAAAAATTAGTTCGCTTTATCTGGTCGTCGGGTCGTAAACTGTGCATGCACGTAATCGCTTTATCGAAATTTACAATACGGGTTGCTGCGGAATATCAAGTTCACGGCCTGCTCAGTTTGTAGACTTTTGCGGGAAACGTGGTAGTCACTAATATGTGTTACTAGCTCTGTTCGTTTTTTCTTTTTGGAAATTGGTACTTTCAAGCCACTTTAATTCGTTGTATCATGGGGGACACCACAAATATGTTTACATTTGCAGAACAAACAGACAGGCTGTTAGTTTATGGTGAGGTACAAAGAAATTGCGCTGGTGAAGTTTGAAAATACCGAGAACATTCTCCTACTAGAAAAATACCAAATCGTAAAACATTGCAAACAAACAAATATAATTCAGCTTCACCCCTATACCAGGTTTTGTGAACGTGCCTATTTTCCATTGAAATGCGTCTTAGGGAAGTTGACACGCTAAAACCTAAGCGAGTAAATGCTTGTCGACAAAGTTTTCGACGAGATGTAGACGTGGAAAAATAAATACCCAATGCTGTTCAGTTATCCTCTAGTACAAGCACCAGAAGATTGTTTTTTCGTTTTGGTGTTTCATCTGCGAAGATTGCACGATCAATAATTGCATCCATTTCACGTGACGACTGTGCTAAATTTGTTACCGTAAGATTGTATGAAACGACACTATTTCTAGCAATAGTTAATTCGACTGTGCCCACCAGATCGTAAGTTTTTATTCCCCATGCTACTTATTGATGAATCTTTATTTACAAGAATTAGAACTAAAAATTTTAGAAACACCCATACTATTCCCACTAATTATTACCACCATACATTTTCCTTAAATGTCTGGTGTGGTCTTCTTTGTGACAATCTCATCAACCCTTTCTTTTACAAGGACGACTTTCAGAAATATTTTACTTGAATTTTCTGCAAAAAAATCTTTATGAGCTGCTAAAGGATATTCCAATTCCCAGTAGGTGTGGGAATTTAATTTATGCTTAACGGTGCCCCCGCTCACTCTTTAAATATTGTTACTGACTACATAAACGCAGAATGTGGTAGCCGATCGTTTGGCCGAAATTGACATGTTAAATGGTCATTTTGGTCTCCTATAAGTCTTCTAACGTGTGTTAACTGCTAAGGAAGGAACTCCTAACTCAGAAGCTTAAAGTAGTTATATAATGATATTAGCTAGTAGTTAAACGGTGTAAAAGGCAGCAATCAAATTTCAGCAAAAAATAAAGTATTCACATCAAATTAAGTATAGCTATATTTCTGCATAATCGTTTGAGTAATTATTAACTTATGCCGACGGAACGAGCTAATAATATTAGTAGTCACATGGTTGAGGGACATGCAGACAATATACTGTGTGTAATTAGTAAGATAATTAGATTAATCTTTGGTAATTTCTAAATTTGTGTACTTAATTTTAATGGTTTTGTCGGTAGCATAATAGTAAAATAAATATAAGGCAATAACGTATTTTATTATAAACATTTAATTATACTTTATTACGCAACATATATGTATTCGAAGTTTGCAAATTATTAGTGCAACGATAGTAGATGTGCTAAAGGGGTATAGTTTACAGAATGTTATCTGTAGATTATGAAATGCACTGAACCCGTTTCTATACAAATTACATTTTGGCAAGTATACTACATGAAATAGAAAATCTAAAGGCAACATTGTACGTCTAATTTGTAAAAGTAATGCATACAGGTATATTTTATTTGACAGACTTAAAAAGATTACTTTGTGCAAATATTTTGTAACATGCTTCCTCTAGGGTTAATTAGAAAGTAATTGTGTAATTATTGTGCAACCTTGCCTACTCTGGGATAACGTTTTAAAAGAGCAAGTTAATAAAAATGCCCCAGTGCTTGTGAGACAAAGAAGCTGCTGTAATTAGATTAATGTATATCTATTTCCTTCCACTCGCGTATAGTTCATATAGAGAAAATTACATTTCAATCCTATTGGGGATCATGTTTTTTCTTGTATATACATTTTGTCACTAAAATCGGTTTTCGACGTAAAACCGTCGTCTCCTTCTACTAACGTCGTTCAAGCAGCTACAACGAAAACCTCGAGAAGCATTTAAAGAGATCTGTGATAAAGATGTATTTTACGATTTAGTAAAAACGAATAACTTAAATCCTTTTTATTGTTTAGCATTTCTTGAGTCGTTTATTGCTCCGTGAATACTTAAGTTCTAATTTTATTAGTTGCATTTGAGCTTTTGAATATTTTTGTATATTAGTGGACATTTGACAATATACAATCTAACTTGGAATGTAAATTACTGTAACAACATTGCATGCACACGATTATGTACTTACAGTCAACGTGTTCTATGACGAAACACACTGTGGCCAAACGAAAACTAGCGGCTTACTCAAAAGTGCAATGGTGTGTTGACTCTGCGACGATCGAACGTGAAGTCCACATATTTTATGAAGAATAGTGCACGTAAACGAGTTACTATCACAAACTCATTCTAATACCCTAGCGTTTGAGGAAAATGTAAAGTTGTAAGGCTAAGTGACAAAACAGTATTACTTACAAACGGTTATACATCTCATTTTCTTATTTTTGGACGAAATATTTATTTATTTTAAGGGCGGAAAAGATGTCAATGTGTTCATATAATTATATAGATCCAGTCACATTTATACGCACATTGTACGTATTCTGCATATAATTTCTAGAACATTCTTGGTACGTAGATGCTTTGTACGCATGCATTTATTCTGAACAACCGCTCAAGTAAATCAGCTGCTATGTTTTTAGGGACCCTAACACGCACGCATTAATTAAGCATACAGTCGCCAATAGAAAAGAATTAATAATTTCAGCTGATTTAGGAGCTTGAGTAAGAAAACACCCGTAAAATTTTTAGAAGTTTGGCTGATTTACACTATATAAAGTAGCTATTGTCATTGTTGCTTATATAAAAATGATATACTTTTTGGTTTATTTACTTAACCCGATCCAACATTATATTGAAATAGACCTTTATTAAAGTGTAAAGCCCCATGCTTCTATAAAACTTTTAGGATGCCCTCTTATTAAATCTTGCAAACCAGCTGTAATTAATAAACGTTTTTCTGTTGATGAATGTATGCTTAATTAATGCGGGAGTCTTACAGCACGCTGCTGTATTTGTTGTAGTTGTAGCTTGTTATACTCGATTCAGTACACTAATTAAATGTCCCCCAAATCAATGTATATGTATATTTAGATGAAATTATTAAGTCTTAAGAAATATTGTTACATTGTATAATTGAAGGACATAATAGAAGGTTAATAAAGGCTCACAAACCAGACATGAGAACGGAAACAGTTACTTTGTATTCCAGGCGTAACATGATACTGCAGCTGCAGGTCACAGTAGACAATAATGCAGCAACTGTGAGAATTAAAATTATTAAGATGTAATACTTCGTATTGTATCAAGAAATAGCAGACATGAGATTTGCATTTCTCACAAAGTTATGTAAGAGCAGGGATAGCATAAATACCCTCAAGAACCCAAGATGGCCAGTCAGTCTCAAACTTCACAACTTTAACAATGCTGGTTATTCAAGTTACTTCTCTTAATTTTAATTAATTAATTTAGTGAAAGTAACTTTGATTATTTTTGAAACCAAGTCGTTAATGAATATAACATACAATTGTCAACATTATTGTGATTATTATAAAAATACACTTAATAGGAGTGTTTTGGAAATAAAATCTTTTTTAAAAAGAAGCTCCAAGGGGCCCATAACCTATCTGGCGCAGTTGGTAGGATTCCAGAAGGGCACTAGCAAATCCAAAGATCGAGGAACTGGTGGTTTTGAATTTTAATTCTTTGTCTAGAAGAAAACCAATTGGGCAAAGTACAAAAATGGACCAAGTCCATTAACAAAAAGGAAAGGCTATAATGAAACTGGCGCACAAATTCCTGTGAGTATCAAAGTTCATTTTCCTATGTATTATCAACTGGATATTGATATTAGCTAGTAAGAAACAAAAGATTTATAAAATTTTATTATCGCAATTATTACTATTATTTCTAAAAAAAATTACTTGGCAAACTCATTTTAACAAAGTAATTTTTATATACGCATTTATGCACAATTTATTACAGAAACGATTTATTCAGCAGTCTGAAGTTTTAGTGTATGTTTATAACGCAATTCTTTGTACTATTTTGTTTCAGCAATTATTATTCAGAAAAATCTGAAAACTCGATTCTCATAACATTTATAAAGGTTTATAATTAAACACTTTCAGTGCAAACAAATTAACGAGGGTGTATAATTATAAAAGCATTTTATATACTTTATGAGTGCAACAACTTAACGAAATAATTATTCAGCGGAAGTCTGAAGCCGATGTAATTACAACCAAGGTTATACACGATATACGTAAAGATACGTGATTCTTTAAATAACTTATTACAAACTCGACTGAAATAACTTAAAATTAATTAATATAAAAACAATGAATTCTGACATGAAACTTTATCTATAAGTAATCCCTCTATATGACAGAAATCAAGCATAAACAGGTATTTTCATCACTGCTTGCTAGATATTTTTAAAACCTTTTTATAAACCAGGCGACAGTGAACGCAACGTTTTGCTTTTACGCTTAGTAATCAGCAAATTAACCGGCAGAGCACTTACATTGATTGCGACCCGCGATGACATCGTGGAATGGGACGACTTCGAATGAATATTGATAGCATATTTCGGAGATCAAAGGAATATCAAATGTTTTGCGCGAGATTTAATAAATTTACGGATGGAAACTAACCAATCACCTTATCAATTCGGTATGAAACATCAGGACGTAAGAAGTTTAATTTTGACCAATCTAAAATTGAAGAACCCGACCAAAACATACAATTACTAAATACGAGGAAATGGCTTTAGACACATACATCAATGCATTATCTGAACGGTTATCGGACAAAATAAAATTTTAACATCCCCAAAATTTAGAAGAAGCGGTGAACATGATTTTAGAGGAAGAAAACGTTATGTATTACAGAAATAGACTATATAATCTTAACGCGAATAAAAATTACTCAATGATGAAATTAATACAAGTCGCGAGACAACTAACAATACAACCGAAATTTACACCCTTTAACGCTCCAACAAATCAACTTTGAATTAACAATCAAAACTTTAAAAATACAAATTTCTACAACCAGTTTAGACAATTTCCAGAGCAAACATTTAATTCAAACTTTACAAAACCCGTATTTACACCAAGGTTTAATCAAAACGTATATCAACCAAGGCAAACATTCGGCACAAACACCAACAGAAACACACCCAAGATAAATAACAACCACCCCAATAATTATTAGAAACCAACCCCCAGAATACCATAATATTTCAAATTAGACCCGATTACACCCAAAAACGAAACTTCACCTCCGAGGAACTATTCCACCAAGAAGTGAACGATATTAATAATCAAGATACTGATAATTATGAATACTCCAATAGAGACGATGAAACAAATCATTCAGAAAACTACGAACGTAACGACCCATATGAAAACTACCAAGAGGACGATGAAGAAAACGCGTACTCGAATTTTCAGTTGGGCAGATTCAAATACGACTAAACATAAAAAATATAAATAACATTAGTCAACAAATTTTACAATATATAGAAATACCTCATGCGGAACTCAATAACTAATTGATACAGGATCTTAAAAATTTTTAACTAGCCTCAAAACCGTACAGAAACATTATTTAGATTTTGTAGAAAGAGAACCTTTTAAAATCAAAACAGCACACAAAACGACATTACACCAATTTATAGCAAACATAACTTTACCAAAAACTTTTAACGTAAAAATGAAACGCAAATTTTGCATCTTTGAATTCAACAATAAATACGACGGCTTAATAGGCATGGATCTTCTAAGAAAATTAGGAGCAAATATTGATATAAAAAAACCTATTATTAAGAACGAAACACGGACAAATTCCCATTAAATTCCAAAGCAGTAACATTTAAACCGACCAAAAATACACCATCGAGCCTAGGACAGAAAAACAAATAAAAGTTTTAGTAAACTCAAAAAACGACGTAGGAATTATAGATCACATATCATTTCAACCCACAGTAGAAACTCCCACAGCGTTAGTGCAAATAAAAGACAATTATGCCATTAAAACAATTTTAAACTCAAACGATTACCCCATCGAAGTACCATCAACAATACCTATAGACGTAGAAGAAGTAAACTTTAGCGAGATGGAAATCTACAAAGACTCAAAAAACAATTCGAACCCTACAGAACACGATAGGATGTTAAAAGAAAATTTAATTAACATTCGTTTTAATAACGACATTAATAACGAAGAGGAGAGAGCAATTAAAGACTTATGTTGCGAATACCGAGATATATTCTATTGTGAAGGAATACTTTTAACTTTCACCAACACCGTGGAACATAACATTGAACTAACAGATAATAAACCAATTTCCACCGAAGCATATAGACTACCTCAAGAAAGTCGAGAAGAAGCGGATAGACAGGTAGCAGACCTATTGAAGCAAGATATCATTCAACATTCAAACTCAACATGGGGTAGTCCCGAATTCATAGTACCAAAGAAATTAGACGCCTCAGGCAAACGCAAATGTCGAATGGTTATCGATTACAGAAAACTAAACGAGAAGACGGTAGACGATAAATATCCACTACCCAATATCTTTGAGATTCTAGAAAAATTAGGAAAGTGTCAATATTTTTCGACATTAGACCTCGGCATAGGATACCACCAAGTGGAGGTGGAAGCGGTCAATATCTTTCGACATTAAACCTCGGCTTAGGATACCATCAAGTGGAGGACGAGAAAGACACAACTAAAACAGCATTCAGTACACCTAGAGGACACTATAAATACAAACGCATGCCGCTTGGATTAAAAAAAGCACCAGCTACGTTTCAGAGTTATGGACAACATCTTAAGAGGGATACACAACGAAAAATGTCTTGTATACCTGGACGACATAATCGTATATATTTTAAGGTTCAATTAGATAAAAGTGAATTTCTACAAAAGGAAGTAGCATTTTTAGGACACATAATAACCCTACAGGGTGTTATGCCAAACCCAGATAAAACAAATGCAGTATTAAATTACCCCTTACCGAAAACAAATAAAAAAATTTAAGGATTTTTAGAACTCAGTGGTTATTATCGAAAATTCATCATAAGTTACGCACAAATAACCAAACCATTGACAAATTGTTTAAATAAAGATAATAAGATCAAACACACCCCGGAATTTATTAAGGCGGTAAAAAAAATTAAATATCTCCTTACAAACCATCCTATATTAGAATACCCTGATTTTTCAAAACCATTTGTATTAACAACCAAAGCACCTAACGTTGCATTAGGCGCAGTATTGAGCCAAGGAAAAGTAGGTAGCGATAAACCAAGCAGCTACGCATCACGGACGCTAAATGACTCAGAACAAAAGTACAGCACAATTGAAAAAAACTATTACTAATAATTTGGGCAACAAAATATTTTAGGCCATATTTTTATGGAAGGAAATTCTACATATACACCGACCAGAAACCATTAGTATGGTTATGCAAATTCAAAGAACCGAATTCAAAATTACAGAGATGGAGGATTAGATTAGAAAAATACAACTATGAAATCATATATAAAAACGGAATGTATAACAATAACGCAGATGTACTAAGCAGAATAGAAGTAGGGTAAATATGGGAATACTGGCGCCACATTTCCACCAGCATCCACATTTCCACACACATCTGGACCAAATTTACATGTAAATTCCCATAAGGAGGAAATGAGGAGATTCATCTCCACATTTCCTCAAGCATCCACATTTTCACACACAATTACATGTAAATTTCCATAAGGAGGAAATTGACAGTTCTCCCGCCTCATTTCCACCAGAATCCCTCATTTCCACACTCATCTGGACCAAATAGTTTTCTTCGACTAACCATTTTTCATCTTTCGAGATAAACCTATCTTGTTTGGTATCAATTAATATTAGAATTTTCTCAGCTACCTAAATCTCTAGGAATTTTTCAGATAGCATCGTCCCCCAGGGAGCTACCCTCATTTTAAGATTTCTTACCTGTAGCGACTTTTGGGCGTTTTTATAATTTTTTTTTCGTCATGCGATACATTAAATTAGCTTAGAATTTTACGCAGAATTTGAATCTGCAAACAGATTTGAAATCGGACCACGCCCTGCAAAGTTACCCCTTTAAAGCTCCGAAATCTCTAAATTTCGCTCTTTGCTTTATAAGCAAAACTAACAAATAGCTTTCTTCGTCTAACCAATGCATCTTTCGAGATAAACCTATCTTGTTTGGTATCAATTAACATTATAATTTTCTCAGCTACCCGAATCTCTAGGAATTTTTCAGATTGCATCATCCCCCAGGGAGCTACTCCAATTTTAAGATTTCTTACCTGTAGCGACTTTTGAGCGTTCTTATACATTTTTTTATACACGCGATACATTAAATTAGTCTACAATTTTACGCACAACCCGAATCTGCAAACAGATTTAAAATAGGACCACGCCCTGCAAAGTTATCCCTTTAAAGCTTCCAAATCTCATTAAAATTTTTGCTCGTCTATGACATATGCTTAAACCAAACATCTCTAAAAATCAAAAACCGTGGAGATTTTAGAAATGAGTCCTTTATGGTTCATAAGTGTTTAATATTTAAAACCATTTTTTTTCAAACAGTAATGTGCTGTTTTCAGAATATCGCAAAAACCCACGACTTTTAAAATTTTTCTGGTTTAACATTTTCCTAAATAAGTACGTCACAAATTATGCTCATTGCTAAATATGTACTTTGGAAAATACATTCATTTTACAAACTAATTGCTTTACAATTATGTGACGTATAGTGAAAGTAGTCTTTCTTTTTTATTAATTAGCGGCTACATGATTTGAAAAATACAATAGATATGCTCAATGCTAAATAGCTGGAAAATACGTAGACGAGGACAAACTAATTGCTTTACAATTATGTGACGTAAAGTGAAAGTAGCCTTTCTTTTTTATTAATTAGCAGCTATATGATTTGAAAAATACAATAGATATGCTCAATGCCATCTATTACAATCATCGCATCATTGCTGGAGGGTTTATTAATCATACAATGAGCGCCCTAGTATGGTCGTTCTTATAAATTTTTTAAACCATGCAATACATTTATTGAAGACTGTCATATAAATCAAAACCAACTTCTATTATATGGTGGTGAGAATTTGGTGGAAATTTGCCTAACCTATAGGTTATCTTACCAACTAGTTGGTTGATATTTAATTGTGATACTCGCACTCTACAATGTTCCAAAAGCTACACTGTATACGAAACTCAGATCAAACGAAAATCGTGTACAAAATTTGGATATGTATACTACACATTTGCCAATTAAAAGGAGGAAAAAGTGACTTTTGTGTGTGTATTAGTTTTAATGAATAAAAATCTATTTCTATGTGTAGTGTACTTGTTAAGTATTTTAATTGAAATATAATAAATATTGTTTCAAACGTTTTGGTTTTATTTATATATAATGGTATTGTTAGGATACAATTACTCGGAAGCAGTAGCAGAATCTTGGTTTATGTAATATCATCGAAGTTGAACAAGAAAAATTTTAAACTAAAAGGCATGTTTCAAACACGCTGTTGTGCTCATTTCTATTAAAATTAAATGTGGCGCTCTTTGTTATAATTCTTTTCATAAGAACTTAGATACCCATTTCAGTTGCGTGGACATTTTGAAAAATTAAACAATACCAATGTATACCTTATATTTTATAACATGAACAAGCTAATATATACAAAAGTAATTTTTAAATTCACATCATTCATTTCTTATGATAATAGTTGCGGTGGTTAAATTTTTACTTTAAAACTTACAATTTAGTATATATTCCATTTGAATATCTGCCAACAGTTTTATAAACCCCATCTCCTCGATTATTTCCATAAAATCATCCAGATCCTCGGGCATTGATAACACTGCAGTACAGTGCTGTATTGCTTTCTCGTATGACTGACACATAAGACATTTTTCTCCTTCTATCGAAAAGCGATGCCCACATTCTGCTTTTTTTACTCGTAGAGCATTGCGAAATCTTCGAATAACCTCCACAAAGTCTTTATACATATTTGTTATATCGTCTCTTTAAACTGTACAATCAACAAATAATAACTTCTCCGCGAACACTCCCTTTATATGAGCTACTCCTATTCGGATATGTACCGATTGTGCCCGATTTGTGTGCACGCACGAAACAATCGGTAGGCTAAACAGAAACTGAATGATATTGTATCGCACGGTGTTTTTGTACCTAGTTGGTATAATTAGATAGTTTACTTTTAAATTAGGAGAAACCCAACGTTGTTTTGACCTCGAGCTACATTTCAAACCAGTTATTCACGTCGGTGAAAACCAATTAGCTTCTTGCTTACGCACTACAACTATAATTATTGGATGTATCACTTTAACTTTCACTTCTACTGTAATTGTTTACAGACTAGTCAATTCACATCGGTGAGAACCAATTAACTTTCCGCTTACGCATTCTAAGTCACCTGAGAACAATTTACGCATGCGCGACAACAACCTCGAAACATTTAAAAGGACGATCTGCATAGGATCCCTCATCTCGATGAAATCAGTGCAAAGCAATGGAGTATGCAGATGTAAATAATGTACAAGTTTCGTATACGGAAAATCTTATTAATAAGTATACGTATAGTTTAAGTGAATTGGGCAAGCACCCTCATGATGTGGAAATTGGGTTTGTTATAAACCATACAATAAAACCTGCATTACGATTGGTGTGTAGCAAGAAATATTGTATCAATCATGTTCTGGAATTGGCATACGAAAATTAGATAGCCTTTACAAATTTTCAAGTGGAATTTCAAATACACCAATTTTCTCGTGACGTGCTAAACACTCGATTAAATGGTGCACCAGAAATGGAAGAACTACACATACAACTAGGAGGCCCGTTTTTTATCAATCTGTCGCCATTGTTTGGAACAACTGAGGACGAAACGTTCCAGTTAAAATAAAACGGGTGATAGCTCGATAGTTATAAATGATTGGGTGCGTAAACTATTCCATATGCGGAGCTGTTGAGTATCAATTTAAACAGTTGGAAAGTCGTGACTTCCCAGCATTATACAGCGAATTAGTAGGGTTTGTTGCTAATTCTAATTTAAATGATGGCGACTGGTTTACTACTCTGACTGAAGGGGAGAAACGAATTAAAATCTTGGTTGAAGGCGAAGTTCGAATTGGAAATATTTTATTCTACAACGAATTGAATCAGAGCGCCCTAAATGCTTTGGAGCTGGTTATACGTTTTCCGGATATATTTGTGCAAGACGTGATACGTACAAGAACATTAGTGGAAATGTTTAGACGTTTAAATTTGCCGGATTCTGAAGATTCTGGTGATAACTAGAAAGAGTGTTTTATAAAAGAGAGTTCAAGAGACGTGGATGTAAATACATTGTAAATATATTGTTTAAGTAGTTTGTGAAACTATAATATATTGTAATTTTTTTGAAAAAAGTATAAATAGACTTGCTGTTGTTTATTTATTTAGTATAGTTTGAAATTTTTCTGAGTAAACACATGATTAATTGTTCTGGAGAAGGTTTAATCAACAGCGCTATAAACAGGCTGCCGTTTGAACTGCATATTACAGTTTATTCTCTTATACGTTTCTAAATTGTTGTACTTCAACTACAGATATAGATCGAATTATGTAAAACTCGATCTTCGGATATTGAACCGTAAAGCATTGTAACTTGAAAATGATTTCTAGAAAAACGTATACCAAGGAATGCTTGCAAGAAGCTCTTAATGAGGTTAAACGAGGTGTTGCAACAATGTACTCTGCTAGTAAGAAGTTTAGGATTCCAAAGTCGACATTGCGCGACCATCTCGTACGATCGCAGAGTAAAAGAGATAAAAGTGTAGACAGTTACATCTCTGATATACAAACAACTAATTTACAAACTGCGGAAATGTGCACAGGAAGTTCTCTAAGATGTAAAGCAACACCTATCTACTCAGATGGTAAAGATGATAAAGTTTGTAAGAAGTTTTAAGATGCAAAAACAAAAGTTTAATATTGAGGAAATGAACTCTGCAAAAAATAATGGAAATGCTCGTCATAAACTATCAGAGCAAATAATAAATGAAGCAAGTTCTATGGATTACACCCCAAATTCTGAAGATGGGGATTCAACACAGGAAAGCAATAGTCGGGGCACTAAAATACCGATGTATATAAAAAGGGATGTTGTATTAAAAAATACAGATCGTACTGAGCACAGTTCAGATGATGCATATATTCTCTTTAATGTACATGGGTTGATTGAAAGACTGCAGTTGCTAGTTACTGTTGATTATCACAACCATCGAGATATGCATAACCTAAATGAAATTATCTCTATAATATCTAAACTTCGACACAAGGAATTATAAAATAGAAAGACAACAAAGTTAGATGGGGGTAAATATTTATACATATTTTCGAAAGTAAATTGGAATAGTCTGCATTTGCATTTTGATAAGTAAACATCGTAATAAAATGAGCGGAGAAAATTATATCTTTAGATGCTATGAAAATTTTAGAAGAAGTTGTCAGGAGATGAAAATAAGTTTATCAAACAATTCAACTACCCAACATTTGAATAGTATGTCTAATGAATCTCTGGCGAATACTAAAATAGTGCAAGATAAACCTACACATGATAATGTTGATGCGAAAGATCAGAACATAGACTTCAAGTCAGACGTTTCTGACAGAAAGAAAGAGACAACTTAAATCGTATACTAAAGAGGATTTAAATAAAGCCCTTGACGAAATAAACAAAGGATGGATTACTGGTTCAGGCATCCGAAATCTCCAGCTTCACTCTATACGAAACTCAGATCAAACGAAAATCGTGTACAAAATTTGGATATGTATACTAACATTTGCCAATTAAAAGGAGGAAAAGTGACTTTTGTGTGTATTAGTTTTAATGAATAAAATCTATTTCTATGTGTGGTGTACTTGTTAAGTATTTGAATTGAAATATAAATATTGTTTCAAACGTTTTGGTTTTATTTATATATAATGGTATTGTTAGGATACAATTACTCAGGCAGTGCAGAATCTTGGTTTGTGTAATATCATCGAAGTTGAACAAGAAAATTTTTAAACTAGCATGTTTCAAACACGCTGTTGTGCTCATTTCTATTAAAATTAAATGTGGCGCTCTTTGTTATAATTCTTTTCATAAGAACTTAGATACCCATTTCAGTTGCGTGGACATTTTGAAAAATTAAACAATACCAATGTATACCTTATATTTTATAACATGAACAAGCTAATATATACAAAAATAATTTTTAAATTCACATCATTCATTTCTTATGATAATAGTTGCGGTGGTTAAATTTTTACTTTAAAACTTACAATTTAGTATATATTCCATTTGAATATCTGCCAACAGTTTTATAAACCCCATCTCCTCGATTATTTCCATAAAATCATCCAGATCCTCAGGCATTGATAACACTGCAGTACAGTTCTGTATTGCTTCCTCGTATGACTGACACATAAGACATTTTTTTTCCTTCTATCGAAAAGCGTTGCTCACATTCTGCTTTTTTTACTCGTAGTGCATTGCGAAATCTTCGAATAACCTCCACAAAGTCTTTATACATATTTGTTATATCGTCTCTTTAAACAGTACAATTAACAAATAATAACTTCTACGCCAACAGTCCCTTTATATGAGCTACTATTCGAATATGTACCGATTGTACCCGATTTGTGTGCACGCACGAAACAATCGGTAGGGAATGTACTCTATGAACTTGCGCACGCGCAAGGGTGCGCATGGGCATGGGTGCCCATGCGCAGGGGTGCGCATGGACAGGAGTGCGTACGGACACATTACGAGATAGAGGCCTTGGTATAAAATTTCTAGTTTTATGTTAAAATTTTTCTAAATCAGAACTACTAAAATTTTTACCAAGTCCCAAAATATTCAAAATCTAAAGTAGTCACAAAATGCCGAATGTATACGCTCTGTTGTTCCAGACACCTCAACTTCATTCACTAATAATGTGCATGACCATACCCCTAATAGCTTCGCATACTACATTAAATGCAGTTATGATGACAGGACATATGTTGGACACCGTCATATCGCTTACATTCTCTTGATTAGCAACAGTTTTGCTATCCGACCTAGGTCGGAAGGAGACACTTTCACCCTATGGGACAATTTCACCCTATGGGGCAATTTCACCCTATGGAGCAATTTCACCCTATTCTGATGGAGATAAATTCAAGGAACTTTGCCATTAATACACCCCCACAACCAGACTTAGATCCGATTATGCACATAAAGAAATAGTTTAATATTATTGCAATATCACAAAAGTTATATGCAGCAACCAATTTTAAATAAATAGTCTTTGAAACTTTAAATGGATGTCATGACTAAGTTTTATCATTAGAGTAGTACCATACTGATTGAACCGAGAAACAGTGGAATTAAGTTGATAGGCTAATTGCTTTTTAATGAGTTTTCTCATTAAAAACTCATTAGCACTAATTGCATTTTAATGAGTTTCCTCATTAAAAACTCATTAGCACTGATTATTTTTTAATGAGTTTTCTCATTAAAAACTGATTAGCACTAATTGCTTTTTAATGCGTTTTCCCATTAAAATCCCATTAGCACTAATTGTTTTTTAATTAAAAACCAAGTGCCGACCTAACCTATCAATTTTTCCTTTTATCTAACCTAGGTCCACACTTGGTTTTTAATTAAAAAACAATTAGTGCTAATGGGATTTTAATGGGAAAACGCATTAAAAAGCAATTAGTGCTAATCAGTTTTTAATGAGAAAACCCATTAAAAAGTAATCAGAGCTAAGGAGTTTTTAATGAGAAAACTCATTAAAATGCAATTAGTGCTAATGGGTTTTTTTAATGAGAAAACTCATTAAAAAGCAATCAGTGCTAATGAGTTTTTAATGAGAAAACTCATTAAAATGCAATTAGCCTATCAACTTAATTCCACCGTTTCTCGGTTCAATGAGATATGGTACTACTCTAATGATAAAACTTAGTCATGACATCCATTTAATGTTTCAAAGACAATTTATTTAAAATTGGTTGCTGCGTATAACTTTTGTGATATTGCAATAATATTAAACTATTTCTTTATGTGCATAATCGGATCTAAGTCTGGTTGTAGGGGTGTATTAATGGCAAAGTTCCTTGAATTTATCTCCATCAGAATAGGGTGAAATTGCTCCATAGGGTGAAATTGCCCCATAGGGTGAAATTGTCCCATATGGTGAAAGTGTCTCCCTCCGACCTAGGTCGGATAGCAAAGCTGTTCCTAATCAAGAGAATGTAAGCGATATGACGGTGTCCAACATATGTCCTGTCATCATAACTGCATTTAATGTAGTATGCAAAGCTATTAGGGTATGGTCATGCACATTAGTGAATGAAGTTGAGGTGTCTGAACAACAGAGCGAATACATTCGGCATTTTGTGACTACTTTAGATTTTGAATATTTTGGGACTTGGTAAAAATTTTAGTAGTTCTGATTTAGAAAAATTTTAACATAAAACTAGAAATTTTATACCAAGGCCTCTATCTCGTAATGTGTCCGTACGCACCTGTCCATGCGCACCCCTGCGCATGCACCCATGCATGCGCACTTGCGCGTGCGCAAGTTCAGAATACATTCACCGATTGTTTCGTGCGTGCACAAATCGCGTACAATCGGTACATATTCGAATAGGAGTAGCTCATATAAAGGGACTGTTGGCGTAGAAGTTATTATTTGTTAATTGTACTGTTTAAAGAGACGATATAACAAATATGTATAAAGACTTTGTGGAGGTTATTTGAAGATTTCGCAATGCTCTACGAGTAAAAAAAAGCAGAATGTGGGCAACGCTTTTCGATAGAAGGAAAAAAAATGTCTTATGTGTCAGTCATACGAGGAAGCAATACAGCACTGTACTGCAGTGTTATCAATGCCTGAGGATCTGGATGATTTTATGGAAATAATCGAGGAGATGGGGTTTATAAAACTGTTGGCAGATATTCAAATGGAATATATACTAAATTGTAAGTTTTAAAGTAAAAATTTAACCACCGCAACTATTATCATAAGAAATGAATGATGTGAATTTAAAAATTATTTTTGTATATATTAGTTTGTTCATGTTATAAAATATAAGCTATACATTGGTATTGTTTAATTTTTCAAAATGTCCACGCAACTGAAATGGGTATCTAAGTTCTTATGAAAAGAATTATAACAAAGAGCGCCACATTTAATTTTAATAGAAATGAGCACAACAGCGTGTTTGAAACATGCCTTTAGTTTAAAATTTTCTTGTTCAACTTCGATGATATTACATAAACCAAGATTCTGCTACTGCTTCCGAGTAATTGTATCCTAACAATACCATTATATATAAATAAACCAAAACGTTTGAAACAATATTTATATTTCAATTCAAATACTTAACAAGTACACTTCACATAGAAATATATTTTATTCATTAAAACTAATACACAACAAAAGTCACTTTTTCTCCTTTAATTGGCAAATGTGTAGTATACATATCCAAATTTTGCACACGATTTTCGTTTGATCTGAGTTTCGTATAGAGTGTAGCTTTGGAACATTAGATTTCGGATGCTTCTGAACCAGTAATCCATCCTTTGTTTATTTCGTCAAGGGCTTTATTTAAACTCTTTAGTATACGATTTAAGTTGTCTCTTTCTTTTTCTGTCAGAAACGTCTGACTTGAAGTCTATGTTCTGATCTTTCGCATCAACATTATCATGTGTAGGTTTATCTTGCACTATTTTAGTATTCGCCAGAGATTCATTAGACATACTATTCAAATGTTGGGTAGTTGAATTGTTTGATAAACTTATTTTCATCTCCTTGACAACTTCTTCTAAAATTTTCATAGCATCTAAAGATATAATTCTTTCTCCGCTCATTTTATTACGATGTTTACTTATCAAAATGCAAATGCAGACTATTCCAATTTTACAATTTCGAAAAATATGTATAAATATTTACCCCCATCTAACTTTGTTGTCTTTCTATTTTATAATTCCTTTGTCGAAGTTTAGATATTATAGAGATAATTTCATTTAGGTTATGCATATCTCGATGGTTGTGATAATCAACAGTAACTAGCAACTGCAGTCTTTCAATCAACCCATGTACATTAAAGAGAATATATGCATCATCTGAACTGTGCTCAGTACGATCTGTATTTTTTAATACAACATCCCTTTTATATACATCGGTATTTTAGTGCCCTGACTATTGCTTTCCTGTGTTGAATCCTCATCTTCAGAATTTGGGTGTAATCCATAGAACTTGTTATTTATTATTTGCTCTGATAGTTTATGACGATTTCCATTATTTTTGCAGAGTTCATTTCCTCAATATTAAACTTTGTTTTTGCATCTTAAAACTTCTTTACAAACTTCTTTATCATCTTTACCATCTGAGTAGATAGGTGTTGCTGTACATCTTAGAGAACTTCCTGTGCACATTTCCGCAGTTTGTAAATTAGTTGTTTGTATATCAGAGATGTAACTGTCTACACTTTTATCTCTTTTACTCTGCGATCGTACGAGATGGTCGCGCAATGTCGACTTTGGAATCCTAAACTTCTTACTAGCAGAGTACATTGTTGCAACACCTCGTTTAACCTCATTAAGAGCTCTTGCAAGCATTCCTTGGTATACGTTTTCTAGAAATCATTTTCGTTACAATGCTTTACGGTTCAATATCCGAAGATCGAGTTTAACATAATTCGATCTATATCTGTAGTTGAAGTACAACAATTTAGAAACGTATAAGAGAATAAACTGTAATATGCAGTTCAAACGGCAGCCTTTTTATAGCGCTGTTGATTAAACCTTCTCCAGAACAGATAATCATGTGTTTACTCAGAAAAATTTCAAACTATACTAAATAAATAAACAACAGCAAGTCTATTTATACTTTTTTCAAAAAAATTACAATATATTATAGTTTCACAAACTACTTAAACAATATATTTACAATGTATTTACATCCACGTCTCTTGAACTCTCTTTTATAAAATACTCTTTCTAGTTATCACCAGAATCTTCAGAATCCGGCAAATTTAAACGTCTAAACATTTCCACTAATGTTCTTGTACGTATCACGTCTCGCACAAATATATCCGGAAAACGTATAACCAGCTACAAAGCATTTAGGGCGCTCTGATTCAATTCGTTGTAGAATAAAATATTTCCAATTTGAACTTCGCCTTCAACCAAGATTTTAATTCGTTTCTCCCCTTCAGTCAGAGTAGTAAACCAGTCGCCATCATTTAAATTAGAATTAGCAACAAACCCTACTAATTCGCTGTATAATGCTGGGAAGTCACGACTTTCCAACTGTTTAAATTGATACTCCAACAGCTCCCGCATATGGAATAGTTTACGGCACTCCAATTCATTTATAACTATCGAGCTATCACCCATTATTATTTTTAACTGGAACGTTTCGTCCTCAGTTGTTCCAAACAATGGCGACAGATTGATAAAAAACGGGCCTCCTAGTTGTATATGTAGATCTTCCATTTCTGGTGCACCATTTAATCGAGTGTTTAGCACGTCACGAGAAAATTTGTAAATTTGAAATTCCACTTGAAAATTTGTAAAGGCTATCCAATTTTCGTATGCCAATTCCAGAACATGGTTGGTACAATATTTCTTGCTACACACCAATCGTAATGCAGGTTTTAAGGTATGGTTTATAACAAACCCAATTTCCACATCATGAGGGTGCTCGCCCAATTCACTTAAACTATACGTATACTTATTAATAAGATTTTCGGTATACGAAACTTGTACATTATTTACATCTGCATACTCCATTGCTTTGCACTGATTTCACCGAGATGACTGAGAGGGATCCTATGCAGATCGTCCTTTTAAATGTTTCGAGGTTGTTGTCGCGCATGCGTAAATTGTTCTCAGGTGACTTAGAATGCGTAAGCGGAAAGTTAATTGGTTCTCACCGATGTGAATTGACTAGTCTGTAAACAATTACAGTAGAAGTGAAAGTTAAAGTGATACATCCGATAATTATAGTTGTAGTGCGTAATCAAGAAGCTAATTGGTTTTCACCGACGTGATTAGACTGGTTTGAAATGTAGCGCGAGGTCAAAACAACGTTGGGTTTATCCTAATTTAAAAGTAAACTACCTAATTATACCAACTAGGTACAAAAACACCGTGCGATACAATATCATTCAGTTTCTGTTTAGCCTACCGATTGTTTCGTGCGTGCACACAAATCGGGCACAATCGGTACATATCCGAATAGGAGTAGCTCATATAAAGGGAGTGTTCGCGTAGAAGTTATTATTTGTTGATTGTACAGTTTAAAGAGACTGTTACGTTCAATTTAAAGCATGTTACTAAATCCGCGCAAATATAATTAAATATAACGTTGTTTCTATTTCGCCGATTCCAAATTCATAATGCCTTTAAACTAAGCAACCTATACTACTTTTGTCTTCTGTATATCTAGATAGCGGTTCTGAAAATTTTTGAAAGTCGACAAAATAAATAAATTTTGACGTTTTGCTGTTCATTGGAACGGAATTAATTTACGGTGATGGTTTTTCAATTCTAGCGCGTCCCGTTGTTTAAAGGGATGCGATCCGACAAATTCTAAGTAATTCTCTACTTCTTCGAGGATACAGCACGAAGTATAAGTCTAAATTCGGACAATTGCAGTAATACTCGTGGTAAGTTACGAATAATTTTTGCACTCGATTCGTTACTTTGGCTAATGCCGATATAATTTTGTAGCTGCTTCCTTTCCGTCCTCTTCCTACGTCCTGGTCTCATCCTGGTTGAACGCTGGCTCGCTTCCTTGGGCTGGGTTCAAATAGTTCCTAAATGCTGTTAGCGAATGGTGCTCATGGTATTCGACTCCCAACGTCATACTCCGAAATATAGGTACACCTCAGGATGCACATGGAACGTTGAGGAAACTTTCTGCAGTAGCCGACAAAAAGTAATTGGTCTCCCATCAAGTTAGGAACATTTCGTGTTGGATTTACTACAGAGCTAAGTTCCCCAAATTAAATATGATACGTAAGTAAGTTCCACGAAGTATCCTTTTACCCTTTATATGGTTTACCTCCTATATCCTCTGGAGATACTTTTCATGCCATTGACTGCGTGATCTAGCAGGATATATATACTGAGTGTTGCGACATGAATAGTGTTTACTGTTTTGGTTGTTGATTTAAAAACTTAACTTTTATATGCAATAGTCTACATAAACCTTGGTACTTACTAGTATTAGGCATAAAACGCCTGGCACGGATGGTGCCGTAGCGATAAAATATTTGGTTGTTTGCTTGAATGCCATTAGCTTTGCGGAACCCGAGCCCGCTAGGTTGTTATAGTATAGTGAGATATGTAATATAAACACCGCCACCATAGGTAGATTAAGTTATATCCGTTTATGTGAACTTACCATATATCATTGCTAGCTCCGATTTATACTTATCTGATATTGATTAGCCGCCAACGAAGTGGCTTAAATAAAAACTCTAGTCCTGTTACAGTGGAAATTATTTTAGTTTTCTCCCTCCTTATTTAGCTTGGCCTGTGGTGCATTCCAGACGAGAGTTACGGAGGGTTCAGTATCCGCCCCCTAGGATACTAACAATTCCTGTAAGTATTTATATGCCTGTATCTACGGGAGTGCATTTCCGGAACAACGACCTCCCTAAGGAGTCCTTAGAACTGTCACTGTCCTGGTATTTCACTGATGCTAATATTAGACAGACTAATGGCCTGTCATCATTTGTTTATCTATTTTTTTTCTTCTTCCTGTTGATGTACTAATCCAACGTATATTCCAGCGGTATTCTTTTACCTGGCTACGTTGACCCTACTCCCCACCCCTAATCTACGACGGCTAGCCGTAGCATCCTGTTTTGTTTCGGTAAGGGACCCGGGTAGAAAGTTCCTTTCCTGCCTTTGCTTCATTTCCTTCCTGACCCGTAGGTTTTACCGTGAAATCTTTTGGCGCCCAACGTGGGGCCCTCGATTCTCGTTACTTAACCTCCGTTCCTCAATTCTTGTTACTTAATACTCCACTCGATAGTATCCTGGTGAAATTATCAGACTTGTATTTTCCTGATAGTTTTGGTGCTCTCAGTAGAGAATTGAAAATACTGGCGCCCTGTTCTATTTGTCTGTAGTTCTATATTCGTTGGTTTTGTTATTCGTAGTGATTTTTTACCTGCAGTTTCTGTCCTGAATTGAATCGTTTTATTTTAGATACAATTCGGGTTTATTTTGTTGTTCTGTTGGTGCTTGGTAATTCGTTTGTTTTTGGATTTTGTTGTTGTGGGTTTGTATATACTGTTAGTTGGAGTAGTTTTGTTTACAATGGCACATTGGTGCCTAAATGTTAATCGTCTACGGAAAACGGAACTCCAGTATGAATTATCCTCTAGAGGTTTTGATCCTGAAGATAAGGTAGAAGAATTACGTCGATCCGTTCGAAGTGCATTGCACATCGACCAAGAAAAAAAGCTTCCTTCCATTTCGGTGGAGGCGAACTTTGCCGCTGAATATCAAATTGTTGAAATGGCTATCCAAGAACTCAAAAATTCTCTCATTACTTTTGACGGTGATAAATCTTCAGGCGTCTTTAAACGTATTAGCTCTGTTTGGCTACACCTCGAGCGTCGCTGTACGAATATGTCCCCAACAGGGGATGAACAAAAAGCACATCGCCAATTGTTACTTGTCCTAACCAATCTTCGCAGTGCGTACGAAGACAAAATTAGAAAATTTCGTCCCTCTGTCGTATTACCCGGTACCCCGTTGGCTACTTCCAGTCTTATTTCTACTCATATAGCGGATCCGGATGAACCTTCTCTACTCACTTCCGAGTCTGAGTCGGAAGATGAACCTAAACCGGTCCCGGTTATGTCACCTAGTGGTTTTACTAAAAGTAATGCAGTTTCGAAACTTGGGTTAAAGTTTTCTGGTGAAGAATCCTTGATGGATTTTCTTATTCGAACTGACGAATTGTGTTCTTCTAGGGGGGTGTCCTCACAGCAATTGTTTATTTCGGCGTCCGAAATTCTATCAGGTCAGGCTTTGCTATTATATCGGGTCCACCGCACCAAAATGAAATCATGGTTAGACATCGTCGACATGCTAAAGTCTTTATTTTTACCACCGGACTATGATGATCGTCTTATGAGGGAAATTTATCAACGTACGATGGGACCTACAGAATCGCTAACTGGTTATGTTGTTAGTATGTTGAATTTATTCCTTCGCCTTTCGGAACCACTTTCCGAAGAAAAGCGTTTAAGCCTGATTCGTGGCAATTTAACTCCTTTCTATCAGACTTCTTTGGGCCTTACTCCTGTTACCTCTGTTGATCAACTTTTATCCTTGGGTCAGCAATTGGAAGCGACAAAGATTTCGGCCGAACGTTATCGACCACCACCTTCTAGCAAAACGTCGAAGTTATTGGAACCTGCCCTTGCTTATAAACCAGATCCTTCACCCGCGTGTCTACTCCTGTCACTGATCATCCAACCTCCGCACGTAGAACCAACCTTTTATCTGTCACTACGCCTACTACTACTCCTGCTTCTGCTAGACTGATAACTTGCTTCAACTGCGATCAGGCTGGACATATCTCTCTAATTGTAACCGTCCTCAAGTACTACACTGTTACGGTTGCGGTCGTAAGGGAGTTACTCGTCGCAACTGTCCCAACAAATGCGAAAATTCGTTAAACCGTCGGTAGGGTTCTTGGTCCGAGGCGAGGACCCTGTTCTTTCTCTGTCCTCGGGTTCTCCTTTTCGGGGTCTGGATGACCAATCCAGATTCGAACTAAATTACATATGTGCTAATGTTCGGGGTGACCAACGTCCCTACCTACAAGTCAATATTTTTGGTGTCCCCTTTACTGGTCTTCTGGATTCAGGAGCTACGCGCACTATTCTTGGCGGTCCCGGTTGGCACCGGTTGCGTTCTCTTAATATAGCTCTTAACCCGTTCACTTCTTCTTTCTGCAGCTTTGCTGATAATTCTAAATGTACAATCTTGGGTTCCGTTTCTCTTCCTATAACCCTCCAAAATTCTATTACTACTCTGGATATTCTTGTTATTCCTGAAGTTTCACACCCACTCATTCTTGGTATCGATTTCTGGAAATCGCTGCAGTGTGTTCCAAAATTTTGCGACGGCCTATGGACTTTTGTTTCTCCTTCTTCCTTGGCAACTGTCACCACCGACCCTGCTCATATTGTCTCTGAGCTTACACCTGAACAACGTCTTCGTTTGGATACATTGATTTCTACTACTTTTCTAATCAGCCTACTAGTCTTGGTTGTACTACCCTAGTTCAACATCATATCCGTACTTCGGCAGAACCTATAAAACAACGTTATTACCCTCTTTCTCCTCCACTTCCTAAGATAGCTCATTCCGAGCTTGACGAGATGCTCCGTCTGGGAGTCGTCGAGGCTTCTACTAGTCCTTGGTCTAGTCCTATTGTCCTCATAAAGAAGAAAGACGATTCTTATAGGTTCTGTATCGACTTCCGTAAGGTCAACCAAGTCACTCAAAAAGATGCATATCCACTTCCTTATATTTCTACCATCTTGGATCGTCTCCGCGATGCCCGTTTTCTTTCCTCACTACACATCCGCTCCGCTTACTGGCAAATCCTCTATCTCCAGAATCCTAACCAATCACCGCTTTTACCGTCCCTCATCGTGGCTTATTCCAATTCTGTCGGATGCCTTTCGGTCTCCATAACTCTCCTGCAACCTTCCAACGCCTCATCGATCAGGTCATCGGTTCTGACCTGGAACCTTTCTGCTTCGCATATCTTGACGATATCATCATAGCCACCCCTCTTTCGAGGAACACATCCGCATACTTGACCTAGTACTTTCACGTCTCTTCTCTGCCGGCCTTTCCTTCGTCAAGATAAATGCCATTGCTGCCTCCCTGAACTCCGTTATCTGGGTTACGTTGTTAACCGAGATGGACTCCTTGTCGATCCAGAAAAGTTTCTGCTATTCTTAACATCCCTCCTCCTTCTTCTGTTTCCGAAGTACGTCGACTGATTGGCATGGCCAGTTGGTACCGGCGCTTTATTCCAAATTTCGCCACTCTTACTTCTCCGCTTTCTAATTTAACCCGAAAGAATGTCCCTTTCATCTGGACTCCCGATTGTCAATCTGCCTTCCTCTCTCTTAAACAGCATCTAGTTTCCGCTCCCATCCTATCCTGCCCCGACTTTACCTTACCCTTCACCATCCAAACTGATGCCTCCCACTTCGGTTTGGGTGCGATCCTAAGCCAAACTTCCCCCAAAGGCGAAAAGGTTGTCAGCTACATCAGCCGGTCACTTTCCAAGCCCGAGCGCAACTACTCAGTTACTGAGAAGGAGTGCCTGGCAGTGGTGTGGGCGATCGAGAAGTTCCGACCTTACGTCGAGGGTATTCATTTTCAGTAATTACCGACCACCATTCCTTCTCTGGCTCAACAAACTCACAAGTCCTTCAGGTCGCCTAGCTCGCTGGTCCCTTCGCCTCCAGCAATATGATTTCTCCATTTTCCACCGAAAAGGAAAGATCATGTTGTTCCTGATACCCTCTCCCGTTCCGTTCCCGTTCTTACTCCCGTTTCTGTTTCAGCCATTTCCTCCCTTGAAGTTACTCTTCCTACTCCCGATCCTTGGTATAATGGTATGCTTCAAAAAGTTTCCAAATCTCCTAGACGCTACCCATCCTGGTCCGTTGTGAACGATATCCTCTTTCGTCGTCATAAGACTTCTATCGCTGCCGATTCTCAGGACGATTGGAAAATCGTCGTACCTTCTGAACAGCGTAGACATCTGATTTTTCTTCACCACGATCCGCCTACTTCTGGTCACTGTGGAGTGACCAAAACTTCCGCTCGTCTCCTCCAAAAATATCATTGGCCTTGTCTCCGAGCTGACGTCGCTCGCTACATCCGACGTTGTCCGATCTGTGCTGCTCATAAGGTTGAACAGTTACCTCCTCCTGGTTTCTTTGCTCCTAGAGCTAAACCCTCCTACCCTTGGCAAGTCATGTCTTGTGATCTTGTAGGTCCTCTTCCTCGTTCTACCAAAGGTTGTTCTTATCTTTTTGTAGTGGCTGACTACTTTACAAAATTTCCTCTTTTCTTTACTTTACGCACCGCCACTGCACCGGCCGTTACTAAACTTCTTGAAGAACAGGTCTTTCTACTTTTTGGGGTTCCTCAATATCTTATTACTGATAACGGCTCGCAGTTTCGCAGTCGGCAATTCACTTCCTTATGTGCCCGGTATAACTCCAAAATTCTATTCACTGCTCGTTACCATCCTCAAGCAAATCCTGCTGAACGCGTCAACCGTACTATCAAAACAATGATAGCATCCTATGTTCGTGACAACCATCGTCATTGGGATGTCAATCTTTCACAACTTGCTTGTGCCGTCCGCACGTCCAAACATGAAATAATTGGCTGTACACCTTTCTTTGCGTTGTTTGGTAGAGAACACATCCTCTCCGGTGATTACTTCGGACAACTGTCCGAATTCAATGATATGTACATTCCTGATCCAGAACATCCTTCGCCTGATCCCGAACACTTCAAAGATATTCGCTCACGTGTCCTAAAGAAACTATCCGCTGCGTACCGTGATACTCATAATCGCTATAATTTTCGACGTCGCCCTGTCAAATTCCAATTAGGAGATTCTGTTTGGCGCCGTAATTACGCCCTTTCCGACGCTTCACGTCACTTCAACGCTAAACTTGCCCTAAATTTCTGGGTCCGTTTCCTATTAGTAAAGTTGTTTCTCCGTGGACATACGAACTGACCGATCCTACCGGTGCCAAAAGCATTTGGCACGTTAAAGATCTCAAACCTTCTCATCCTGACGATCCTAATGTTCCAGATATCGCATTACTTTCCTTTTGGCGACGCAGGCGTCGTAAAGCTAGATAGCTGCCCTCTCGTCCCAACTGCTAATGATGACTCTGCTCTACACTGGTATTACTCTCTTGGATTTTGTGATTATTGTTTTGTTCGGTTTCTTCCCTTTTGTACCTTCTCTTTTCTTTCTGAACTGCACCTTCTCACTTCTATATCCGATTAGTTGGTGTTCCTTGCTGTCGGTCCTTGCACTGACTTGTTTTGATATACCATCCGCTTCCTGTGGTATGCTTGGTAGACCTCTCTACTTTTCTTCGGAAACTGCGACACTGTCGAATTTTCGGGTCTATTAGCAATTCTTTTCTTGATCGTTCGTTAGTAACGACTCCTTTGTTACTACAGTTGATAGCACATCGGTTCGTATCCCAGCTCTTTCGTCGATCTTTGGCATCCTTGAGGCCTGTTTTGGCTATTACTGTTGATTTTCTTCCTCTCTTCGGTTCTTCCTTTTTGGTTTATGGGCGCAGGAAACCAATTCTTTTCTTGAGGTTTGAAAACTTTACTGTTTCTTTACTAGAGACTCTCGTCTACAGACGACCTTTGCAGTGTTGATGCCGGCCCATCCTTGTCCTCGTTGATTACCACTCTACATCTCTCTCATTCTTTTCTTCTTTCTTTAGTTCTTCTCCCATTGTTATCACTGCAGTGAATGCTCCGTTCGATTTCTTCTGGTAGTCCTGATTGTAGGTTACTAGTTTATGGTCCGTCGAACCGGATGAATTTCTTTTTTTTTGTTTTTTTTCTCTATGTTTGGTGTTCGTTTCGTTTATAGTTTGTTTTGTTGAAAGAGCTTTCCTTCCAGTTCGTTTTGTTATTAGTTCGGTTGTCTAACCGCTTGTGTTTTCCTACCCCGACCTTTTAATTTTGCTGGGGGGGAATTTGTTACGTTCAATTTAAAGCATGTTACTAAATCCGCGCAAATATAATTAAATATAACGTTGTTTCTATTTCGCCGATTCCAAATTCATAATGCCTTTAAACTAAGCAACCTATACTACTCTTGTCTTCTGTATATCTAGATAGCGGTTCTGAAAATTTTTGAAAGTTGACAAAATAAATAAATTTTGACGTTTTGCTGTTCATTGGAACGGAATTAATTTACGGTGATGGTTTTTCAATTCTAGCGCGTCCCGTTGTTTAAAGGGATGCGATCCGACAAATTCTAAGTAATTCTCTACTTCTTCGAGGATACAGCACGAAGTATAAGTCTAAATTCGGACAATTGCAGTTATACTCGTGGTAAGTTACGAATAATTTTTGCACTCGATTCGTTAGTGTTATACTTTGGCTAATGCCGATATAATTTTGTAGCTGTTTCCTTTCCGTCCTTTTCCTACGTCCTGGTCTCATCCTGGTTGAACGCTGGCTCGCTTCCTTGGGCTGGGTTCAAATAGTTCCTAAATGCTGTTAGCGAATGGTGCTCATGGTATTCGACTCCCAACGTCATACTCCGAAATATAGGTACACCTCAGGATGCACATGGAACGTTGAGGAAACTTTCTGGAGTAGCCGACAAAAAGTAATTGGTCTCCCATCAAGTTAGGAACATTTCGTGTTGGATTTACTACAGAGCTAAGTTCCCCAAATTAAATATGATACGTAAGTAAGTTCCACGAAGTATCCTTTTACCCTTTATATGGTTTACCTCCTATATCCTCTGGAGATACTTTTCATCCCATTGACTGCGTGATCTAGCAGGATATATATACTGAGTGTTGCGACATGAATAGTGTTTACTGTTTTGGTTGTTGATTTAAAAACTTAACTTTTATATGCAATAGTCTACATAAACCTTGGTACTTACTAGTATTAGGCATAAAACGCCTGGCACGGATGGTGCCGTAGCGATAAAATATTTGGTTGTTTGCTTGAATGCCATTAGCTTTGCGGAACCCGAGCTCGCTAGGTTGTTATAGTATAGTGAGATATGTAATATAAACACCGCCACCATAGGTAGATTAAGTTATATCCGTTTATGTGAACTTACCATATATCATTGCTAGCTCCGATTTATACTTATCTGATATTGATTAGCCGCCAACGAAGTGGCTTAAATAAAACTCTAGTCCTGTTACAGTGGAAATTATTTTAGTTTTCTCCTCCTTATTTAGCTTGGCCTGTGGTGCATTCCAGACGAGAGTTACGGAGGGTTCAGTATCCGCCCCTAGGATACTAACAATTCCTGTAAGTATTTATATGCCTGTATCTACGGGAGTGCATTTCCGGAACAACGACCTCCCTAAGGAGTCCTTAGAACTGTCACTGTCCTGGTATTTCACTGATGCTAATATTAGACAGACTAATGGCCTGTCATCATTTGTTTATCTATTTTTTTTCTTCTTCCTGTTGATGTACTAATCCAACGTATATTCCAGCGGTATTCTTTTACCTGGCTACGTTGACCCTACTCCCCACCCCTAATCTACGACGGCTAGCCGTAGCATCCTGTTTTGTTTCGGTAAGGGACCCGGGTAGAAAGTTCCTTTCCTGCCTTTGCTTCATTTCCTTCCTGACCCGTAGGTTTTACCGTGACAAGACGATATAACAAATATGTATAAAAACCTTGGGGAGGTTATTCGAAGATTTCGCAATGCTCTACGAGTGAAAAAAGCAGAATGTGGGTAACGCTTTTCGATAGAAAGAGAAAAATGTCTTATGTGTCAGTCATACGAGGAAGCAATACAGCACTGTACTGCAGTGTTATCAATGCCCGAGGATCTGGATGATTTTATGGAAATAATCGAGAAGATGGGGTTTATAAAACTGTTGGCAGATATTCAAATGGAATATATACTAAATTCTAAGTTTTAAAGTAAAAATTTAACCACCGCAACTATTATCATAAGAAATGAATGATGTGAATTTAAAAATTACTTTTGTATATATTAGCTTGTTCATGTTATAAAATATAAGGTATACATTGGTATTGTTTAATTTTTCGAAATGTCCACGCAACTGAAATGGGTATCTAAGTTCTTATGAAAAGAATTATAACAAAGAGCGCCACATTTAATTTTAATAGAAATGAGCACAACAGCGTGTTTGAAACATGCCTTTTAGTTTACAATTTCGATGATATTACATAAACCAAGTTTCTGCTACTGCTTCCGAGTAATTGTATCCTAACAATACCATTATATATAAATAAAACCAAAACGTTTGAAACAATATTTATATTTCAATTAAAATACTTAACAAGTACACTACACATAGAAATAGATTTTTATTCATTAAAACTAATACACACACAAAAGTCACTTTTTCCTCCTTTTAATTGGCAAATGTGTAGTATACATATCCAAATTTTGTACACGATTTTCGTTTGATCTGAGTTTCGTATACAGTGTAGCTTTTGGAACATTGTAGAGTGCGAGTATCACAATTAAATATCAACCAATTAGTTGGTAAGATAACCTATAGGTTAGACAAATTTCCACCAAATTCTCACCACCATATAATAGAAGTTGGTTTTGATTTATATGACGGTCTTCAATAGATGTATTGCATGGTTTAAAAAATTTACAAGAACGACCATACTAGGGCGCTCATTGTATGATTAATAAACCTTCCAGCAATGATGCGATGATTGTAATAGATGGCATTGAGCATTTCTATTGTATTTTTCAAATCATATAGCTGCTAATTAATAAAAAAGAAAGGCTACTTTCACTTTACGTCACATAATTGTAAAGCAATTAGTTTGTCCTCGTCTACGTATTTTCCAGCTATTTAGCATTGAGCATATCTATTGTATTTTTCAAATCATATAGCCGCTAATTAATATAAAAGAAAGGCTACTTTCACTATACGTCATATAATTGTAAAGCAATTAGTTTGTAAAATGAATGTATTTTCCAAAGTACATATTTAGCAATGAGCATAATTTGTGACGTACTTATTTAGGAAAATGTTAAACCAGAAAAATTTTAAAAATCGTGGGTTTTTGCGATATTCTGAAAACAGCACATTACTCCTTGAAAAAAAATGGTTTTAAATATTAAACACTTATAAACCATAAAGGACTCATTTCTAAAATCTCCACGGTTTTTGATTTTTGGAGATGTTTGGTTTAAGCATATGTCATAGACGAGCAAAAATTTTAATGAGATTTGGGAGCTTTAAAGGGGTAACTTTGCAGGGCGTGGTCCTATTTTAAATCTGTTTGCAGATTCAGGTTGTGCGTAAAACTGTAGACTAATTTAATGCATCGCGTGTATAAAAAAATGTATAAGAACGCTCAAAAGTCGCTACAGGTAAGAAATCTTAAAATGAGGGTAGCTCCCTGGGGGATGATGCAATCTGAAAAATTCCTAGAGATTC
Source organism: Platerodrilus igneus (assembly GCA_036346225.1). Classification (NCBI taxonomy): domain Eukaryota; kingdom Metazoa; phylum Arthropoda; class Insecta; order Coleoptera; family Lycidae; genus Platerodrilus; species Platerodrilus igneus. Next base: position 4,630,712 of record JARFIW010000333.1, on the reverse strand, counting down.
GGGTAGCTGAGAAAATTCTAGTATTAATTGATACCAAACAAGATAGGTTTATCTCGAAAGATGAAAAATGGTTAGTCGAGGAAAACTATTTGGTCCAGATGAGTGTGGAAATGAGGGATTCTGGTGGAAATGAGGCGGGAGAACTGTCAATTTCCTCCATATGGGAATTTACATGTAATTGTGTGTGGAAATGTGGATGCTTGTGGAAATGTAGAGATGAATCTCCTCATTTCCTCCTTATGGGAATTTACATGTAAATTTGGTCCAGATGTGTGTGGAAATGTGGATGCTGGTGGAAATGTGGCGCCAGTATTCCCATATTTACCCTACTATTAGAACGAAACGCAATAGAAACAAAGTCAGCTATATGTAACGTAGACAAAACAGAGATTAAGAGAACCCAGAAGAAATAAAAACCATACACTCAACGCAAAACGACGAACCAAAATTGCAATTAAGATTTTAAACGAAGCAATATATATTTAACCAAATCAATTCATAGTTATCCAAGTTTTAACCAACCCCAATCCAGTAAAATATACAAAAACAGATAATAAGAAAATATATCAAATTCAAATAACCAAGGATGATAACGGAAAGCAGACAATTAAAATTTTGAAAGAATATACCCTAGAGAAAAAACGTTTTTACTTTTATTTCACCACAGAACATTTATACAAACGATTTTCAAAATTATATATTAGATTATTTAATAATTCAGGACCCCAAAGTATCAGATATATACGAAAATTAATAACTTTAGATGACCCAGATGAAATAAATGACGTAATTAAAAACCAACACAAAGACAAAACCAACCACTGTGGAATCAACGAAACGTTAAAACAACTCGTAAGAAGGTATTACTTTAAGGACATGAAAGAATTAACTACGGATTTTATCAACCAATGTATATTTTGCGACAAAGTAAAATACGATAGATCATCCCCAAAAGTACCTTTTATGTTAACTAAAACACCCGACAAAGTTTTTCAAAAATTACATGCAGACACTTTGGTAGTAGAAGCTCAAAACTTTTTAACAATCATAGACGCATTCACCAAAGTTGGCCAAGCGATGCCCATCACTTTAAAAAATAGTATCGATGTAACCCAAGGACTCTTACAATACTTTATATTATACGGTACACCCGAAACAATAACTTTAGACAATGTCAGCGAATTTAGACATGAAACAATACAAAATACCCTAGAACTCCATAAAACAAAAATTCATTCTATAACAGAAAATCACCTAGAATCAAATGGACTAATTGAAGGATTACACCTAACCTTATCAGAACAAATTAGACTGTTAAGATTAACCTATAAGAAAGAGCATATCACTAATTTAATGTCGTATGGACTAATTGTCAACAACAACACAATTCACTCATCAACTAATTTTACACCCCACGAATTAACATTAGTACACTTAGATTCCCGTAACCCTTACGATATACACTACAATAAAGTAGTATACCAACAGTATGCTAAAGACCACAAAGAAAAATTAAAAATAACTTGAAATAATGTAAAAAATTAATTGGATAACGATAAAGAACGTATTACAAAAACCCGCAATAAGAACTTTGGTATAAATAGATTTTCAGTAGGACATACCGTGTACCAGAGAAATTTTAAAGGTAAGAGACACAAAACGGCTCCCAGAAGTTTAGGTCCGTTTAAAATCAGAAAAATATGAGATAAAAATGTAGCCGTATTAGATAACGGAGAAATCGTAAAATACATTCACTTAAAGAATTCAAGACACCCTGTAATTTCAGACGGACAGTCATCACCCTTGCCGTCAACCTTCACCCACATAGAACGGACGACGACATAAGAGTGGAAGATATTAAAACAACCCCGGTATACCACTAGTGCAATTGGGAAGTATCCAAAACACAATAGATTATTGGCATTCGCACAAAAATTTGATTTAACTGAATTAAAACAAAAATATTATACAATTAGAGGCAATTACTACAGATTGAAACAATCAATGGACACAGTCAAATTCGGAAAAGAATACGCTATAGAAATGCTTAACTACAATAGTATAATGGAAAACATCTTAAAGAATACAGACGACAAATTCAATCGATTAATACCAACAGACCAAATCAAAAGACAAAAAAGAGGACATGGTAACGAATTAGGTAATATTACAAAAGCTATCACAGGTAATTTAGACAACCAAGATGCTGATCGATGCGACAACGCAATACAACACTTAATTGAAAACCAAAATGGCATAAAAACCATTGTTAGAAATCAAATATCCTTAACTCAATCAACCTTAATAAATGATACACTAAGAAAGCTAGTAAAGAACCAAGTCAGTATAACAAACAGAATATTAACCCTTGAAAGTAACATGCAAAACACGATGCTAGAAATGCGAGATTTAGTAAGATTTAACACGATATTTAATCAAATGATATCAACCTTCACTGTAATTTAACAAATTTTAGCCACCTTAGAAAATGCTGTAACATTTGCTAAATTAAACACATTACATGCTAGTATATTATAGAGCCAATTGATTTATTAGATGAATTAATAAAAATTAGATCACTTATAACTAACAGTAAACCACCCTTTAAAGTAACAGAATCTAACATACTTATATTTGAAAAAATAGCCATAGTAAAAGGTTATGCATAGAATCATGAAATAACGTTTTTAATAGAAATCCCTATTGTAGAGATTAACACTTATAATTATTATCATTTATTTGCTTTCCTTATGAAAGTTAGTGGCCAGTATCAAGTTATTATCCCTAAAACCAAGTTCGTTTCCCTGAATGAACTTAGGTATGGCTTCACGAATGAAACTGCAAAAAAGGAGCACCTAGTCAATATTTATGCCAATCATTAACGACAACAGCTATTCGAACAGGTAGCCCTTGTGAAGTACAATTATTAAGATTCTTTAATGATTATGATAATTGTGGGCCAAAACCAGTACCAATTACGAATATAAAAATTCAGAAAGTCACGGACAACAAATGGATTGCTGTATTTCCACAAGAAGTAATAGCAACCACCCACTGCAACCAAGACGTAAACAGTTTAGCCCTAATTGGAAATAAAGTAGTCACCCTAAAAGAATTGATATTTAAAATTAGAAAACGAGATCATTCGGGTATACCAAAACCCAGCAGTAACAAAGAAATTCGCAAATCTACCCGAACTACAGTTCAAGAATACACAAACTGAAAACGACGAAATCATCAAGAAACCAATGCAACTAGAACATCTAGACCTAGACGATCTCAACCAAGCCGCAAAGTTAATAGACAGTAATAAAGAACACTTAAGTGAATTAAAAGTGCCAAAATTTCATTAGGACAATATCAGTGTTTCGACAATTTTATTGATTATTGTAATAATTTTATTAACTCTATATTTATTGCAAAAAAATGTATCTTAGATATAGAAACAAGGAACAAATTTTAGTCATAAGAAACAAAAAACAAAGGTAAATAAAGAAATAATAAATTAACCCTTAGGGACAATGAGTTTTAAAAATTAAGTAAAACCCTTAATTTTCATCTACCTCGAGAGGAGTTACATATCTCCCAAATCAATATATATGTATATTTAAATGAAATTATTAAGTCTTAAGAAATATTGTTACATTGCATAATTGAAGGACATAATAAAAGGTTATTGAAAGTTCACAAACTAGACTTGAGAACGGAAACAGTTACTTAGTATTCCAGACGTAGTATGATACTGCAGGTGCAGGTCACAGGAGACAATAAGATAAGAATTGTTAAAATTAAGATTATTAAAGTGTAATACTTTGTATTGTATCAAGAAACAGCAGACATGAAATCTGCATTTCCCACAAAGTGATATAAGAGCGGGGATAGCATAAATACCTTCAAGAGCCCAAGATGGCCAGTCAGTCTCAAGCTTCACAACTTAAACAATGTTGGTTCTTCAAGCTATTCATCTTAGTTTTAATTAATTAGTTTAGTTTTTGAAACCAAGTCGTTAATGAATATAACGTACAAATATCAAAATTATTGTAATTATTATGAAAATACACTTGATAGGAGTGTTTTGGGAATAAAGTCTTTTTAAAAAAAAGCCCCAAGCGGCCCAAAACCTATCTCGCTAATTACAAAATATTGTTTAATACTTGTGTTTTTGAATCAATCGTTAACAGCTGCAGATTTCCAATTTTCATTCCACTCTGCACACACCAACAACAGTTGCAACCGCTTTTCGTAATGTTTGCTAGTAATGCTTGAAATTTCACGTTCAATATTAGCCTGAAATTCGTCAACCGTAAAGAGATTGTTTCTAAAAACTACATCGCTGAGAGAACAAAACCAGCGGCATTAGTGTAAACGTTTTCCGTGGTCTACTTGTTTTAGTTTTATGAACGACTCCGTTACGGTAGGCATGCAAATATTTTTTTAATATCCCTAAAGACAGTATATAATAAACGGCCAACCTTTGAAAATAACCTTCTGTGCAATTTTCGGGATGAACGAGTCAAAAATGCCTTCACATCCATAAAAACTTCCACGTTTAAAAGTGATGGGCAATCTGTACCTTTTCAACCATGTACACAGCCAGTATAACGAAATTTATTAATCAAAGACGATACTCTCGACTTGTTAGGAACTGTAGAACTGGGAAATTTTAACTGAAAATTGTCTTTCGCTGGTTTGTAAGATATATCCGCCCAGAAGTCTTAATAATAAACGTGTTTGTCTGCGGAAAACAACATAGTTGATACAATGCAGACGAATCGGTAGTGGAGTGCACGAGAAAGACATTTCAACTGTTACAACTACTATCTTCCGAATCTTAGAGTCGTCTTCCTTTTGTAACACCCATTACAAGGAACATATATTCCTTCCTAATCAGAAATTAAAACTTGTTAAAAACTATAACAACTGCCGTACAAAGAAAACTACCAGGAAAATAAATAGTCCACAGTTCTGTAAAGGGAGCGCAAGATAAATGGAAAAGCAAGAGACGTTTAAAGAATCAAATGTACGTTTGGAATTGTACGACGCAACCTACGTATTTCCATTGTTCCTAGCTAGTCTTTGGTTTACTATATTATGTCTAGAATTTCTATTCTTTGCCGTTTGATCCTGTATTCTAAATTTAATCTAGACAAGTAATTTATCATAAAATTAAACCCCAAAGGTATATAATACGCCGGCTTTCTTCTACTCCAAGCATTCCCAGAGAATATTCTAAAAAGAAATCGCTTTCATTTCTCGAATATTTGTCACATTCCCCTTGCTTTGTTGTTCATTCCAAGCATTCAGATTTTCTCTCAGGGTAGATACCACCCCATGCAGTTATATTACCCATAAGATATTAATTACTGCGCTAGGAATAATATTTAATTTCCACCTTGATGAAAATTCGAAGGCAGTTCAGGGAAAATTAACTGGGGAACGTATATTAAATTTGTATATAATCAAAATAATTTGTGTCTGAACATTTGCTACACGCAATTATCTAATTATTGAGGTTCGGGTTGAAAATAAAATTTATAACCTTATATACATGTCTTATTTCCATCAAGGGATGAAATTTTTATTAAAAATTTTCAAATGCTTTGCTCACCGTATAAATCTTGGCATGGTTCATATATAAACTTAATTAAACAATATTAAAGGGTAAAGCGCTCGCGTTTCCAACGTTTTGATCCTCACGTTTAATTTTCTTTCTTGTTTTACCTTATCCTTTCTTGTTTTATTTAGAATTAGGAGCAGTAGCATTTCATTTACGTACGCGTTCTTCATGCATATATTAAACTAAAGTAAAGCAGTCATCAGCTTGTGCTTATCTGCCATTACACATAGTAAATTGCAGGTAATTAAACATGTTAAGCAACTACTTTTGTAAATAGAATTTTTAAATTTGAACTTAGAATTGAATATGTAGATTAAAAATGTTAGCAAATTGTACAAAGAGATATGTTGACATCGTAAATCTTTCGCAGTTTGATAATCAACTTATGATATAATCTATAACGTTTTTTGAACTGGGGCTGTAATTCTTTTGTGTATTGTTATTGTTCTAATTCTTTTTGTAGCGTATTTCTGTGCACGTGTAGATGAGTAGTAATTTGCTGAATTTTTGAAAATGTCCTTGGCAGAAAAAATGTCCTTTCATTTTTTAAGAATGCTTTTTTCTGTGAGGAACGCTATTATCGCTGCCAATGGGACATTTTCAAAAATTCAGCCTGTTCATTTACATCCACATACACCAAGAATACGATACAAAAGACTTCGAACAATAAAAAAACACAAATTACAGCGCCCGCAAAGAAGAAAACATTCTTATAAGACTGATTCCTTACGAGCGGACGCTGTAATATTTATGTTCACGCTCCTTGGTTTTGATATTTTTTTGTATTGTGTTCTTGGCTTACGGGCACTGTAACTTTTTCTGTATTGTTTATTGTTATAATTCTTTTTGTATCGTGCTCCTGTGCTTGCGTAGATGAGAATCCACTGACTTAATTTTTAAAAATGCCCTCGGCAGCCAAAACATTGTTTTTTATTACTTTCTAAGAGCGCTTTCTCCTGCGAAAAACAGTATTGTGGCTGCCAAGGGGACATTTTCGAAAATACGATCTGTTTAATTTTAACCCGCACACACCTAGGCATACGATATAAAAAGGATTGGAACAAAGCAAAACACAAAAACATGCTGTCGGCGAAACCGAGCTGTGCAACTACTCTAGAATATATTTGTTCAACGCACCTGGTCTACATCTACATACAACTTAATATGAAATAAAATTAAAGGTATTTTGATACGAATGCTTAATAATCCTGCTGCTTTGGCAAACATAAGCACTAACAGCCATGGTGAGGCATACGTGGTAAAGTTTTAAACCGAAATTGAAGAAATACATCGGTTCTGTTTCTTGGTGATTTCCAAAGGAAAAACAACGCACGATCGATTTTGGTGTTCTTTCGGTTAGTCAAATTAGCTTATTCTACTCACAATAAAAAGTCAACAATCGGGATATGATTTTAAACATTACTCCAATTTAAATACAAAGCAGAAAATTTCCACAAAACGACATCTTTGTCTTTCTGTGAAGAGAAAGTTGACCAATTTGACAAGCAGCAAAAACTGCAAAGGCGGTCATACTGATCTGCTTTTTGCAAATACAAACACAACTGATGGAAAATTTACGAGAGCTGTTTTTTTTAGGTTCCGTTTGTTTCTCTAAGTATACAGCGAGATAAGTTTCGGGCCTTTGAGAGCTTCTTTTTAAAAAGAGACTTTATTTTCAAAACACTCTTGTCAAGTGTATTTTTATAATAATTACAATAATTTTGATAATTGTACGTTATATTCATTAACGACTTGGTTTCTAAAATAATCAAAGTTACTTTTCACTAAATTAATTAATTAAACCTAAAATGAGTAGCTTGAATAACCGACAATGTTAAAGTTGTGAAGCTCGAGAATAACTGACCATCTTGGGCTTCTGAGGGTATTTATGCTATTCCTGCTCTTACATCACTTTCTGGGAAATGCAGATCTCATGTCTGCTATTTCTTGATACAATTCCAAGTATTATATTTTAATAATCCTAATTCTATTAATTGCTGTTTTATAACCTACTGTGACCTGCACCTGAAGTATCATAATACGTCTGGAATACAAAGTAATTGTTTCCGTTATCATGTCTGGTTTGTAAACTTTCATTAACCTTTTATTATGTCCTTCAATTATACAAAGTAACAATAATTCTTAAGTCTTAATAATTTCATTTAAATAAACATATATTTGATTTGCGGGATATGTATCAGCGTTGTCGCAAAAAACGGGACTGCACGTTGTACGATACAACTAATGCCACTGCCGACTGCAATCCATTTGTCGTTGCCGAATTACGGACGAATAAGGATGGCCGCTACGATTAATTTTTCAGCCAATTGTAAGCTGCGGAGTGTGATTCGTTTTCTGCAAGCTGATGGATATAGTGCTGCTGAAAGCCATCGCAGGTTGAGTGTTGTATGGTGAACATTTATGAGCGATACTGCTGTCGAAAAATGGCGTAGAAACATTGCTGATAATCGAACAGACGTTCATGACAAAGGTGGCCAAGGACGCAAGTCGGTCGCTACAGCAAGTTTGGTAGACTGGATTGACGAATTGATCCGGAGGAAACGGAGGTTTACGATTAGTGAACTGTTTATAGGATTTCATGACATTTCAAGGTCTTCCTTGTACAGAATTGTTACCACCGAGCTAAGATATCGAAAACTGTATACCTGTGCTCAATGGTGGCAGACTTCTTTCAAGAGGGAATAGGAAACCTAGTCTCTCGTTATAACAAATGCCTCGAACTTCACGGTGACTACGTAGAAAAACAAATGACTTATTATAAATTTTTGCAATTAAAATCGTCATGTTCTTTTAATATATCTATTATTTATGGCGCCTTGGTACTTGTAAAAAAGAACAGCCCTTGTACATTCGGTCTAAAAACGGACTAATCGGTATTACTTTATAGTAAAGTCACCTGCTGTATCCACACTTGAATTTGGCTAAGTGGCGTTTAAGAAATTTTATACGGGTAACATGAGCGTTATGTTAATAAATTTTGATTTGCCCTGAATAGGCGGGGATCCCGTAACAATATATGGGTGCGTTGACTAACTGTAGTGGTGCCGGAGTGGGTTTCTATAGAAGAAATAATAGAAGAAGATAATAATTCGAAATAAGGAATAATTATTTGGCTGGAATGAAGACAACTATGTTATAAAATCATTTAACCTAAAAGACGTTTCTTTTACCATTACTAAGACAAGTCTGTCTCGGCAATCCATTCGATATTGTTCTCTATACGAAACACAGTTTTTCCGCATTTGCTTTGCTTTTGGTTTCTTAAATTTGATCACGCTATATTGCTACGGGTGAAATAGACGTTAAATGAATTAAATTCTGGTTTGCTTTGAAGAGGCGGGGACCCCGTAGCAATATAAGAATGCGTCGACTAACTACAATCGTGCGGAAAAATGTTCCCATGGAGGAATGAGAAACGAAAATAAAAAAAAATAAAAAGCAAAAATGATAAATAACAAGGCTTAACTTAAAAATACTGCATTATTTTAACTCTTATCCTGAAAGTTCTTCCTGCTGTCAAAATCGAGAGGCGCCAAACAGTCTGTCATCGCAATACTTATGATGTCATTTTTATGTAAAAGACTTTTTCCGCATAAATCTCCCTTGCTTTGGTATCCAAAAGTAGGTTCATAATTAAAAAAATTTTCGTAATCAAATACCCTTTCCAAATGCGACTAACATCAAATCTTGTCTGATGTTGCTAAAATGAATCCTACAGAAAATCTTAGAAAACTTAAATCTAAGCCATCGCGAAAATTATTTGCCAATCCAGATTTACCTGCTTTTTCATTAAATTACAAGACATTAGTAAATACCAAATCATTGGCAATGTTGTTTATAAAACAAAAAAAAAAGTTAAATCCCAACTATTTCTGTATTTTTTTATTGTCCATTTCAAAATTATCAAATATAAGCGCACGAGAAAAAGGCAAAAGCCTTTGAAATGTGGTGCTATAGACGTATGATAAAGATATCATGGACAAACAAAGTTAAAAACAAAGAGGTACTGGAAATGTTAGGAGAAGAAAGAAATATGTGGAAAAACGGTAAAAAATAGAAGATAGGATGATAGGTCACATACTAAGACATAAGGGAATACTGCAGAATATATAGGAAGCAGAGATAATAAAAAAAGGAAGTAGAGGAAGACATATTTTAGACTATTGCACATAGATAGTGGAAGATGTAGGATGGCGGAATTTCAGAAAATGTGTAGGCTAGCCCAGAATAGAAATTTATGGAGGTACGCATTCAACCATTCCCAAGATGGAAAAACTAATGACCGCAAAAATATGTGTACTTAAACATTATGATTATTATTAGCCACAGGCTGCTAAACCCCCTTCACATACCTTACATGTGATTTTCTAATATTCCACCCGAAGGTACTACATTGGCCAGGAAGAGAGTTTTTTTTAGCTGGAAAATTTGGAATTTTGCCGAACCCTTGCTGTTCCAAGCAAGGTAGGGATCTTTAGCGTGCGTGACAACACTCACACACGAGACCTCCATTTTACCTCTCATCTGAACGAGGGTGTATTTTTGTGATAAATGCTCGCCTAACATTTTTCAAGTGGACCGTGTCGGGATTCGAACCCGGGACCTTGGACGTAGTAGTCACACGCATATTAACTATGCCCCGGAGCCGAATGCCCTTCACATACCACTGAATCTAGGTGAAATAGGGCATACAATTAGAGAATAATAGAAGGGGAACCGAGTTGTATGTAGACTGTTGTGGAAATGTCAGGGAACTGTGTAGGCTACCTCTAATCCTCGGATTAGCAATGACCAAATTGTAGTAAATAACACTATGAGATCTGAACAGACCTATCGAATTATATTTATGGGTGTGACCTACATAAATAGCGGATCATCTACGCAAGTGTGCGGAGCACCTGTTTGTGTTTGTAGGGTTAGCGTTTGGTACTAGTGTTTCTGTGTTGGTATTTGTGTTTTAAAAAATGGAGCCAAAACGCAAAATGTAAAATAAAGCAGTCTGTATTATTTTTTTATAATGTATATACAATTTACTTACTTTATTTGACCAGATGAGCAAGAAAATAGACATTTTTTACATAATATTTATTTCACTTACGTGTTTTATTGAACCTCAACATCTCTCACGGTCACCATGACCGTGTAAAGCAGAAATTGGGTCTGAACAACGAACACTAGTAAATCAGTAACCTATTTACTAGTGTTCGTTTTTAGACCTAGTTCGCTACCGGATACTAATTTATCACTTTCCCGTACTTGGCAAATCTTGCAAGATCGACGAGTAGCAAAAGATGCAGTCTAAAGCGGATGAGCCGGTGGTTTGTGTGTTTACCTAGTTGATGGTGCTGGTTGTACCTAAAAATAAGGAACAAATGAACATTATGAAAAAGTGTTAGTAGGAAATATAAATTTAATGCCTGTAGCAAAACCGAGTTGGCTATGGCTTTCCGAATATGAGAAAAACGGAGAACATTCGGATTATTGGCTCATTCCAACATATGTGGAATGATTAATTGGTGATACAGCTCTACCATAAATATACGTCTTTTATCCGTTTATTTTATTTTACTGCAGTTAATTGTGCATAATAAACGTTGCCAAGTCAGCAATGTCTAACATATTATAAAACATTGCTGATGACAAACAATTACTTGAACGTTCGTACGTATGCCTTAGCACCATCTGGTCCATGTTATCCACGCCACCTTTGTACTGATTGTTGTCAAAAATTGGTCTCGGTTTTAATTTGGACGATCGATCAATTTTACGCGTGTAATACTTGGTGGATTTTAAAATAACACAGTTTTTTGCCATTGACATCAGTTCTTGAGATGGATCAATCATTTTAGGTGGAATAAAGGTTTTGCTTTGGCAAACGGTACTAACATAAGCGCTGATTTTGGTAATCAAAATCTCAGTCAAAATACAAGAGGAAAAGAAATGAACCGCGTATACAATGCGACTGGTAATTGTATATTTGTCAACCTACTACAGTAACACTAGGTCAGTTTGGATGCCCTCTACTCTACACCGTGAAGCTTACCAGTACAAATTACTCCATTTAATACATAACTGGACCTGGCATCACAAACCCCTAATACTTTTATAACGTACTTGGCTGGCTTGAACTATATAGATTGTGTTAACGTAGTATGTCCATGGTGGGGAAAGAGTTGTTCATCGACTGTAATTTGAACAAATGGGGTGTACGCATGTACCAAATTGGGCACCAATATTAAGCAAATGGTGTCAATTGGGACTGACTTACTGGTTTTTTGACTTTCCACACACGTGTTACCATTATCGAAAGTATATATGTAGAAATATGGTGAAATAGGTTTTGGTGAATGATAAAATTATAACTGGTTCCTAGTTTCTTTGTCGGTAATGAAATACAATTGCAAACACCAGCACACATTACCAAACCAATGAAAGCATAGCTCACTCCTTCGGTAAGAGATTTCCATTGCTTTTGTTAAGTAGGATCCTTTTCATTCCAAATGCGATACGATTCAAGTGTTCGTCGATTTGCGTCACGCACGATGATATTCGCAATCTCCGGTGTAACTAGCGTTTTAAAGATATTATGTGCACAAACCCTACAGGTTGCCGGTGAATCAACCTGCTAATTCTCACCATCTCTCGAGATATAAACCTCGCCGTCCTATGTACAAATACTTTGAACCTCTGCTGCGTTTATTCTTTTCAATCTATCGTCATCTTTACGCTCTTGACTATATGTTTCCAATTTCACATCATTTTAAAATCAGACGCCATTTTATTGCCTGGTAGACATTCGGCATTGTCGTCACCGCGAAAGGCCTCTGGCTATTCAATAACATCATTTTCATCCTAATACCTGGCCACAAATTCATTCTGTCGGGGTCTTTCCTTTTTTGATGAATTTTGGTATTGACTTGTACGATTAACCATATTTAATACCTTATTGACTTCTTTAGTTTTGCTACAAAAAGAAAAAAACATATGCAATAGAACGATAAATTGGAAGAAACAGACGAAATGCAATCAAAACAAATGATGAAGCTAAGTTCGTATACACGTTATTGGGCACATGTAGGCGCCACAATAAGCAACACAGAAAACAAAATATATATAAACAATTACTTATCAATACACGCAATCAGCTGAGAACAAATAATAAAACAACTTTCGTTTGAAAAAAGAATCCAAACAAAAAGACATTAAGCAGTGAAAATAAGTTTTCTCTAACCAAATGCAACTGATACAATGAACACACGGCCTCTATATGGTTGTGCATCCATCATACAATACACCAAAAAATATTTTGTCACGTTCTAGCACAACGCTAAGTTCATTGAAACATCTGCGAGATGACGTTACCTTGGTCTACGCAGACTTCACTGTTAATAAGCGATGTTATATCATTCTGTTTTATTTTGTTCAACGAAGAGTTCTAAATCCACCTAAAAGTGATTCCGTTGCGGTTAGTGAATTGTGATTAACAAAGTCGAAAAATCGCAACTTTATATATGCCAGACAAATTTTTACAAATCAGTACCAAGTTCTATGCAAATTTTACTGATTGTCCTAGGATTAAAGATGACTTTATTGTAAAGGCTATTGTAATTATTTTCTTGATTTTTATAGTGGCATTTCAGTAGACTACAATTTCCCTCTAGATTTCTGTGAGTAATGAGATTTGTATAGGATCGATTAAAGAAATTTAAATGGAAGCACAATGCAATACTGTGTGAAAGTAACAACTCATTTTTAGGAACAATAATTTTATTTACACAACACAAATACAGGTCAAAAGTACATTACAGTTCTAACACAGTTCACTGGAGTTCAGCACGGCGAACTTGCACGGTACAGAAACGCAACCGTTTGACACAGTCACGGAACACACTTTCTAGCAGCTGTTGTTCAACAAAGGTGATCTTGATCTTGTACACAATAGATTTAAAGTAGTCCCATCCAAAAAATATGCAAAGGCGTATGGTTGTGGGATCTGGATGCCCAAATCTGTGGTGACCCTTGCCCTATTCAGCGATGAAGAAATATCTGTTGAAGGTAATCGCTCACGATGTGGGTAAAATGTGGAAGTGCGCCGTCCTGTTGGAAGATCAAAGTTTTAAGATCCCGCTTGACAACAACGAAGATTCCAGAAACATTTACAGTATATCCAACAAGGAACGGAGCGTACACATGCCCTTTCATGAGACCTAACCGCACGTTCACTTTTGGTGTACTTTTTCCCGTGGTTGCTCGTCTGTCTAGATAGAGGTGTTATGACTGTTTACTATATCACAGGTATGGTATGTCAATTGTCGATAATAATATTCGATTCCGTACTCCTTTGGATATTGACACACATCTCCTGCAGTGGAGCTTAATCCACGGCTCCAGGATGATGCAGAACTTGAAAACGATAGGGTTTCTTTTCAAAGCTATACCGCAGTATGCGCCACATTTTGCTGTAATAGATCTCGGTGTGCTCCCTACTTAGGCAAAGGGTTGATGCTTTTGGACTTCTTTCAAAAGCTGCTTGTATACTCTCCACATGTTTCACTGCAATTGGAGGACGACCTTAAGGTTTTTTATCGTAGGCGCTCCCTGTTCTTTTAAATTTGTTAACCAGTAAGCGGATAGTCTCCCTCGTCGGTGCATCCGAACGATTCCGTTGACAAAAACTTTCCCGAACGGCTGGACTGCAGAGGACTTGTCTTCGAGTCACCAGCAAACAACACGGAACGTTTGTTCTATTGTGAACATCTCTCCAATTCACCTACAACAAAAGAAGTTCGTTAGCTTATTCCATGAAGTGGGTGTTACTTTTGAAACACCTAGTAATGTGGTATAAAGTGATTAATATCAATGTCTGAGAATAGCATACAATACATGCACGATTCGTTAAGTTTGTATAAAATACACATCAGTTGATCAATCTTAGATAGTGATTATGTTTAGCAAATGAAGAGCGATGTGATCTTTTAGACATCGTTGTGCTGCTTTCGATTTACATATTTATTTAAACTTCTAGCAAAACTGCGGGAGGTATAACAAAACCTGTGTATATCGATTCTTGGTTTTGTATGCAGGACCATACTTGTAAATAAAGTTTCCGCAATTTACATACAAATGTAAAGCATCTTGTCTGAATTAATATTTCAAATCTATCGAAAAACACCTGGAAAACCGCCACGAAATTCGATATGCATGTAGCTTAAAAATATATTGATTTGGAGAAGTTGTTATATTTCTACTCAAGGAGTGAATTTGTATTTTCAAACTATCCACGTACTCTAAAAGCTAGTTCTTTTGCTAAGATGTATATCAGTGCTATTTTAGTGTAGCATTATTTGCGGCTACAACACGTTTGTAGTACCTAATTCCATCATTAAGTTCTGGCAGTATTTTAGTGCTAATATATGGATTCGGCGGATATAATAATACTCCGAATGATAGAATATCTGGTCTATTAAATTCAAAGCTTGCTTTGCATATATGCACAAATTAAGTTAAACTGGTGTCGAGACTATTACTAATCTAAACAAGCAAAAGCTGTTAGAGTTTCAAATTCATGGAATTGTTTCTGGGCGTGCAAGTTTTACAAATGAAGTTGCAATACAACCTATGTATGTTGTAGGGAGTATTATTTTTGTAACAGTGATGTTAGAAAAGTTTTGTATTTATGAAGCTGCATTTGCTACAATTTCTACTATGGAGGTGTCGTTTTTAGTTAGAACGTGCATTTATTTTGTTGCGCATCAACGTGTACGATTATTGACGCCTATTCTAGTTATAATGCAGGTGAATGTATTAAACTGGTCGTAAAATAACTTATCTATACTTGTATACTGTGCCATAATGGTTTGCAATTTTTCAAAATTCAAGTAAAATGTATTCTATTCTTATTATGCTTTCTACAATTGAAGTATAATTCTGTAGTAGCACGAATGCGGAATGATATCGTATGTTTACGACAGTTAGCGACTACGTTTAAGCTGGCGTTTCAATTCGGATTAATGACGTCGATCAAGATGGAGAATTCTCGTTCTCGTCTCGATCTCGTAATTTGAGACAAGCTCGAGACGAGAAACGAAAATCTATTTCGAGACGAGAACGAGAAACACTTAACTCTCGTCTCGATCTCGGATTGAGAATTCTCGACTATTCTCGAGTTCTCGAAATATCCAGTACACAAAAACGAATTTCAGTAAATAAGGTAAAGGCTGTGTCAGTGAGAACTTCGGAATTCTTGTATTAAATAAAGCTCCTATCAAAATAAGAAAATGTGTTCTATGTGCAAATTTAAAAATTGAAACGGTCACATTTATTTGAGTCGATAAAAGAAAAGTTTATTCTTTAACTGCCTAGTAGCATCCGAAAAGCATCGTCAATGATATTGTGTTACTATAATTGTCTTCAACTGCAGTTCATTTGTTTAAATCTGGCAAATCTCACAAGTAACAAAACTTTACAATTCTGACTCCTGAAACTTTGTGTACCTATTTATTGAGTTAGTTTTAATAGTTAGATACTATACTACACTATTTGCAGTTTCAACTTTAAATTAAGATACAATCGTTTGTTACAATTAGCAATTATAAAATGTTTTTGTGATTAATGAACGTAAATATATCACTTTGAAAGTTATTTGTAACAAAGAAACAGTGTTAATTAGAACAAACAAATTATACTGGATCAATTTTACTCCGTTTAAAGGCCGTTGTTGAATATTTATTAGAATATATGGCTAAGCAGTGAGAACTAAATATTTGTGCTAATTTTACATTTATGATTTTATGATCTTAAGACAAAGCTTAAGTGATGTAGACATGGAGGTTATGTTTAAAATAATACGCTTTCTCAGTTGAACCATTCCTTTTCAAAAGTCTTAATCGTTTCTTGGCATAGTTGTCGAAAAATGTGTTTTGGCGATTGTACACTTTCACTTTATGAGGCATAGCGATTATGTTGCTAATTCAGACGCACATTAAGAATACTGAAATCAATCACAATTTTCTCCAATAAAGGACTACAATTTCGAAAACAAATAGGGACTGCCGATTTATAGAAATTGGCGAAACAAAAGGACACGTATGTGAAAAATGTTGATGATGTTTTAAATTCCTATAGGTACTTTTGTACTGTGGATTGAGATTAATAAAGAGTAAAGACATAAATTTTGTTCAAAAATTATAGTAATTTTATTTGAATTACTTTAGAATGAAACTTCCAAAGATCTTAGTGGCGCAACCTCAACTATTGCAATCTGTAAATCAAATGTATTTAGCTAACCTCCATGTGTAGTTTTGTGTTTGAATTGAAAATTAATTCTAGAAATAAACAAAACAAGCAAATTATTTTTGTTTACTTTTACCAAACCAAACTATAAATAAAATACTAATGTTGTAAATACAATACTTTATAAATGTATATGTAACGGCGTTATTCTAATAATTTATTATTGTGCCAAGAATTTATACACAGTAGTGCTTTTGCCGATTCCTGACTTAATCTATAGCAATTTTTTTGAATAGTCAAACCAGCTTTTGAGAAAAGTCTCTCAGCGGGTACACTAGTTGCGGTGACACTAAATAGATCGCGTGCCATTGAAGCTAAACCTGGATAAACAGATTTATGGTTCTTCCACCATTTTCGTATATCTTCGCTTTTATTTTCTCTGGGACAATTTAAATAGTTGTCGATTTCTTGACACCAATTGTTATTCACAATTTGATTTCTTTCATAAATAGAATACACATCTAAATCACCATCGCTACTAACATTCATATCATAATTTTTGACTAAAAGAGGTGGTTGGGGCTGCCACGGTACGTATAGAACTTTTCTTTATATATATCTTGAAATTTTTTTATTGATGCTTCTTTCATTTCTTGCCACCACGTGATCAAATTGAATGTTTGCCTTTTATGTCGTGGATCTAAAATAAGGACGGCTCAGTAGATCCAATTTGTTATATGATAATGTTTTAGCATTTTAGTATGTGCAGCTTGATAGGCCAAAAATAAATTTTCTTCGAGTTCAGATCTCAATGAATTTCTTCTTAAACCTTGAATAGCATGTTCTATTTTGTCAAGCAACATATTAAAGCCTACTATTACATGCGGTAAAGTGACATAATTTTCTCCATCAAGTAAAGTAGAAAGACGTTTAAAATGCTTTAATAAACTCTGAATTTTTGAATAAAGTTCCCATTCAGTTTTAGTAATTTTGAAACCACCTAATTCTTTGTTGTTTTCACACAATGCATTTAATGCGTTCTGCATGTTAAGTGCGACTAATATCATGTTGTTCGTCGAGTTCCAACGCGTTGAAACATCAATATTTGTAGACAAGTACTTTAAATTTGCTGCACCGCAACAACTTTTTAATTTTTGTTGCCATTTTTCAGACCTTTTTATTTCTAAAAACAATTGTCGCAGCTTCGTTACCGACGAAATATTTTCGTTGAAATCTTTGTCCGTACTTGCATCTGTATAAGTTTCTTTTTCACAAACCTCTTCTTATTCTTCTTCTACTACTTCTATAAACTTTGCTTCTTCTTCTGCTTTAAGCAATTTCATCAAGTCTTGAACTCCAACATTTAAAATGTGTGGGAAGCATCTGAAATGCGAATCTTCCCTGTTAAAGCAAATACGGTCGGTTTCTTGTTGTTTTGGTTTCTTTCTATAAATATTGCTCATTCCACCATAAATAAGGTGTTTGCTGCAGCATTGTCTACTGTTATCCCTTAAATTTTGTGCTATATTCTACACTTTTTAACTGAATGGTAAACATTTACGGCAATAACTTTACCGGTATGAGATCTATTTGCAGGAACCAAATCTAATACCAGCGATAGTAAAGTCCAATCATTGTCAATAAAATGAATAGTAATACCACAATACGATTTATTGGATACTGAAGTCCAACCATCAAGGGTAAGTGAAAAAAGTTAAAAATATTCTTCGCAAGGACACTTTTAATTTTTTCTTGCATTATAGCAAACTGTTTCAGCACCATCTGTTTCGTTGCCGTTCGCTTAGGCAGTACTACGGTGTTATTTAACACATGAAACAATCTTTGTGTCGCATCGTCTTCAGAAAAACTGAAGGGTACATATTTGGTTGCTATCCATCCAACCATTGGAATGTGTTTTAGGAATAGACGGAGAGTGCATTGCTTATACAAAGAGCAAATAGCAGTAATAAAATTAGAGCAAGAAAGTAAAGAAGTAAATATTAGGAAAGGGGTGAAACAGGGATGTGCTTTATCCCCATTAATTTTTAACTAGTACATTGAAGAGGCAATGAATACTGTCAAATGCAGGAAGACATTTGGAATTAATATGCAGGGACAAAAGATTGATATGCTTAGATTTGCAGATGATATAGCGGTGTTAGCATTTAGCAAAAAAGAGTTAGAAGCTGCTCTTAATGAAATGGAAACAGTTCTAACGGAGAGAGATGGTATGAAAACTAACAAAAATAAAACTAAAGTTCTAGTATGCAGAAGAGGGGAAATAAATCAAAAACAAGAATACAAATAGGTAACGAGAACTTACAAGAGGTTAAGGATTTCTGCTACCTAGGACGTCAAATAACGTAAGATGGGAAAAGCACAAAAGGTATAAAACAAAGATTAGCACAAGGTCGTGCTACATTTAACAAGAAAAAGCAACTACTGTGTTCAAAGACCACAAACATAGAAACAAGGACAAATTGCTTAAAGCATATGTGTGGAGCACAGCACTGTATGGCTGTCAAGCCTGAACAGTAGGTAAAGCAGACAAGAAAAAGGTAGAAGCCTTTGAAATGTGGTGCTACAGACGTATGATGAAGATAACATGGACAGACGAAGTTAAGAACAAAGGGGTACTAGAATTGGTAGGGGAAGAAAAAAATATGTGGAAAATAGTAAAAAATAGGAGAGATAGGGTGATAGGCCACATACTAAAACATGAGGAAATAGTGCGGAGTATGTTAGAAGCAGAGATAGGAAAAAGAAGAAGTAGAGGTAGACCTAGGTTAGACTACTGCACACAAATAGTGAAAGATGTAGGCTGTAAGAATTTCAGGGAAGTGTGTAGGTTAGCTCAGAATAGAAATCAATGGGGGTACTCTTCTAACCAGTCTCAAGATACAAGAACTAATGACAAAAATAATAACATGGTGATTATTATAAACAACTACAGATCATGGTTTTTCAATACTCTCAATTAATGTTAATTGTGTGAAAGGATTTACTGGAAAACTATTAATACGTCAAATGTCTAAGTGTTGGGGGATCCTTGGCAGCCAAAGACTGCTTAAATCCCTTCGCTTACCATTGAATCTCGGTGAAATAGGGTATATAATTAGAAAACAATTGAAGGGAATCGAACTGTATATAGGCTGCTGTGAGAATTGCAGGAAACTGTGTAGGCTAGCTCGGAACATAAATAAGCTGAGGTACAAGTCCAACCAGTTTCAAGACGTAAAACCCAATGACGAAAAAATAAGTGCTCTTAAATCTGATGATTATTATAAACAACTACAGGTGTTGGTTGTAAAATATTTTCAACTAATGTTGATTGTGCGAAAGGATAAATTGGAATAACTATTAATTCGAGAAGGATCGGGTGCTGGGGAAACTTGGCAGCCTAAGGCTGCTTACCCCTCTTCGCACATCACTGAATATTGGGGATATAAGGTATATAACTAAAACAATAGAAGGTGACCAAACTGCATCAACCAAGAAAGAACAGCAGCTATGTTCAAAGACAACGAACATAGATACAAGAAGAAAACTGTTCAAAGCATATTGTGGAGCGCAGCACAGTACATCTATGTAATAGGGGTAGACAGAAAGACATAGAAGCTTTCTAGAATGTTGTGCTTCAGATGTATGAGGATGATAGCATGGACAGACAAAGTTAATAACAAATAGGTTGTAGAAGTAGTAGAGGAATAAAAATATCTGTGGAAAATGAAAATAATAGAAGAAATAGAAGGACAGGATATGTTGTAAGACATTTCTGGGAAATAGTACGGGATATTCCGCAAGCAGAAATAGGAAAAGAGAGGTAGAGGTAGACCGAGATCAGACTTTCTCACGCAGATAGTGATAGATGCAGATTGCGCAAATTTCAGGAAAATGTGTAGATTGGTTCAGACTAGGAAACAATGAGGGTACGCGTCCAATCAGTTCTAGGACTGAGGACCTAATCATGATGATGATTCATCCAACCAACATTTCATCCCATTCCTGTTTCTTGTCAATGGACTGAAATAAGAAAAATAAGTTTGAGAATATGAATAACCAATTAATCATGAAACTTTTGGGGTTTTACAATACTACGGTACCTATACGTTCTGCTTACAAAATTCTAAACTCTAAACAAAAGATATATGTAAAAAGAGCTAGAACGGGAAGAAATGAAAGCGATTTAGAAAACTGCCAAGTAAATTTAAAAGTTGCAAATAGCTAGTATCACTTAATTCAGTAACGATTATAATTGTACTCTTTTTATAACTTACCTTAAGTGAGTTATTTCTATTTTTGTTAATCATTTTCAAAATGGGATTTGATTTTCGTTTTGGCGTGGACGTTCCAGGTTCACAAAAAATACTGTTATAGACCGTAGCGTGTTTAAACAGTAGGTGTTTTCTTTAAGCAGCTAGTATTAGAGCACTTCATTTTTATAACCGTACGATTTTCTTTTCTAAGCACAGTTTGCATGTCTCGATTTTATTATCCTGTCTTCCACATTTATGTGGTAATAGGTGATCACTTTTATTTTCGATATTTTCGCTGTTTTTCCACTGGGTATAATAGCTTCTTTCTGTACATTTGATGATGTTGATGACCGTGATTCGGTTATGGAAGGGAAAGTCATATCGGAATCGTAATCGTACTGGTTTTCCTCATCTAGGTTGGTGATGTTTGCACTACAACTTGAGAGAACAGGAACATACGTTGTATCAGAAAGGCTGTCATCGCTGCTATATGGTTCAGGATTATCCTCGACTCCTTTATTTTCATCTTGCTGTTTATATGAAAAGGTTACTTCTGATCGCTTTAAAATTTTAAAAGAAGCTACAACTTTAAGTTAATATGAATAAATAAGCAAACTCAGAGGTCAGAGGGTTTATATATGCAACAAAATACAAAAATATTGAAGTGAAAGCTTTTAGTTTTCGGCATATCTATAGTTTGTACTTCAAGGATGACAGGTATTTGTTGTAGGATAAATTGTTATTCTTCAGACATACATTCAAATGTCAAACTTTTTTTAAATAATCTTAATTCGTTAGACAGGACGTTGCAGTTATAACAATGGATTTCAGAAAAATAATATTATAGATACTTATAAAAGGTAGATAAGAAAACAGAAGTCTTTTATACTTTTCGAACTCTTCAACTAGAAAGCAGGGTTCGGTATCCAATTTTAGGTATACTAGTCACATGGTTTCTTAAACAAGTACATTGTTAAACAAAATTTACAGGTTTTGCAAAATAAATATGAATCATAAATAAGAAAAGCCAAAGATACTGAGTACGGTTTATACAAAGTCACGATAATCCCTGAAAGAATCAGTATGTAGAGGTTGCTGCTTAACTTCTTATGTTAAGAAAGGTTATTCTTTTTAAAAGGTATGAAGTGATGTATGGGTTATAGAATAATTAGACTCTAAAAAGAGAAAAAATTTCAAACAATATTTTGTTTATATGCATCTTCTATACGTTTCTTAGGAAATATTTATCTTTAGATAAAAATTTAATCCCAAATTTTGTTGCATCGCCGTCGGTTGATGTATATTCGTAGATTTAATTTGTTGGGTATTCATGCAATATTTAACGATTCTGAAATGTGCTGGCGTTTATTGGGCGACGTTCAATGAACTATATTTGGTTGAGATAAAAGAAGACATTTTCCCAAGACGATTTTGTTAATAAGCTGCACTTATACTTGACAACTTGTTGTAGCATGTGATAGATAAACCCAGTACATACCTAGTTATAAATTGCAATTTTAACCAGGACTAAGTACTTGCAGAAAACAATTATTTGAAATTTAATAGATTTTGCACTACTATGGTAAAAGATTTTAAACCCTGACTTGTCCCCCACTTAACCATAATATTACATGATTTTTTAGTATAGTATACAAACTTTGGTTTGAATGCATTTAATTTGCATTTATCGTTGTAAGAAGAATGTTGAAATGAAAGGGCATTCTTATTAATTTATTACTTTCAGATGAAAATTTTTAGTTCGTAATATTAAGAACGATTTAAAGAAAATACCCGAGATAGTGATCAAATAAAACGCAACCTGTATTAACTATATATTGTCAGTTGATTAATACAATCAATTTTGAGTACCTACAGATAATAAACTGATTGCAGAGTTTATGCTTTAGCGCTTACTTTCATTTTCCATAGTGTTCAAATGGAAATACATTTAGGTAATTTTTGCTTGGTTGCTTTCGAACTTTCGGGCTACAGTTACTAGCCACTCACAACAGATCCAATTTAATTTATTTCAATTTCAATATTTAAAACCGCATATAGGTACTATCTGAATGTATTGCTCACATAGCAATTGGTGGTTCAAAAACATTGTTGCAACTTGCAGAGCATTTTAGAAGTCGAGAAGTCGAGAAGTCGGGAAGTCAAGAATTCGAGAAATCTCGACTCGAGATCGAGAACAAGACGAGAAACATCCTTCGAGAACGAAAGCTACACCAAGTTCTCGTCTCGAATTTTGAGACGAGAACGAGAAGTAAGTATTTCTCATCTCGTTCTTGTCTTGCGGCATCACTAATTCGGATTGCAGTCAAGCGGATTGATTTTTCAATACTCCATCTGAAGGTACTTCATTGGCCAGGAAGCGAGTTTATTTTAACTAGAAATCTTGAATTTTGCCGAACCCTTGCTGCTCCAGGCAATGTAGAGATCTTCAACGGGCGTGACAATACTCACACGCGGGACCTCCATTTTACCTCTCATCCGAACGAGGGCGAATTTTGTGAAAAATGCTTGACTAAAATTTTTCAAGCAGCCGCAGTCGGGAATCGAACCCTTAACCTTGGGATCGATAGTCATATGCAAACTGGTCTGATCCACGAAGTCGCCTAGCATATTTCGACCGCGTCGGATAGTTATTTTAGATACCATTCAGGCTACACTTACCAACGAACCTAGCTTGGGTTTAGTAGTCACACGAAAACCAACTAAGCTAAGGAGTCGTGGCTGGTGTAAACCACTTTCAAGCTTTGACTTAAACACACAGGATTATAATACCAAAATCAACCTAAAATAAACGTTAACAACAAGGACAGTAATATGCCTAATTAAAAACTGCTAGCTGAAAAGATGGTTTTTAATATCAAATCTTAAATTACCTGTATAGTAAACAGGCCTCTAGGTAATTGCAATATATTTTATTACATCAAAATTGGAAATTAGTTGTGAAAAATCCAACATAGGAATAATTACACAATTATGTTTTTATTACAAGTATATATAAACATTCCTAAACAAAAAAGGAACAAATATATCAAAAATGACTTAACCTAATGGAAAACATTTTCGGCGAACAAAATTACTTTCTAAGTTCTTAAACTAATAACAAGATAGTACTATGTGTACGTTTATAAATTTATGCAATTAAATAAGGAGGTCCGTTTGTTTACGGTTGCTGTAGGCTATAGTATAAGAGCGTTTATTATAAATACTTGACAAGTGATTTTTGACTCTAAATACCTCGGAAACAATTAAAATCAACGCTATTCTGGACTCAATTCTAACCAGATTTCACGGGACTTCCTTAGATCAAGGATACATGTAGCCTAATAATTATTATATTATTCACTGGAAATAACCTTAGTTCTATGTGGGAGGGGGGGGACCAATATAC
This sequence comes from Platerodrilus igneus, assembly GCA_036346225.1. Taxonomy (NCBI): domain Eukaryota; kingdom Metazoa; phylum Arthropoda; class Insecta; order Coleoptera; family Lycidae; genus Platerodrilus; species Platerodrilus igneus. The sequence continues at coordinate 4,606,180 of JARFIW010000333.1, read as the reverse complement.
AAACTTTTAAAATGAATAATGATTATAAACACTTTAAAAGAATGTTTTTAACGTTTAACGAATTCAAGCAGGGTTGGGGTAGAAATATCATTAGAGGATTAAGAGTTCGGCGACTAACATTGTATAAAGGAGATATATCATATTTGTTTGTTCCTGCTATTATTGCTACATGCTGTACTTTGCTTAATATGGTTGAAAGCAGGGAAAAAACAAATTTTGATTAAATAGTCTGAAGAAGCACACTAATTATTTCCACAATCATCAAATGAAAACAAAAGTAAAGTATATGATACCCTCGACGGTACTTGGAGCGGGAAAAGAGATATTTAACCTTATAACCATTAGTACAACAAAAAACAATTATGAAAGCTCCAGCGAAAAGAGATAAACTGGACGACTGTATTTTATTCGTTACTTTTGAATATTAAAAGTCATCCTTTCTCACCTTACCTTATAACTGGTTGCAGTATTGAGATCGCTTCTGTTGTGGTCAACTGGTTTTGATAAACATTTTTTTGCACGTTGACACCACGTTGAGTTATACAGAACGTCAACGCACGCACAACTGCAGGTAATTATAGCAAAAACAGATACAACGTGTTTCTGTTGCAAAGGATAGCGGTGCAATGCCACGACTTGCTCCTCGCTACTCGTGTCGGTGATAACGTAACTAATCATAGAATAGTTCATAAATACGTTAAAGGGATGGCGTGTACAACGCATTATTTAATTTAAATTCACCTTAACTACAACATGTACAAGTACGTTGCAGTCTGGACATTAAACTGTTTCATATTATATGTAAATATGTGAGGAGTCCTTTAATATTAAAAAAATATTTTTTAAACTAAACTTAAACTAAATAAATTCGCATTGTGGATGCTACATACCGCCCGCCTAAAATGCAGATCTTTTACAAAATTAAAGTACAGGAAGTGCACACAATTTCGATAGTGGTCGTCGCAAAATACCGGTTGACATGCGAACTGACACGGAACGCACGATATTACCCGTACCAGAATAATTTGTTACCACTCGACCCCGTACCGATTTTAACGGGGGTTAATTTTTATTTTGAATACTAGAGTATCTTTCGAAAGAGGGGTGATCCGTCTGCCACTTGTGGTACTGATGAAGGATGTGTAAGTATTCTTCTTAAGCTTCTTTGGGAATTAAACCACTCATAGTTTTTAAAATGATCTTTATTTACGTTTCGATCCATGACCTAGGATCGTTGTCAAAATAATAAAAACTTCAAGTTTTTATTATTTTGATCCTAGGTCATGGATCGAAACGTAAATAAAGAACATTTTAAAAACTATGGGTGGTTTAATTCCCAAAGAAGCTTAAGAAGAATGCTAAACAAACCACAACAAACATACAGGGAGTATTTATGTATAAGTATTCATGGGACCGCCTCTCCCAGAAGTGCTTATGTACCCGCGTAATTAGTTGCCAATGGGATAGACTGTTGCATTTATGTTCCGTAGCATCATTGTCGGGAATACGGGAATAGCCGTAAGGTTTTCCATTGTTAGAAAATGACCGAGGGTTAGCACGTTCAATGCATTCTGGCCAGTGCTCATTGAAATTAAAGATCGTGAGTTTACTACGGTTTCGATCTGAATTAGCATTGTAAGGAATTCTGCGTATGTAAAGTATTGATCACGGGTTGCGCGCGTTAAGTGTGTTTTAACACTTTTTATTGAAGCCTCCTACAGACCGCCGAAATTAGGACCAGACGGCACATTAGAATTCCACTGAATATTTTCCAGTGCTCCTGCGGAAGCGAATAAACTATTTAGTTGTTTTGCGGACACCTACAAAATTGGTACCCCCGATTGCTATATAAGGCCACTCAACGGCTCTTTCATGCGATAGCTCTTTTAGTAGCCGTGAGAAAACATACGGCCGTTAAATCGGACGCTAGTTCCAGATAGATGGCCTTAGTTGCAAAACACGCAAAAAGGCAAACATAAGCAGTTGAAAACTAGGCACAGCGGTGTTTGCTCAAAATAAGCTTAAATGGACCAGCGAAGCCTACATCACTCGCGCGGAGGTAAGTTACCCATAAGAGATGTTGCAGCGCCTATAGGAAACGTTTTCCAACAAAGTAAACATTTTGGAAGAATGCTATGTACGACTCGTTTACTATTTAGAATCCAGAATTCCTGTGCAAATAAACACTGCACGGTTTGAAGACTGGCGTGCAAAAACTTAAATGAATATAATTGATTAACGACGAGGTATATGTGGAGCGACTGGACAGCAAGACAAAGCACTATTTTGAGAATGGATTTGGAGCGAAACGTAGCCTCCGACCTATTCACAGTAGGTCCTGATCTAGAAAAGGGCATAATTTGCTGGTAGTCTTTGATAAACGCCTACTATTTTTAAACAGGTGAATTCCTCGGAAAAATATATTTATTGCGTGTTTCGCAATGAGAATTAGCGCATAATGCTAATGAACTTTCTTGCAAGGTGCAATAAATTGTAATATATAACCTAAAACCCGCTGCAGCTTTGATAAGGTAGAATAATCGTGCAACAATTTTCGTGAGCACGTGTGGATCCGAAAACTCGGTAACTAGTGGAATCCATTTCCAACACCAAAACCAAATCTAAAAAAAGGAATTCACCCAGAAAAAACAACCAGTTCAAACCAAATTTATTGTTGATAAAGCCATCAGGATTTAACGGCCGGACATGAAGTTTTGTATCTGCTTATACATCAGGCTACAGCTCGCAAATCGTCAAGGTACATAGCAGTGCATCCAAGATAAAAAAGATAGGTTTTGACATTCCAGCATTTCGTAGCTACTATATTCCCAAAATCCCACATTAAGGATATTATTTATTTATAGGGTAGAAACGACAGATTGTTGAAACCGTACAGCATTTACACTGTAAAATGATTAAAGCGAAGCAGGTTCCTTGAAATGCAAAGAATCGCCACAAAATAAAAACCTTACGTTCGTATTCACGCAATATTTATATCACCTGAGGGCATCGTTTTATCTCTAATAACCACACTCTCGGAAAATCAGCATGGTAGTAATCATTCTTTTGATCGTCCTTTCGCTTAAAACCCATCCATATTGCGAGAAAACTTTCCAGAATTCGTGTATTTAAAAGAACATCTTCTGTCGCCCTAAACACACGCGTGAACACTAATTCCCAAAACAGCATCTGTTGACAAGAAAACGGAATGAACTGCCTTGATAAAAATGAAACGTCGTTAACCTCTTGGTCGTGTTCCTAACCAACTACAACTGTCTTTAACCAGCTTTGCAGATTCCTAGAGATAGATGTAACATAGCATATTTTCAGTATGATCATAAGAATCTACTATGTTTGAAGCATGTTCGTCCTTGATCTTATACAAAGCATGCTAACACACTGTAACTTATCGCGGAAAACAAATGCTTTAGTAAACAAGGCTATTGATTGGGCGTATATATTAACTTCTGGGAAGACCTGACAATCTTTAACGACAAAACATTTTCATAAAATAAATATCAAAATTTCAATGCTACAATAATATTTTCCAAGCAAACGTTTTTGATAAGTAACTAGTTATAAGTTGTATATGTATATCTAAATAATAATAGCATGTACTAATAAAACCTACAGGGTTGTAGAATAAGCACTTATTTTAATGTCGGGGACGGAACGTAACAAATCCCCCCGCCCCAAGCAAAATTAAAAGATCGGGATAGAAAGCAGAAGCAAAGGGGCCAGGTAGTGCACTAATAGGACAAACTAAAAAAATCTGTTTTAGAAAATAAAAAAAAACAAAAAAAGACTAAAGAACAAAAAGATATATGAGCCAATATACGCTAACATGACAAACCGATAAAAAATTCGTTCCAGAAAACCCAAGAAAACCCCAAAAAGAAAGGAATTTTTATCCGGCTCAAAGAACCATTAAATACTAATAGGATGAACATAAAAAATTCGCTTTAGATAACTTAAGAGAAACCCAGAAAAAAAATTTTTATCCGGCTCGAACAACCGGTATATATTAATAAGATGAACGAAAAGAAACATTACCTCGATGTTGAAGGCAACGGTAAACGACCACATTACCTCCTTAGTACGCAGCGTACTAAAAATGTTATTTAAGGTGTTCGCAACCTCTGGGGTAAAAGATTGCATATCTAAAATAGTCGCCCATTCGGATCTCCGGGAGGAGACTACTTCGGAGGATGTGATCGTAAAATTTAAAAGAAGAGTCGCGAACATTTAGCAATTCGGAGCGTGAAATTCCAGAAGCATGAAGTAAGTAGGTAGGCTAGAGAATTTGAAAATGGAAATAGGTGGGTCAGCATTAGACATAGTAAGGATTAACAAAGTTTGATGGGCAGAGGCAGGGAATTTTTGGAGCGCAAACCTTTAGGTAATTCATACAGGATCAGAGGAAGAAACTTTGGGTGTGGGGATGGTTATGCGGAAAAGCATAGGGGACTGTGTAGAAAACTATTTACAAAAGTACGATAGGGTACTAAAGGTTAGATAAGAATTTATACGGGTAAATACAATAATAATAGCTGGTCCACCTCTAGCTACAGTGAGGAAGAGGTAGAACCGAACTTTAAAGATATACAAGATATAAAAAGATTCGTAAAGGAACATGCAAATTTAATAATTGCGGGAGATTTTAAGGCAGTGGTAGGTGATCGCAGGGAAGAAATGGTAGTAGGTTTATTTGGAGCTTTTACGTTCTTTATAGTACGATATAACAATATTTAAGCATGGGTATTATATGGATCTGTTTACTATATGTATTATACTATGTTATTTTAGGCCAGCATTAATTGAAGAGTGTATTCCGCCGTGAGTTATATATCTCAACTCTTAGTTTTGAGAGAATGATCAGGGTCATTCTTCTTGGACTGTGCACTATTTATAAAGGCGTTTGTGGTAATTACCACACTAAATTATGAGTAAATATTATGGTACCGTGCATTTTGTCACATCATTTGTTGATCGATTATGTACTAATGACAGGGCGGAGCAGAGGAGCTCCTCGAGATCTCGCAGTGTGGGTGTCCTCTCATAATAAAAGGAGTGGCAATTCAATGGGCCGTCAGGTCCACCGGAGGAAGAAGCACACTGTGTGTGCTCGAAAATTTTCGGAGAATGGAAACGACAATTGCTCTTGGTCGTATGCAGAACATAATAATCATTAACTTGTTTGATAGCACCAATTTGCATTCATGCCGGTGTTATTAAACATACGAATGTGATTAGCAATTCGAAACAAGCTTTATCGGTGAAGTAGGATTTATTATTTCAACGAGTTTTTATATTGAAGTAATCTAGAAAGTATTTATACGCTATCGTAGTGTGTAGCAAGTTCACGGATACCTAAAACAGTGTATTGACTATTTAATTTATAGAATAAACTTTTCGTTTTATAGTAAATAGATTTGAAATCGAAAATTATTAGAAAGCATATTTATTGTAGGAAGGTCTAATATACCGGGTGTTGTTAGGGGATTTGAGCAGAATTTAAGTAAATGAATAATGAAATACCAAAAAGGGGCAAGTTTCAACTGACCATCGTAAAGCAAACGTAACATAGTATATGAGCTTAAATACCAAACGGCGCGCAGATATATTTTGAACAAATGTAATAATAAATACCGAATTGAATAAGTTACATGGTTTATTTACTTTGAAAAAGGAAACTTAAGTGATTCTAGGTGCTACTACTACAACTTCATAAATGGACAATTTGACAAATCTGACACTTAATAACAAGTATTAACAAATGAAATTAATTTGCAATATAAACTAAGTTTGTTTACAAACGTAAATACAAAACATTGTATTTGGAGGTTAGAAAGTTTATGATTGTAAAATGTCAACAGTTATTTGAACACAATTGAAGAACTTCGGTTCGCTTAGATTAAGAACATAAATACCTGTGATTATCACATTGAAAACACCTCCTGGTTGAGCTTACTATCATTCACCTTGGCGTACCTCAAGATATGTCGATAACAACTTGCATTGCCGGCGACCTCGATGTGTATTTGTTCATTTTCCCAAAACTCAAAGTTATCATTATCATCACTTTACCGCAATCCAACCAAATTTTCAATCAAAGAGACTCGTGTCGTCAAATTGTACGTCGACATCTCCGCCTTGTGCAATCCTGCTCTCCGAACAAAGAAAGCCACTTCTCTCTCTAACAGTAAGCTAACTTCTGCAAATTAAGTTGCCTACATCCAAGAACTTGTAGCAGTAAAATTATACTGTTACAGCTTGTATGAAAAAATTTATCAGATGTGTAACACTAATACCTAATAGATCTTTACCTATTGGTTTATAAACTCGATGACCCGTGTACATATAACAATCGTCCTATTTCTTATATACTTGCGAGTAGTGCATTTCTGAGATATTAAAATTGACACGTTCATTGAAAAATTAGTTTTTTAAACTAAATTTTTATTTAAAATATGGAACCTTTCGAACCGAACCGAACCTTCAGCTAGGTTCGATTTGATTCGAAAAATTTACCGAACCGGTTCGAGGTTTGGTTCGAAAACAAAGTGTATGGTTCGGTTCGGTTCTAGAAATCTAACTAAATCTCGAACCGGTTCGTGTCCATCGCTAGTCATAACGTATTTGAAAATGTTAGTTGATATTTTTTGCCCAAAAAGAAATAAAAAGTTATTTTTAAACAAGTTAATATTTCAATGGGATTTAAACCTAAAGGTAGTATTTCATTTGGCTTTGGTCTGAATACAAGTAGTTGCCCACCAACTTGTTTTAATAAATGTTTCCCTGCAGTATTAAACACTTTAATTTTTGATCGTATCAGGGCTTTTTCCAGCACAAATACAGTCTAAATATGCGCCGTATGTTGTGCCAACGTTTGAGTACCAATTTTACCGTTATATAACCTGTATTAATTAAGCATCCCTTTTTTGGGGATGCTATTTTACAATAGATACGAGACTGATTCAACCAAGTTTTGATATGTCTAGTTTCACTAAATAAAGTTTTTTAACCCTTTTCATAAGGTAAAGAATGCATTAAATTTTTTATCCTAAACCTCCATCTAATCTACTTTTGTAGGAATCTTAGCAGATAGAGCGGTTTCTGGAATGTTGTATTTATTTTCAACTCGAATGCTGGTTTATACAATCGCTATGATAGCAACCGTTACTGATCTCTCCATCAATGTCACTTTAGCGAAACCTTTACTCACCTCAATAATTTGAAATATTGGTACGGAGTTCCTACATTAAATTTCAATGACGCTTTAATGTCTATGTCCAAGCTACATTAAACTGATTTAATTCAGGTTTGAACAGTAATGCTGTCTAGTTGTTAGTTTTAAAGCTAACACTGCACTGGTTTTGCATTATATGAACATATCTAGTTTAACTACTGTCGAGGGTGCTACTAATCTGAACAAGTAAAAGCTTTTCCTGCTGTGAATTCAGGGAATTGTTTCAAAGCAAACTGTAGTTGCTGAATACATTCCAATTAGTATAATTTCAGTTTCATGAGGAGACGGTACATGTTCAAAATGTACGATCTTTTCATAGAATAATTTCAGGATAGAACACTACGTTTGTAAAATACAGAATTCCGTGTTCAAATATAAGATTTTCTTAACTGTTATTGAACCAGAGCACATATCCCGAGTATCCCTGGGAAATTGCTATCGCTTGATTTGCTCTTGAAGTCCATTAAGTTTAACAGAAAAAGCGTGATCAATTTTTCATTTAAAATACTTTTGTGTATTACGTACACGTAATGAGTAAACGGCATAATGACGAACAAAATGACATTTGACAGGCTCGGTGTGATTGAAGGCAATTAATTGGCTAACGAACCGCCGTTGCCGCGTTCGGTTTAGAACCGCAAGCCTTCTCTGGTAGTGCGTGATGGGAATATTGCAATTTATTCCTAATTTACCTTTGCCATTAGAGTCATATAATGCCCAATGCGTACAGAATGTAATTTTATAACTTGCAGAACAAAACAGACAAGTTAATTCAAATTTAATAAATAATATATGTTCATTGTTCCGGTTTGTAACTTATTTGATGCGTGATATGTTAAAATGTTTGTGATAAGTAAATTAATGAGCTAATTAGTTAATTTAGTTATTCAGTTTGTAATTAAAATTTAACATTAGTATTAAGAGCAGCTGCCGTAAAATTGCATTAGATAGTTAAAATTAACTATTGTTACAAAATGTTGTATAAAATGAGATTTGTTAGTCAAGGGTTAATAGGGTACAATGGGTACTTCTGTTTAAAGGTTAGGTAGTATTTTGGGCGTCAGCTAAATGGATACGCGGCAACTGAGAGAGACTAATTATCTTTCTGTCTACACTACATTGTATTAACTGACCAGCACAGCGCTGCCAACAGAATAATTGGATTCCGAACTTGCTAAATTCATTAAGTTTCACATCTATTATTTAATTAGTCAACCGTGCATAACTCCAAGATTTTCATCCACAATTATAGAAACGGGTTAAATGTATATAGTAAATGTTAGAAATCAAGCCCCATTAGTTTGGTTTAGAAGCATAAAATAATAAATTAACCACCACTGACTTTGTAGTTTTTGTTGCGCTTTAATCCATATTCGTTTTTGATCTAAATCTGATAGATATTTTATTCGAATCGGGTAAGTTAGTTTCGGCGTTTATATACAATTGTTTCTGGTATACTCGAATTAATTCTTATGAGAAGAGAACGCAGTCATAGACAATAGTGTCTTCCATATATGGCTACTTTTACCAAAGAACGGGTGTTTTAAGCAGTACGCAGCATAGGAGTTACGCATAGATAAATTTTTGTTTCCACTCTAGATTAACAGTTTAAACCAGTTGGAATGCCGTTCAGAAAGTTATTTTTACAGGCTGGCCCTTCACCATTGTTATGTTTATGTTTATGAAATAGTTAGCCAAGATTTTTATGTTGCTACGCATCCTGAAAATAGTCTTGTCATGTAATGTCAATTCATTCCATATACAACTTTTAAAGAGTTCTCAGATTAAAGACTTCTACTACTTCCAGAATTGTTCAATATATTTATAAGGCATACATTACACAATTGGCGACAAGCATAAAGTTATGGCTAATATTGGAAAAATTGAAGAATTTAATACTACTCAACCTGAAGCATGGAAATCCTATGCCAAAAAATTAGAGTCTTCATGGAGGCTAATAATATTAAAGAAGACAAACTAAAACGTGCAACTTTATTCACAGTTTGTGGTTTAAAATGCTATTCTACGATGAAGTCGATTTGTGCTCCCAAAAGTGTAACGGATCACTCTTATTAAGAAATAATTACAAAACTGACTGAACATTTTCTCCAAAACCTTCTACAATAGTTCAGTGCTATAAGCTTTATAAAAAGGTTCAAAAACAGAACGAATCAATTGCTATCTTTGTTGAAGAAAGAATTGCGATCGATGGTCGATAGTTGCGAATTTCCCGGTAATTTCTTAAACGAAGCCATACGAGGCCGCATCGTTTGTGGGGTAGGAAGTGAATCTTTAGAGCGTCGTTTACTTGCTGAAACATATCTGACTTTAAAAGTTGCTTACAAAGTTGCAATTGCTGCCGAAACTGCCTCGGAGAATATAGTCGAAATAAAGGCTGATTGCAGTAGTACTACAGATTCGTGTTTTTCTATAAAAAAAAGAAATAAGGATGATGCAGAGCAGCAGTGTTACAGCTGCGGTGGTAACCATTCGCGTTCAAAATGCAAACTCAGATATTCTAGGTGTGATGCCTGTCATAAAAAAGGTCACATTGCAAAAGTTTGTTTTTCAAAGAAGAGCCATCCACCTGCTAGAAATGTAATATCGGATAATGAAAAGCAAGAAATAAATAATCTTTCAGGTTTTTGTATTGCTCTTTATACAATGGAAGTTTTAATTGATGGCCAACCGTGTTTGTTTGAAGTTGACACGATTCAGCAGAAATAATACTGCCGGAAAGATGTTTTTAGAAACTTTATCCTAAAATAACTTCTAAACTGGATCGTTCGAAACTTAATCGTATAGATTACAACAAAAGACCTCATGCACTGCTTGGGGTGTAATGTTAAAGTTAATCATAGGAATACAAGTGAAACATTACTAATTGCAATTGTTGTTGGCGATCGAAAAAATTTGCTAGGACAAAAATGGTTTAATGTCTTGGGTATCAAGCTAATAATAAATTACAATAAGGAAGTTGCGTGGAGTAGCACTGAGACTAATACTGCTTGTATTACAAATCACCAAAGTACAAATTAAAATTTTTTGCGACGCTATTCGATAAATTTGCGGACGTTTTTTTCTGAAGGCATAGGTACTCTTATCGGTGTTCCTGTATCACTAGCGATAGATCCAATCAACTGAAAGAACCGAGTATGATATTGTCGTTAGTTTCGTGCACTCCTTTATGAAAACGGTAGTATAATGTTGGAGCGCGTTTATTGTACGCTGGTTTGGATAGCTGCAATAGTAGTTGGAACTGCTAAATACGGAACACTGAAAATTCTACGCGTTTAGCAAGCCGTAATAATACGCATAGAAGTTTAGCGTTTGGTTTGCGATTTGGCAGAGTCGTATGATATGAAGCCTTCTTTTTAACAAATCTCTAAAAAATGTTGTTATCGCAATCTAATCCACACGCTTTTCTAATGTTTGATTTGAGTGGACAAAAATGTTGATTTCTGCAGGATTACGCAACATGTCATACTGCTCGTGATACGCTAGATATTTGACGGGAATTTTTTAGCCGTCGTATGATATCGGAAGGATTATCGCCACCAGAATCCTCAGATCTTTCACTAGCAGACTTTTTTTTCTTTAGGAGTGTTTAAAAAAGTGTAGTTTCTAAAAACAATTTTTATTCATTTCCGAATTGAAAATTAACATTGGACTTACGAATTCTAACATTATTGAACAAACTGCTACGTTCCATTTTGTATTTGTAAATTTATTGCCCCTTAAATTAAAAAACCAATTCAATTTTTACTAATTCAAACATACGGATTCGTTACGCCCTTATTATTTCAAGTCAGTTTAGTTAGATAACCAACTGTGCCAGTATTTTATACTTTCTGGTTTCTTATCTAGGCATGTGTTTTTAATAATTAGAAATTTCTCAAATGTTGCTAATTCAACTGCTATTACGTAAAGCCGCTGTATTATCGTTGAAAGATTGACCTATGTTCAAACTAATTTTCTTTCGATATGAAAGTTCAGTGATTATTTCTTCAGAAAACAATTTTATAGTTACATCGACTGAATGAGTTGAATATATTTCTAGCGCTAGTTTGCATTATTTCTCCTGGGATAAATAGCTTATAAACCCAATCTCAAAGTTGCAATATTCTTATTCAGTTCTGTTTGTAATCAATATTTTAACACGGTTTCCTAACACAAAAAAACATACACTCCGTTAGCCGCAGGAGTAACCGTATTTTACCACGACTAGACTCTGGTCGCTGAGGGGGAGTGGGAATTTGCACCAAGATACAAATAACCTAAGGTCGACACGGTGAAGCAGAGCGCCACCTAAATCGGAACTGTACGCCTCCCGCAAAATCAATCTAGAAAATTTATCACGCAATCTGTAGATGCTTAACGGACATAAAACTCGACAACAAAGAAATACAAGTAACATATAATCGTTTACTGACACAACTTATGGCTTCTAATATTCATAGGGTTAAACATAAACATCAATTTTACATCATAACAAAGCTTAAATGCAAGCGATTGGGTTAATGAAACCAACGTACTTTTCAATATGTACCTTATACTTATTAGAAATTAAATGGCTGCAGTATATTTTCATTAGGTTCACTTTGTATAAATTTAAAATCAGTCGAACGCTGCTCGCGGTGGTACAAACGCTTGTGCGTACGATTAGCAGATAAAAATACCTATCAAACGAATGTGCACAATAATTCGTTGGTTAAATTAATTCCGACGCACAACTGTTACAAAAATGATATTAAAATAAATTACAGTATCAGTTATAATGTGAGATGGCTCTATAATGTTATCTGTAGGTGGAAAGCCAGCATGGATACCAGATTAGCTGCACGTACAATCAAAATATAATATGGAAAGATCTTACCAGAACAGGTCCTGAGCGCGGATATCGTATCTTGCAGTTACACCTAAGTTTGTTTCAATAAAATACGTACATAATGTACCAGACTGAAATATCAAGTACTACAAGACTGCAAACTACAAAGCTGTAAAACTGCAAACTGCAACCTGTTAACTGCAAACTACAGTCCTAAAATGTTGTAATTAGATGTGAACACACCTACTATTTACTTTACCGTTTTGCGGTTCCTTTTCAAAACGGGCTTAAGTCATAAGAACAAAACTCGATGTTATCAACGAGTTTTCAAATGTGTGTCCTACAAAGATAACAATTGTATGAAGTTTACGTGCATAAAAATTACAAATAACCTTACCTCGAACTTCTAGAAAATTCTCAAAAGAGCAGAGCAAAAATAAAATTTTCACTAATAATTCGCTCTTAAATAACAGATCATCAATTCCCCAAAATTATAATAATAAAGGCGGAACTACAAATTAGTTCACAATAAGATGCACGTTACCAAGCATCGAGGATCAAATTCAGAATAGAACAAATAATCACGACTCGTATTGAAGTGATAAAGATTAGTTTTATGCACGTTATCAACATACAAAAATTAAAACGTGAATTTATGAACGAAACTTGATAAAATGACAATAAGGAAATAAACCATAGGTGTCGTATTTGGTAACGAAGTACGTATAAAAATTGGGAAATGCGTTATGTAAAATTGAACCATAACAATTTATCAGATTTTACGCTCCATTTCTTAGGTTCCTTAAATCCATGATTGCTTGGCCGTTTTGTATGCAGATCAAGGTATGATGAGATGGGTACGCATTGCAGTTACTCATACTCTCCACAGCCTGCGTAAAGAAGTATTATCTTCTGTGTACTTTGCTCCCTGACGGTATGTAGATTTCCTACATTCTAGAAATGTTAAGAGGAACACCTTAAACTAGAAGATTTATCCAATAAATTGGAGATTTATACTTAAATGAACTATTATAAATATGTATTTTTTTGCGTACTTTTTATGTTTCAGTAGCTTCTACTTGGAGAGATTTCAGTCTAAATCAATATAGTAAATAATTAGGTATTTATTAATATGTATATTTATGCCGCTCTGTAAATGTAATTAATTAGTCTATATTAGTGGTGTAGATTTAAGGTTTCCGCATTCCCCTAATACAAGCACAGATAATTTTTGTAAGTTGTTGTATTGAAAAATACGGTGGCGCTCATTATCCATATTTTTGGTCATTTAACAACCCATGACCCAAGCTCATGATCTACCCAGAGCTAATACTCTACTAGCCGTTTATGTCTAAAGAGTTTTTCTTTTCCTCAAGCTGTTTTCCATCCAACTTTACCTTGGGCTTTCGTTGTTAATAAGAAATTCTCGACCTTGTGATATCAGGTAAGGGTTTATGATTTATGGTGATCCAATTTACTGAGTATCAATTCACGAAGGAATAATTTTTTGTTTTCGCTCTTTTTAGTAGTATGATTTTTTATTTTAAATACTAAAAATTATTATCACTGTGTTCAGTAATGGATGAAATATAAACATTTTAATTCCAACAGCTTAGGATAGCCAAGAGTATGCATACCATTTACGACGTTCTCCAGTAGGTAGGTTCCTAACTACCTCTATTTCTCCGAACCCTTTACTGATACTTCTTCATCAGGTCTGACAATTTGTTTTAAATACAAAGGTATGCATTCAGCTGCAGAAAATCAGGCGCAAGAAAGGCCATGCCATCATCTTTGTTAGCTAGGCGATATGTTGTATATGATTTTGACTCAAACAATTAATTTGCATTAGCAGTTTAAAAAATTTGATATCAGATGACGTTTTCCAACAAATTCGGAACAACAAATTCTTTGCATGCAAATTTATTTATTTTAGACTTAAGTCCCAGAGCAAATTAGTATATGTTTGCGAAATACAGTTTGGCTCCGACTAGTTAAATTAGCCTTAGGATTAGTTTACTTATAGTGCATCCGTGCCGCCTTGAAAATTATCCCGAATGTTTATCTACTTTTAAGACGCATTCAACAGTGAGCACACTGGACTAAAGCTTGGGTTCATATATTTTGCAGATAACCAACTTTTTAACTTCTTGTTTCAACAATCCTAGTGTGGGTTCGGAACAGCTGCTTATAATTCGGTAGTTACAAAAGCTCTTTTTAAAAACGACTATAATTCTTTCGTAAATAGAAGAAGTGAAATATATGTTATTACAACGGATTCCAACTACAGACTAAAGTTCGTACACCTTTTTCAAACACGTCCATTAGAGATATTATTCACATGTATATCAGTGAAATATAAATTGTCTAGTAACAAGTCTAACACTGTCTTGTATCAAATCTTATCATAATTTAAAACATAAATAAATTTTTAAGACATGTAGTTTAGCGTCATCCAGTATTCAATTGAAAATAGCAAGCTTTATCACCGAAAACTGTAAAATTGACGTCCTTGTAAATAGGATACACCTTACAAATATCAAGTTTTACGTGATAATCTTACCTGCTTTCAAACGAAATTTGCTGGGTTCGGCCATGTTGCCAGTGAATCATAGGTCGTTTAGAGTCGTGTAAATCGCATCCGCGGCCCGAATAACTTTTTTGGATCATCGGTCTCATACGAACTATTTAATCTGAACACTCCCACGCAATTTGTTGAATAAGTTGGATGGATTGTGGTTGAAAATTAGCATGGAAACGACGTAAGGCCAGATTTTTTGCGTGATGGCACAAGATAAATACTCCATTCCAAGGTTTCAATGGTCAGTACAGATTAATTACTAATCCGACTAATATTTTTGGTATTTCAGTGCAACTATTCAGGATTTAACTAACCTACTACCATTTATAGTTTTTACTAAATTTTCTACATTGGAATTAACTCCAAATAAAATTAATAAATTTTGGGAATTAAAATGTTGTAACTATAGCGATGGAAAACAATCTTACGTAGTCGTGCGATAAAGTAAAAGTGTAAACACTTAGTTGGAAATTAGCATTGTTCCCTAAGGTCAACAATTCTGCAGTAACAACAGGTGTTACCAGTCGTCCACTTCTGAGTAGGTCAAATTGAATGTATAAAGAGTGGTAAGCGATTTATTTCGTTTTATGTTATCGGAAGTCATGAGGTTACATCCAGTTTCTTGTAGCTAAACATTTTAGTAATGAGTAATTCTTTTTCTGACGCGATATGTCAATTTTTATAGTGTAAAAGAACGGTTATTTTTCAATTTGATTATAAACTGAAAATATAAAATTTCTTGAGTGGTTGTGAACACCGAATTGAAATAGAATCTAACTTGTAGTAGTTCGATTTTTTTTTAATTAAAACAATAATACGTTTCTTAACTTGTTTATATCGTAAATTTGAATCCAATCAGATCTGAGTGGAATAAAACAATTTTGAAATATTAGATTCCATTGACACTGTCGGAGCGTTAAATCAGTTTGATCATTTATAAACAAGACATTTATGAAGAACTGGAGCTTTATATTTATATATTGTTAATTCTCAAATAGCTTCATAGGGGATATTTGCCCAAACTTGCTTTGTGTTGCAAAACTGATTACGATTCTTTTTATTACACGGTTATCACTTTTTGTAAATACGATAATTATTGAAATTTACCAGTAGAGTTAAATATTTATATAAAAAGCGTCGCTTATTTCAGAGTGTTTTATAACCCTAAAGTTAGTACTTCAAATTGGTGGATCATTTATATTCCAATAAAGTGTTATTTTGTATTTATTTGTGTCTAGGTGGAGAACCAGAAACGGTGGTTTTGGTTTAATTAATTAAATTTTGCTTTTCAAGGATAGAGTATAAAGGTTTAGTATGAAAAGTTTGTTTTATTTTTGAGATTTATTTAAGATTTGACGGGTTTTTGCGTTTTCCCCAAAACCTTCGTTTTTGTGTTGTTTTAGAGTAAATGCTGTGGCATCCTTCCTTTTAGTAATTTAACCGACGAAACATAATCGGCCCACAACCCCATATCGTGCCAGGGCAATAAAGTAATGTTCAAAGTTAGCCGTTTACCTAAATAAGAGTTTCCTTTTTCTCTTATCCATTTACTAACCCACTTCACCCTGGGCTATCGTCAAATTCAGGACACCTCCGTTCAAGAGCGATTGTCATCATAAAAAATATATTACACGAAGCACCAACAATGTGGAACGTGCAGAAAACAACATAAAACATTACACTGCCGTCGCCAACGTTGGGCTACACTGCAGAAGAAATGTTCACAAATCAGCTACCTTTTTTGCAGACAATCAACTGAGTTTTTAATGTTTGACAAGCCTGAAATCAGCCCATTGCAATTTGTACTCAGTCGAATCAAACACAGTGGTTTCAAAACGGTTGACTGACTTTGCAACGTTTTAGAAGAGCACTTGTTGATAGGTTTAGAACCGGCACAATAATTTTTACATGTACGCACTTTGGCGTGAAAGCGGCACAATGTATTTTGCATATGCGCACCTTGGCTTGAAAGCGGCACAATGTATTTCTGCATGTCAGCAGTTTGGGCTGAAAGCGGCCCTATACCACTACTATAATTTAGTAAGACATTCCTGCTATGTATGCATAGTCCCGCATCAATGACAAGAGACACGGTTGAGATGTGGCAGTTTGTTGTAAATGGCACAAGCCAGAAATGTGCACTTGGCACTAACAATTGTAATAATTAGGTTGTTATGAACAACGTGTAATTGTATCATGTAAATAAAAACACAGTAATAAAAATACTGAAGCACATATATGAAACATGGCGCAGTAGGTCAGTTAAGTAGAATACGTACATTAAGAGGTTAGAATACTAAACAAAAACGTAGCTTGCAGTAACCTTAAAATACGACATTCTTTTTTGTACGCTTGAAAAAGAAAAAATGAAGTCCAGAGTTCCAAAACCGATATCCTTTAAAGGAAATATTGCAGAAAATTTCAAGAAATTCAAACAACAGTTTGAAATATATATGATGGCTTCAGGAAAAGGCTTCGAGTAGCTGTCGTATTAAATGTCCTTGGCGAAGAAGGTATTGAAATATTTAATAATTTTAAAATAAGTGATGCAGAAAAAAGGAGTATGATAAAGTAATGCAAGAGTTTGAAACCTACGTTAATCCTAAAAATGTAATTTACAATTGTTATGTGTTTTATAAACAAGCACAGAAATAAGCTCAAATAGTGGACCAATTTGTACAAGACCTTAAAAGACTTGTTACAAGTTGTGATTTTGGTAGCCAAGAGGAACTGATGGTTCGTGATCGCAGAGTTATAGGAATTAAGAATCAATCAGTTCAAAAAAAAACTACTTAGAAAGTTTGAGTTTAATTAAAATAGTGGAAGTGTGTCGTAGTAACGACATTACAAAGAATCAGATAAGAGATTTACAAGACCAGGTCAAGTCGGTATTCATAGTGAAAAATAAGGTCACTAATGCTATTGACAAAAAAGCTGTAATTAACAAAGAAAAAAATGCCAAATCGGAAACTAATACCTTTCAACGTAGAAAATGCAATCGAATACATGGCAGGTAAATGTGTTGTGTTTGGTAAGCAGTGCAAACTATGTAGGAAGTTTAATCATTTTGCGGTTTGTTGCAAGTTCAGGGATGTAAATGAAATTTCACAAAAAGGGAGGCTCAGGCACAGAGAATCTTAGAGAAGATTTGTTTATTGCTTGTATTAAAGTTATCAATAGTAATGTACTAAATACTGTAGGTGCCTACAATGGATGTACCAGTTGGTGTGAAACAATACAAATTGAAGTATAACGTGTACAGTTCAAGTTGGATAGAGGGCTGAAATAAATGTATTACCGTTATGGGTTTTTAACAAAGTAAATAAGCAATTTTGTGTTAGGGCTACTCTAGTTATGTTAGAAACATATGGAGGCTTTAAAGTAAAGCCGATAGGTGTCGTTAACTTACTGTGTAAAGTAAGAAACATTGATACATATCAAGATTTTGTGCTAGCTGATGTGCAGTCTAAACCTCTGTTAGGACTAAATAGTTGTGTAAAATTAGACTTAATTAAGAGGGCTGATTTAGTTAAATCGATCAACTCTAAAAAAATGTTTGTTGAAAACAACATTGATCTGTTCACAGGTCTTGGCAAATTTGAACAAAAATGTACATTGAAATTAAAAAGTGAGTCCATTCCTGTAACGAGAACACCACGTAGGGTACCGTTGGCAGTAAGAGATCGTTTAAAAGCAAAATTGGATGAATTGGAGCAACATCATGTAGTAAGTAAAGTAGACGAAGCATCAGAGTGGGTGAGCAATTTAGTCATAATCGAAAAACCTAACAAATCGCTTAGGTTATGCCTTGATCCGCAAGATTTAAACAAACCAATTGCTAGGGAGCCGTATTCAATACCTAACTATAGATGAGGTTTGTGTTAAATTACAAGGTAAAGTATTTTTACTGTAGTAGACCTAAAAGACGGGTTTTACCAAGTGGAGTTAGATGAGATATGTACTTTTAATACTCCGTTTGGATGTTATAAGTTTAACAGGTTGCCCGTTGGCATCAGTTTAGCTCCAGAATTTTTTCAAAACTTAAATCACAGTAATTTTGGAGATATTCCAGATGTTGTAATATATTTTGATGACCTACTAATTTCAGGATTGACAGAAAAAGAGCATGACAAAAGTTTTGGATTTAGCAGTTAATAGAGCCAGAAAGCTAAATATAAAATTTAACAAAAATAAAATTCAGTATAAGGTAAAGAAAGTAAAGTATCTGGGTCATGAGTTCTCAAAATAAAGAATCCAACCTGATTCAGATAGGGAAGTTCCTAATAATAAAAAGGAACCTCAAAGAGTTTTGTACATGGTTAAAAATTTTATAAATTTCATACCCAATCTGTCAAGCTTAACTGCACTTTTACGTGAATTAATAAAAGATAAAATAGAATTTCAGCGGCTACCTGGTCATACAAAAGCTCTAAATGTAATAAAGGATAAACTTTGCGCAGCTCCAGTCTTGAGACACTTAATTGTTAATAAAGAAATTGTCGTTCAGACAGACGCATCAAAAGATGAGTTAGGCTGTTGTTTAATGCAGGAGAGAAAGCCAGTGTGCTTTGGTTCTCGGAATTTAACAGAAGCGGAAAAAAATTACTCTCAGATAGAAAAGGAATTTTTAGCTGTCGTTTTTGCCGCGACAAATTTTCATTATTATATCTATGGTAGAAGAGTAAATATAAAAACTCATCACAAACCGCTGGTTTCAGTAATGAATAAATGTATAGGTAACATTTACTCAACTAAGTTACAGCGGATGAAAATAAAGCTCTTAAAGTATGAAATAAAATTAGAATATGTACCAGTCAAACTTTTAAACGAACCAGATTTGTTGTCTAGGCCGTACTTGAAATATCAGGTGTCTGGGGATGACTCATTAAATGATATAGTTCTAAATAACAGCAGTATACATATATGAGGGAAACTAAGAAAATAGAAGTTCAGCAGGAGACAGCTGCTGATGCAGTTTTGTTAAAATTAAAAAACTATCATTTGTAAGGTTGGCCATCACGTGTTAGTAAAGTTGATGATGGTACAAAGGAGTTTTTAAAATCCGTAATGATATACATATCATAGAGAATCTTTTGCTCTTTAAGGAAAGATTAATTGTACCACGAAAACTTCAAAAAATATCTTAGAATTGCTTCATGAAAGCCACTTTGGAATTGTAAATACAAAAGCTAAAGCTAGGGAATTATGTTATTGGCCTAATATTAACAAAGATATCGACTTGTTAGTGTTAGTTAGGGTGCAAATGTGTGAACTAATTAGAGCAGCGTGTGTGAAAGAGACCATGATATGTCATGAAATACCAGCACGACCATTTCAAAAGATTCCTGCAGATATAGGTGAATATCAGACTATGGAATTAAAGATTATCTTATAGTAATGGATTATTTCTCAAAGTGGTTGGAGATTTTGCCGTTAAAATAAAAAACATCTAGTGAGATCATTGAAAAATGAAAGACAGTGTTTGCCACTCACGGCATGCCTGAAACAGTAGTTTCTGATAACATGACTTTTTTGTCGTTTGAGTGTAGGCAGTTTGAGCAAAACTGGGGATTTAAATTTACAACAAGTAGTCCACGATATCCACAATCAAACGGAATGGCTGGAAGTGGAAATCAAAATTTCAAAAAATATTTTAAGGAAATGTAATGACTTGAGTCTAGCATTATTAAACTACAGAACTTCGGTAGTAGAGGGAATAGGATTATCACTAGCACAAATGGTATTGGGTAGGAGGATAGCAACTAAATTACCTATTCTAAATAGCTTGTTGTAACAAGGGTCAGATGCTTTGACTAATGTAAAACAAAAGTTAGGAAACAAGCAAAGATTAGCAAAAACATAGTATAATAGAAAGACAAAAAATAGGTCTGAATTATGTGTAGGAGATTATGTAACAATTAAAAAGGATAGAATATGGGAACCAGGGCAAATAGTAGATAGGCATCCTAATCCTAGATCGTATTGGGTAAGAGACGAGAGAGGAAAAGTTTTACATAGAATTAGAAATAATTTGCGTTTTTCATTAAATAAACCTAATATTAAGACTGATGTGAACCTAGGTGATAATTGCAATTTAGATATAAGTACAGATTGTAATAAGTACGATACAAAAAAATGTTAACCATAGTCCAAGTAGTCAAGATATTCAGTCAAGTGGTGATAATATTAAGGAATGTGAAAGTGATGTGAGTATTCTGGACAGACCTCGACGTATAGTTCGTCCGCCAATTAGATTTAAAGATTATGTTTAAAAGAGGGGTGATATTATGTATGAATAGTCACACTTGAGTGACGAGACACAGAAGTGTGTACTTAGCACTAACAATTGTAATAATGTGTTTGTTATGAACAATGTGTAGTTGTATCATGTAACTAAAAACACAATAATGAAAATGCTGAAGCAAATATATAAAACAATTCCTATTTTGGATTTGTACAAATTTGATATTGTTGAAAAGTGAAACATCTAGGGATTACTAGACTTAGAGAGAAGATTTACATAATGATTATATCACAACTAAGTTGCCCCCAACCCGCTTCAACAAATGTGTAACCGACTTGCCGAAGCCCAAAGGTAAGGTAAAATTTGTAAGAAGGTTTCTTTTTTACATCAATAAAAAATTGGAAACAGTAGTATTCTTTTAGATTTAATTACATATTCGGTTTTCTAAATAGATTAAATGATAATAAAGTAGAAGTTGTTGCCTTGTGTTAGGTACCCTGCAATTGCCTAAATTCTTCAATAACATCCTCTTTTTAGGTACCCGCTATCTTGGTACACTTTACGATCGCCATATAATGGTTTTCCCTATTGTTCCAAGGTAACAACTTGTTGAAATAAGGTCGCGCACTATCCGACATAAACCCGGGTTTTTCGGTTTTGCCGCGCTTTGCTACGCTAGGAATTGGCAGTTCGAATTAGTGTTGTTTTTAACCATTGTTGAGTTTGATTCTTCAGCTTGTGCGTCGAAGAGCTTTCTACATTTTATTCGTCACTTATTTCAAAAAGCGATGTTCAACAACTAGGAGGTGTCTTGCGTGTATATGGTGAGTTTCCTCGCGCGTACCCATTCTAATCAGCTTCTTTTTTTAGCTTTTTTTAGTTGGAGGCCAAATAGGTTCTTTTTTTCTGTAGACCAACTGCTGCTACAGTTATGGTAGTAGGATAAACAGATCCTGACGACTATGGCGTTTCTGTGTTGACTCATCCCCGACAGTATGCGAGCTAAGTATCCAGACACATACAGGTATACAACTTGTTTTCTATGGTGTATATCAATGGCATATTCCGTATCAGCGTTTGCTGTGGTTACGTGATAAGAAACATTGACAGTAGGTTGTTTTTAACAGTTAACCCGCCTCATTTCCTCCAGCATCACTCATTTCGTCACACATCTGGACCAAATTTACATGTAAATTCCCATAAGGAGTATCTGAGGAGAGAAATTTTCTCCTTGCTCCCTCCTTGCTCTTCTCCTTGCTCGGACACCCCCACATCAACCATTTTGATTACGTCACACCCGCCTTCTTTCCACCCGCGAGAAAAATCTTTCTCCACATTTCCACCCACGAGATAAATCTATATTGTTTAGTATCATTTAATATTAGATTTTTCTCTGCTACCTGAATTTCTAGGGATTTTTTAGATAGTATCATCCCCAAGGGAGCTACCACAATTTTAAGATTTTTTTACTGCTCACATTCTGAACCAAATAGCTTTCTTCGACTAGCCATTTCCACCCACGACAAAAATGTACCTTGTTTGGTACCAATTAATATTAGATTTTTCTCAGCTACCCAAATCTCTTTAAATTTTTCAGATAGCAATCATTCCCCAGTGAGCTACCCTCACTTTAAGATTTTTTGCTGGTAGCGATTTTTGCCCGTCCACATAAATTTTTTAGCTATGCGATACGTTAATTTAGTCTAGAATTTTACGCACAATCCGAATCTGTAAACAGATTTGAAAATAGGACCACCCCTTACTGTTTTACACATACCTTCTAGCGAGCATACCACCACCGCACCACTACTCGCTTTTAAAGTCATACCATACTTTCTATTACACTTAAAGGGATTTGTGTAGCTGAGAAAAATCTAATATTAATTGGTTGTAACAAGTTTATTTTCTAGTAATATTTTCACAAATATCTAATTTAATTAATTCATTAATAGTCAATTTAAATATAATAACGCTACACAATCTACGTGATAAATATTATATATTGTTGAAAACAATATAAGCTTTCGATTTGAGAGAATAAAATTTTAAATTAAGCGGTGACAGAAAATGCCATTTGTTAGTGTCACTATAAGAGCTCCCTCCTTTTGATGATTGTAAAATCATAACTTTTGTCAAGCGGCAACATACGTCAATAGAACACTTCCAACTGAGCTGTTGTTAGAGAAAGTCAATTGTTATTTAAATCAAAGAACATGGCGTTGTTGCAGACCACGTGTTGGAAGCACCAAAAGTTTAAAGTCGTTTTTAAGATGAAATCGCCTCGGCGAAGCTCATTATATGTTCGCATTAGACGGGACGTTAAATTGTTTTAAATGGCTTTAGGGTAACAGTAAGTATTACTGAGTTTAAAGCCTTACTAATTTATATTTGTAGTGCAACTTACGTAACTTGTGCAACTTGGGCAACTTGTGTAATTTGTGCAACTTATGCAGCTTACTATAATTTAAGAAAATTATAAAATTTATTTAGTAATCAATGGAAAATTTATTGGCAACTATTTGAAATTTAACTTTGTATGGAAATCAATCTGGCGTTGTTCAATTGTTTGATGTGGACGCACGTGATGTTTTATTGGATTTTCAGTACCCAGCTAATTGGATTGTGTGGTAATGGAAATTCCTAATTTGTAAATGCTGAAACAAGAAGATTACAATTAATTAATTATTATTCGGGGTACGGTCCTTATACCTTGCAAGTATTTTTCTGATGGATTAACATCTGGTATGTAACTTTGTTTTTTATACGTCAGCTGTAGCATTTGGCATAGCAGACAAATAAGTTTTGTTTGTTCACGTAGAAATTTCCTAGTTCATTATGTGAATGACAAACAAGTTATTTCTAAACTTTGGTAAAAGGAATCTATAAAGTTTCATTTTTAATCTTTGCATTAGTACTATCAAAAAACGGTAGATGTCGATATAAAAATAGAAAAGATTAACCTACAGATTTAACCAAAATTAAAGCGATTATTTGAATTACAAATTATTTTATCTTAGAGAATTAAATTGTTACATTTTGCATTTCATTAAATATTAATTGGAATATTTTGCCATTGAATGTGTGGTCCATGTAGTACTACCAAGACCAAATAAAGTTGTAATATAATTTTAATTTACTCAAAAACTGAAATTTAATTATCTTCAAGTATAAATTTTGCTAGACTTTACTAATGTAAAAACTACTATATTCTATTTGTGAGAAGTGCTGATTATTACCAAGTACATATTTCTTCTTATTATTATTTAATCAAATTTTTAAAGAAGATGTTTTGTAAATGTTTTAACTGCAATTTGAAGGAATAGATTTTTATTTTGGTCAAGACTATAATTATTAGTTGGAATGAATGAGGTTTGATTCTAATTAATTATGAATTTTTGAAATGAATGCACAAACTGTGCTAGCCTTGTTTTAATCTGTTTACAGGTGTAGCAGTGCATCTTTAAAGGTCAATATCGAGCCATAAGGTAAGAAAACTTTAGGGATTGTGTTCCTGTAATAATTTGTATAGCGGTATTTGAGTAAAGGTTTCCGCATTCGCCTTATACAAAAGACTCAAGTAAGGTCTTCTTGGTATACAAAAATTCGGTGGCGCCATATTCTCTACATTTTGGTCGCAGTCCAACCCCGACCCAAAGCTGATGTTCTACCCAGAGCAAATAGCTCGACTAGCCGCTTAGCCTTTGGAGGTTTCTTTATCTACGAGCCATTTCCACCGAAACTTACCGTGGGCTCTTTACGTCTACAGAAAATCCTCGTCATCTATCCTTGTGCCTTTCAGCTGGTCACATAGGAGTAATAAATTGCCCCTTGGTAAGGCAAAACCTTATATGGTACTAAACAAAGTACATTTATCTCGTGGGTGGAAATGGCTAGTCGAAGAAAACTATTTGGTTCAGAATGTTAGCGGTACAAAATCTTAAAATTGGGGTAGCTCCCTGGGGGATGATGCTATCTAAAAAATTCCTTGAAATTCGGGTAGCTAATAAAAATCTAATATTAATTGATACCAAACAATATAGATTTATCTCGTGAGTGGAAATGTGGAGAAAGATTTATCTCGCGGGTGAAAAGAAGGCGGGTGTGACGTAATCAAAATGGTTGATGTAGGGATGTCCGAGCAAAGAGAAGAGCAAGGAGGGAGCAAGGAAAAAATTCCTTTCCTCAGATCCTCCTTATGGGAATTTACATGTAAATTTGGTCCAGATGTGTGACGAAATGAGTGATGCTGGAGGAAATGAGGCGGGTAAACTGTTAAAAACAACCTACTATTGACCCTGTAAAACTATTGTTTGTTACTGCAAATTTATATTATCGCTCTACAGGTGTAATGTGCCATTGTTAAACGTGCTTGACAAACACGCGCTTATTCTGTTCTACTGATTAGTGTATTTTATAAACGGTATTACGTACAATTTAAATAGAATGTTTGCCAAAAGCTCTTACACATTAATTCTTTCATACTGATTAGTTTATTTTCCAAAAAGTACTAGGTAAAATTTTAAAAACGCTTGACAAAAAAGCTTTGACGGGTATATTTAATACTGATTAATTTTTATTTTGTGTAAATACGAGATGCGCACTTCGTATCTAGATTCTTAAATTGTACGTATAATATAATTGTTTGCTGTAAAATAGTAACTCTGAATTTATTTGTTTTGCTTGTTTGTACAGAATCCTTTATTTATTTTTATGTGTTAATAGATAATCGTGGGCGATGTACTTTATTTTTTTGTTTTTTTGGTATGTAGGCGAATCCCCCCACTCTCCGCGGTTGGTAGGTAGCCTGGTGTTTACTTTTCTTTCGTCTACGTCCAGGTACGTGTAGCAAAGTGCAACACGTAATATCTAAATTAAATATTTAAAGGGTTTTTGAAATAATAACTACAACAGCACATCAATAAGAGTGATACATCCTGCTGTATCCTAGGTTTTTAAATTCCTTCAACAAAATATTCAGTTTGTCATTAAAAAGAAACACTGTTTTCAAATAGATCACTTCAAAGTTAGATATTGAGCCACTTTTATTACGACGATTTACTTTTATTTAGTTTATAAATGGAAATTGGACTTTGACGTTCTCTAAATGCAGTGTCATTAGCGCCTTCAAAAGTGGCTTTTAAGTAAAATTATATACTAAACGTCTAAATCGGAATTCAAATAATTTGAACCCTTTCTTTGTACGTATTTACTGTTTTACTAATGGACTAAATTACTCTTTTACACGATTGAATTCCTACAAGGATTCTCTGATGTATTTCGAAAACGGTAAGTTATTCGAGCGGACAATAGCGCTGGCACTTGTGTATGCAGAGTGCGTACTTTGACAGTAACTAAAGTTTCAGGGCGCTTTTAGACAGCATAATTGTCATTAAACTTGCATAATGATTTTATTTGAGTCAGATATGATTGCTAGGGAATTATTTGACAATATATGCATTTGAAAAGCATACTGAAGCGGTTTATATTCGTAGGCTTTTATATTTACCATAACCGCATTTCTATTACCGAAACGTAGGTAATTGGTAACGCGGTCAGAACTTGTGCATGTGCCTACATATATACGAACGTGTAACACTGCTCATTACACAGGCCTACATTTTTTTTCATAAAAAAGTGTTTCAAGTTTAATAGGTGTCCTATAGTAAATGGGGTGGGCTGATCACGAATCTGTGCTTAGTTTTTTCCAGCACGTCAGGTTTTCAAGAAAAGTGTGTTTGAAATTTTTCATAGAAACTGCCAAAAATATTGAGAAAATATTTATTGGAACTATATTAGTAGAAAATTACACTGCAAAATTGAGTTGTTCATTAAAAAAACAATGCAGTATAATGTACGTTTGACAATCGTTGATTTTTTTGAATAAAATCGTTCTCTTTTTCCCTCAAAACTGCGTTTTGTAGTTTTCTTTTTGTGGATTTTTGTGAGCGAGTCCCTCTTCAAGGTCCAGCAGTAATCAGCCATCATTTTAATATCCCATCTTCTTTGGTATCGTCTCTCCATCTCCTTTATGTCTTGATGAAACCCCTCTCCTTGTTCCTCTCTGACAGCTTCAAGATTTTCCGGAAAAGAGTCAACGTGGTAATTCAGAAAATGAAGTTTGCCGCTCATATTGTATCCCAGTTTTTTATAATTTTCGACCATGTTGACTACAATTTCTTTGTAATTTGGAAACTTGTTGTTTCCAATGAAACCGTCTATGACTTCTACAAAAGAACTCCATGCTTCAGATTCATCGTGGGTCATTGTATTCTGAAACAATCTGTTCGATTTTAAGGTTCGAATTTCAGGGCCTACAAAAAATTCTTCTTTGGGTTTAGCTCCAGAAAGTGCAGGAAATTTGTCGCACAGGTATTTAAAGCAGTTACCTTGTTTATTTAAAGCTTTAACAAACTGCATCATCAATCCTAACTTTATGTGAAGAGGAGGCAAAAGAACTAATTTTGTGTCAACTAATGCATCGCGCAACACATTTTTGTGTTCCGATACAAGTCTTTCTCTGAGTGGCCATTCTTTCTTAACGTAAGGTAAATTTCGTGCTCGACTGTCCCACTCGCACAAAAAACATTGCTACGTACAATGACGTAGCCGGGCGAAACGTAAGTACCAGGCTAGCTATCAGACGCGGAAAATGGGGAGATTCACCTAAATACCCAAAAAAATAAATAAAAATGAAGCACAGAAAAATATTAAGCACATCGTCCACGATTATCAATTAACAACTAAAAATAAATATAAACAAAACAAAATTTCTTGATTCGCATGGACAAATAAAAGTATTAAATTTTAGTGATATTGTAAAGGACAAATTTGATACTGGATCTACGAGGTGCGCATTAATGTTTCGATTTTATCAATTACAATAGCAAGTTTTAAATGTAGATTTTCTCAATAGTACGGGTGTTAAATTTAAGCATTAAATGTAAATTTTCTCCATAGCAAATAGGTTAAGATTAAAAATAACGATTGTTATATTTCTCAATAGTACAGGTGTTAAATGTAAGCCTTAAATATAGGCCACGTTATAGTAAGAACTAACGAAGTTTAACCAGAAGCACCTGCACCGCCAGCTGTTCAACAAATATAGTAAACTGGTTTCACATCATCAACCGTTGATAAATAAAAATTCTTGACCTATATAGAAGAAAACAAGGCGCATACCTCTATGCGCCGGGATACTTATCTGGCCAAGCGTGGGAGTTGAGTCAACACAGCGACGTAAACGCCATCGTATCTACAGTAGGCATCCACAAAAAAAAAGAAAGCAACTGCTCCACGGCAACGAACAGTCGGGCCTACACAAAGAAAGGACTCCTTTGGCCTCCAGCTAAAAAAAGCTAAAAAGAAAAACGGGTTAGAATGAGTAAGCGGGGGGAAAACTCACCAATACACGTATGCCATCTCTATCTTGTCGAAGAACACAAAAAGCGTGCATTGCTTTCAAAGTACTGTGACGAATCATGCAACAAACATCTCGACGCACAAGCTGCAAGGTTAAGCTCAAAAATGAGTTCAAATAACACAATTTGACATGCAAACATTCGCGTTATAGAACGATTAAAACTAGAAAATACGGTTTTATCGGAATAGTTCAATACACTATTTAGTCGAAGGTTTAGAATGAAACAACAGAGAAAGTAATTATATGTTATCGGAATGTTTAACAAATCAACTGATACCTCCAGCAAGGTCTCGACTAATTAATTATAGCATTAAGTTTCGTTTTTAAAGCACAATGGGTTTGAGTTGCGGAATTGTTAGAAAGCCTATTCATTGTAGAAAATAAAATATACTGAATATAAACCATTTAACCATCGAACAAATTTTCGTTTTTAGCATGAATAGATTTCACTAGAAATGTTATGATTGCGCGCGAAAGTAAACGTAACAAGATGAATACTTTGTGAATCAAGACTGCTAACCCAAAAGCATGGATATTATTTTGAGGTCTCCAAAGAGTTGCCAACAATATTCGCTATACTTTATTGTATTTAGAAAGAGCTCAAGATTCTCATATGTTTCTTTGAGATGCACGGAGTGAGCAACAGGCACCGAGGCATAAGTATTACTATTGTGCAAGAAGACACCCTTCAAACTTCTTTTAGAAGAATCAATAAACAACCTCCATGATGTGGAATCGTAATTGTCAGCTCCCAGTTTCATGGCTAAAACAGGAATATTATTACAATATACCAGTTAACCCTCTTGAGAGAAATATTCTGCAAACTCTTTTTCACGATGCCTAAACCACAAAATTTGGTTCCTAGAGCCAACAGGTTTTTGTCTTTCAGTCGTGATCCTAAGATTTGCACAGCATCCTTCGATAGGCCCAAGTCTCTCAGTAAGTCATTTAGTTCAGCTTGGATAAACTGTTGAGGTTGGTCTATATCAGGATTGAATTCGTCTTCATCGGGTTTTTCGTTTGAACTTTCATCTGATGATTGCTGTTGGATGGTGTGAAGAAAGGATGGAAGAATGGGAATTCCTGATCTATGAGGTTCAGGTCATTTAGCAGACGGTAAATCAGAATACTGAATAAAATGTTTATTTTTTGAATTGAAACCCTTAACAGCGCAGGAGCAAAAGTAACAGTCGTCACAGATTTCACTAGAAATGTTATGATTGTGCGTTGAAAATAAACGTAACAACATGAATACTTTGTAAATCCAGACTGCTGACCCAAAGGCATGGATATTATTTTGAGGTCTCCACAGAGTTGCCTACAATATTCGCTATACTTTATTGTATTTAGGAAGAGCTCAAGATTCTCATACGTTTCTTTGAGATGCACGGAGTGTGCAACAGGCACCGAGGCATAAGTATTACTATTCTGCAAGAAGACACCCTTCAAACTTTTTTTAGAAGAATCAATAAACAACCTCCATGATTTGGAATCGTAATTGTCAGCTCCCAGTTTCAAAATATACCGGATATAAACCATTTAGCCATCGAACAAATTTTAATTTTTAGCATGAACAGATTTTACTAGAAATGTTATGATTGCGCGTTGAAAATAAACGTAACAACATGAATACTTTGTAAATCCAGACTGCTGACCCAAAAGCATGGATATTATTTTGAGGTCTCCACAGAGTTGCCTACAATATTCGCTATACTTTATTGTATTTAGGAAGAGCTCAAGATTCTCATACGTTTCTTTGAGATGCACGGAGTGAGCAACAGGCACCGAGGCATAAGTATTACTATTGTGCAAGAAGACACCCTTCAAACTTCTTTTAGAAGAATCAATAAACAACCTCCATGATGTGGAATCGTAATTGTCAGCTCCCAGTTTCATGGCTAAAACAGGAATATTATTACAATATACCAGTTAACCCTCTTGAGAGAAATATTCTGCGAACTCTTTTTCACGATGCCTATACCACAAAATTTGGTTCCTAGAGCCAACAGATTTTTGTCTTTCAGTCGTGATCCTAAGATTTGCACAGCATCCTTCGATAGACCCAAGTCTCTCAGTAAGTCATTTAGTTCAGCTTGGACAAACTGTTGAGGTTGGTCTATATCAGGATTGAATTCGTCTTCATCGGGTTTTTCGTTTGAACTTTCATCTGATGATTGCTGTTGGATGGTGTGAAGAAAGGGTGGAAGAATGGGAATTCCTGATCTATGAGGTACAGGTCGTTTAGCAGACGGTAAATCAGGATACTGAATAAAATGTGTATTTTTCGAACTGAAACCCTTGACAGCCCAGGAGCAAAAATAACAGTTGTCTCCATGGTTTTTTTTTGCTCCCTCCATACCATAGGAATGCCAAAGGGTAATGAGCTACGTGTACCTTTTGTCCATTTTGTCAGTAGCTCGACACACCGAAAGCACACTTTGTCTGGAGCTCAAGGTTTGTCTTCATCACCAAGCTTTACACTGAAGTAAGCGTGATAAGCTTTTTTGATAAATTATGTTATGCTTCGTTAATGCTTTGCTGTCGTTAAATTACCACACACGTAACAAAATATATCAGGACTGTTTTTGCACTTTCTTGATGACATTATTACGAACTAAACACTCAGAGAAAAAACTCGATGCTTCAAACACCTGACGCTAACTAACTATTTCGTAAACAACTGCCGATGCCATCAAGTTGACCTTGACAGATGCGAAAATGAAACCGTGTTGTCATTGAAACAAAATGAACATAATATTATACTAAAATATTTTCTATCGATGTATCAAGTATTTTAAAGAAATAATTTTAATGCAATTTATGAAGTATCATAAAGGTACTTCTTTGCTCTAGTACAAAATATCTCACAAAGTTTTTTTAATTTTGTGAAAAATCTTGACCTGATGGGCTCAAATCAAATTCACATTCAGAATTAACGTACCCTTATTAGCTAAGGACACTTATCAAATTCAAAACATCAAAAATCATGTCGGCCTGTGTTATTTTAATCGTGACAGTGCAGCTGTATGCGTGAATTCGCATGAGTATATGCATGAGTGTATAGTGTTCTGAATCTGCATATTTTTGTGACCACTCCTGGGCGAGTGTGTCAACGGAAGTGCGTACTTGAACGAATGCGTGAATGCAAGCATTGGGGTTTTTGTGTTTGTATGCTTACGCAGTTTGAGTGTTTGAGCCTCTCAATACATGCGTGCATATATATGTACATTGGCATACACACGAACGCATGCGCATACGAGCCTGCACGCCTGTGTGCGCTTGTAAGTACGTACCTTGTTACGTTCATGCGCGGATGCCCACATGTGTAAGTGCGTGCATACGTATATGCGTGTGAGTATATATTATCGTGGGGTTAGTAGGCCCTTTTGTTGGGCGACAATAATTTTTGCTGCGATGTTGATGAGCACTGCTGGTAGGAGGCTAAATTTTGTGAAGTGTTGTTGAAATTATATATCTTGTGTCTCAACACAATAGGCCCAGAATCTCAAACCTAAATTCAAGAATGCACTACAATGCGTAAACAAATTAGTATATTAACCTTTACCAAAATTTTAAAGTACCATTATTTAGAAATAATAAAATAAAGAAAAATGTAAATTTTCAACTATAAAATCGCATAATAATACATAGTAAGTAACGTAAGTTGTATATGCAAAAATAATTAATTGTAAGATGCTGTAAAACGCATTCAATGCGAACGCATATCGATCGTTTAAAGATAAATACAAAACCATTTATTTTCACTTATTAATCATCAATACACTACTGTTAAAAATTCTTTTAATTTGCTGTAAATAGCATAGAATAGTACAAGCTTTATGCATTTAGCATAAAGAAACTACAATCAACGTGTATTTAAAGGCCTCAAGTTTAGTATTAATTTCGTGTACTAAAACACAAAAGCAAATATTTTTCATAAAATGCATCTCCTTTTGCATTAAAAAGCAATTAAAGTTTAAATGAATTACCCCGTGGAATACAGAAATTTGTTTTAAATAAAGAAATTCCTAGAATATTAGGGATAGAAAAGGATGAGTCATCGGTATTTAGAACTACGTAAATATCTAATTAATAAATAAAAGATTTTTTTGCAAGAAGCGGCCTAATTATTGAAAAACCCGTATAAACTGATAAAAATTATTTATTACCTGGAAGTAGATAAATTTGGGTATATTAGGAAAGGTTTATTAAAAACAGGGATTTTTGATTTTATTGAATTGATTCGATTTCTAAATTCGATCGCGAAATGTTATTTGGTTTAAGTCGCAAGCTGTTGCTTTGCAAAGATGATATTTGAAGTATGCAGTAAGCATTCTGTACTTTAATGACTAAGATGGCACAATGAATATAGAAGTAATTTTAAATGTATTTGCATAAAAAATAGAATTTATTATTTACAGTAAAGAAGGAAAATTCTTCAAGATAACGCTATTTTAAAAATTTTATTAAATGGCGGAAAAAAAAAGATTTAACCAAAATTGTACTTTGGTAACTGCTGTTTGAAACGAGGATTTTAAATATGGAAAATCTTGTAAGCTGATTTGACGTCAATTTAAAATAAGAAGATATTCAATTACGAAAGGCGTTTTTGTGGATTCTGCAAGTATTACTTTTAGATTTATTTTTAACTAATATTGGAATATTTGTATCTAGTATAAGATAGTCTTAATAATTTTCCTTGTAAGAGATTTTTACCAGGAAAATTTGTGATCGGGGTTCGAGACACCCTGACCTTTTAGTAAATTATCTGTCAAGAATTTTTTGGCCAAACAAACCTTACAAGCGTGGCAATAAACATAACCAGGTGAACCATACATAATAAAAGGAATTTAGATCTGTAAATTTAAAATAAGATAAGGAACAATTTGTTTATAATAAGTACTTCTTAGAAATTATTTTATGTTTGAAAGAAATGATGCAATTTTGTACAAGAAAAAATGTTTCATACTGTATAAATGCTTTTTGATATTGCTGTTTTATTTCATTTTAAAAACTTCGTTAATTCCGTGGAGCCAGCCAGGCAAAGTTAAAAAGGAAGCTAAGTGAACAATTTCAAGTTGTACAAATTGCTGTATCAGTATCACAGCACTCTTTTAGTGACGCCTCCAACGCGGCTTTATCATGTCACCGTTTTAGTAGCGCATCAAATCGGGGCTTACCATATCATTATTTTAGCGGCACGCCAACGTGCGGCTTTTTTCACATCAGTATATATACATATAGATAAAACATTCATCAGTGTCACAATTTTTCTAAGAGAATAACTGATTAGTACTTACGCTTGTTTCTGTTTAGGGTTTTTTAGCTTAGGCTTTCAAATTTTATTGCTTTATGGTAGCGCATTTAGTAAAGGTCAGAGCAGCCGTTGCACCTGACGTCAATGCTATTTTTATAGGTGATTGGTATTGCTTGGCCTATTTCGGTGAATGCGGCTACAATGGTTAGATAGTTTTGCGCTTCTGCGATTAGAGCATCAACATGTAATTTTTGAAAAAGTTTGTCAGGTGTTTTGGTTAACATTAAGGGTATTTTTGGGGTTTCCTGTCGTATTTTGCTTTGTCGCATAGTTCACGTTGGTTAATGAAGTCTGTGGTCAATTCTTTCATGTCCTTAAAATAGTATCGTCTTATAAGTTGTTTATTGTTTCATTAATTCCACGATGGTTGGTTTTTCTTTCGTGTTGGTTTCTGATTGCATCATTTATTTCATTAGGGTCGTCTAATGTTATTAATTTTCTTGTGCCTCTTATAAGTTCAGGGCCAGAGTTATTGATTAATTTAACATACAATTCTGAAAATCGTTTATACAAATGTTCAGTGTTGAAGTAAAAGTAAAATCGCTTTTTCTCGGGGGTGTATTCTTTTAGAATTTTAATTATTTGATCCTCATTGTCGTTTTTTGTCATTTGAATTTGGTATATTTTCTTATTGTCTGTCTTAGTATATGTTACAGGGTTGGGGTTGGTTAAAACTTCGGTAATTATAAATTGATTGGGTTTTATATCGATTGCTTCTTTTAAAATTTTAATCGCGGATTTTGGTTCTTTATTTTGTGTCGAGTGTGGAAGGTATTGTGTCTATCTCGTCTGGGTCTTCTCTTACTTCCGTCTCGTCGTTTCCTACAATTGATTCGGTTTCCAGGGCGTTGAGCTGTATTCTACTTAGGGCGTCTGCGTTATTATTATAAATTCTTTTTCTATATATAATTTCGTAATCGCATTTCTCTAGTCTGATTTTTCATCGTTGTAATTTTGAATTCGGTTCTTTAAGTTTGCATTTCCATACTACTGGTCTATGATAGGTGTATATGTAGAATTTTCTTCCGTATAGGTATGGTCTAAAATATTTTGTTGCCCAAATTATGGCTAACAATTTTTTCTCTATCGTACTATATTTTTGTTCAGTCTCGTTTAGGGTTCTGGATGCGTAGCTGATAGATTTGTCGCTACCTACTTTTCCTTGGCTCAATACTGCGCCTAATGCAACATTTGATGCGTCTGTTGTCAGTATGAATAGTTTTCTATAGTCTGGGCTTTCTAATACAGGGTGATTTGTTAATATACTTTTAATTTTATCTACGGCTTTAATGAATTCGGAGGTATGTTCGATTTTATTTACTTTCTTTAAACAGTTTGTCAGAGGCTTAGGTATCTGAGCATAACCATGAATTTGCGGTAGTAACTACTAAGTCCTAAAAATCCTTTAATTTCCTTGTTTGCTTTTGGTAGAGGGTATTTTAGTTCTGCATTTGTTTTGTCAGGGTTCGGCATGACTCTTTGTGGTGTTATTACATATCCTAAATATGATACTTCTTTCTGTAAATACTTGCTCTTGTCAGTTGTACTTTAAAATGTACTTTCGTCAGTCTTTCAAATACTTCTCTTAATTTTTCTATATGCTCTAATAATGATGTTGAATAAACTGTGATGTCGTCTAGGTACACAAGACATTTTTCGTTGTATATTCCAGGTAGTATATTGTCCATCACTCGTTGAAAAGTAGTCGGTGCGTTCTTTAATCCAAGTGGCATTCGGTTATATTCATAGTGTCCTCTAGGTGTGCTAAATGCTGTTTTCGGTGTATCTTTCTCATCCATTTCTACTTGATAGTATCCTGAGGCGAGATCTAGTGTAGAAAAATATTGACATTTACCTGATTTATTTAAAATTTCGGTGATATTGGGTAGTGGATATTTGTCACTATCGGTTTTTCGTATAATTTTCTATAGTCTACTACCATTCGATATTTTCTCTTTCCGGATGCGTCTAATATCTTAAGTACTATTAATACTGGGCTGCTCCATGGTGAGCTGGAGTGTTGTATGATATTTTGTTCTAATTAGTCTTGTCTGTCAGCTTCTTCTTGGCTTGCCTGAGGTAGTCTGTATGCTTTTGTAAAGATCGGTTTGTTATCCGTTAGTTCGATATTATGTTTGACTGTATTAGTGAATGTTAGGGGTATTCCTTCACAATGGAATATGTCGCGGTATTCAAAACATAAATTTTTAATGTCGGTATTAAAACGAATGTTACTTAAATTTTCTCTTAACATTTCGTCGTTTTTTACGGGTTTGTAATCGTCTTCTAAATATTCATCTATTTCCATCTCGTTAAAATTTAATTCTTCTACTTTAATCCGGTTCATTATTGTTAGTTCTACGGGATAGTCATTTGAATTTAAAATCGTCATAATGGCATAGTTATCTTTTATTCGTACTAATGCGGTTGGGGTTTCTAGTCCTTGTTGAAATGTTATGTGATTTATGATTCCTACTTTGTTGTTTGAATTTACTGGGATTTTTAATTTCCTTTCCGTTCGGGGTTCTATTGTGTATTTCTGTTCGATTTGGGTATTTTGAAATTAAATGGGGATTCGTACGTGTTTTGTTCTCAATAGGCGGTTTTTATGTCAATGTTGGCTCCTAATTTTCTTAGAAGGTCCATTCCTATTAGTCCGTCGTATTTATTGTTGAATTCGAAAATACAAAATATATGTTTCATTTTTACATTGAATGTTCTCGGTAAGGGAATGTTAGTTACGAATTGGTGTAATGTCGTTTGATGGGCTGTTTTAATTTTAAATGGTTCTCTTCTACATAATCTAAATAATGTTTCTTTACGGTTCTGGGGCTAATTAATGTTTTCGAGGATCTGGTATCGATTAATAGTATAAGTTCGGCATGGGGTATTGCTATATATGGTAGCACTAGGTGATTTATGTTATTTAAATTTATTAAGTTTGATCGATTATAAATCGACCTGTCTGAAAATTTGAGCACGCGTTTTCCTCGTCGTCCTCATCGTAATTTTCGCATGGTTTGTCACGCTCATAATTTTCTGAATAGTTTGATCGATTGTTTGTACTGGGGTGAATGTAACTATCCTGGTCATTATCAAATTCTTCTATTCTTGGTGAAATAGTTCTTCTGAGGTAAAGTTTTGTTTTTGGTCATTACTTGGTCAAATGTGCGTTATTTTTGTAGTTGATCTGGTGATACCGGGTGAGGTTTCCATAGGTGAGGGTTTGTAATAACTGTTAGGGTTGTTATTATTATTATTATTATTATTATTCATTGGTGTATTTTTAATAGGGTTTGCATTGAATGCTGGTCTTTGTGGGTTCATATTTTGGTTGAATGTTGGTTGAAATGCGGGTTTTGTAAAATTTGGGTTAAACGTTGGTTTTGGGAACTGTTTGAATTGATTATTAAAATTCGTGTTATTAAAATTTAAGTTATTACTTCGTGATTGGTGTGTTTGTGTATTGAATTGTGTGAATTTTTGTTGGGGAATTGTTTGTCACGCGGCTTGTATGGTTTTTATTGGTGAATAGTTTTCATTCGCGTTGTGGTTATTAGTCTGTTTTGATAGCACATTACGTTTGCTTCTTCTATTATCATAGTAATGGCTTCTTCTAAATTTTGGAGACGTTGGAATTTGATTTTATCTAATAGTCGTTCTGGTAATGCGTTTATATAATTGCCCAGTGCCATTTCGTCCTACGTTTTTGATTTTAAAAGTCGGATATTTTGGTCGGGTTCTTCAATTTTTAATTTTGTTGAGATTAAACTTCTTACATCTTGGCATTTCATTCCGAATTGGTACGAGGATTGGTTCTTTTCCATTCTAAAGTGTATTAAGTTGCGTACTAGGCATTTTAAGTTCCTTCGATCGCCAAAATATGCTATTATTATGCGTTTAAAGTCTTTCCATTGTTCTAAGTCATCTCAGTTGGCTATTAGTGTTAGTGCCCGTCCGGTCCGGGTTTGTAGAAGGTTTTCAAAAATATTTCACATACTGCTATAAAATTCACTAAGAGCGCTTGATTTTCGTTGAAGCTGGAGATGGTCTCGAGGTAAATTTTCATATCCGAACTCATTATTGTTGATGGTTGTTCTAATAATTACTAGTTACTTTTGGTTTCAATTGATTTCAAATTTTTGTAAAAATTGTGATTTATTTCGCGGTCTGTATTGTTATTCTTTGGTCGGGTTTATTAATTTTCTGTTTAAATTTCGTCAGGTTATTTGTTGTTTCTAGCTGGAGTCGTTTTTTAGGTTATTTAAAGAATTGACTTGCTTGTATTTGTACTTGGTTATACGGTGCAGTAATTTTGGATAGAGGGACTTGTGCTTGGTAATATCTCTGTTAATTGTTGTAACCTTGAATTCGTTTATTTTTACTTCGCGAATGTTAATTTTAGTGTAGGTTTTGATTTCTGAAAGGTTTCGATGTGAACGAATAACTTCTCACGGTAATTATTTTACTTTGTTCGTGCCAGTTAAGAATTATTTTATTTTAATTCTGCTAATTTAATTATGTCTGTTATACTTATCTTTTCTCCGTGGGTGTTTGTAATTTATAAGCTGCTTTCTTTGTAATTATATTGTCCGGTTACCTTGAGTCTTAAATATAGAATTGTAAGTTTCCGTCAATTGCTTTGTTCAATGTTGTCTTTTATAATTAATACAATGTTACTTTGTCTACTGGAAATTTTGTTTCAGTCTCTTGATAAATTTTTGCGCAAATGCTTTTGTTATAATTAAATATGTAATGCAGTTGCGAAATGATTTTCTAAAAGGTTTTGATTTTTATAATTATATGCCTAGCTAATTGCTGCAGTTTTTAATCATAAATGTTTTTAATCATGTCACGTTTAATAATTGTTTCATTATATTTAGACATCTCGATGCGTAGTTGCTTCGCTATACTTAGCTTTTCGTACTAAAATAGCTTTTTATGACGTTACGTTGGGTGAATGATGTTTTATTCTCCGATACGAATTTTCGGTCGTAATCTATATGGT
The DNA here is from genome assembly GCA_036346225.1 of Platerodrilus igneus. Lineage (NCBI taxonomy): Eukaryota > Metazoa > Arthropoda > Insecta > Coleoptera > Lycidae > Platerodrilus > Platerodrilus igneus. The sequence continues at coordinate 4,567,533 of JARFIW010000333.1, read as the reverse complement.
TTGTTTTACTTAGTAATGGTTTAATGGTTTAGGTTAATAATAGATTACAGAGTGCGTTTCTATAATTTATAGAATGCGATGAAGGTTACGTTTGAATAATTGATTTCTATAATTAATTTCGTTTTATACACAAGCTTTGGTATTAAATAAATTGTAAATTAATTGCGTTCCATTTTTGGTTATTTTTGGATCGTTTTCATTTTGTTGCGCCAGTTATTTTGTATTGGTTTGCTTAATAATAGTCTAATTTGTGCTAATAGTTGCGTAAAAATTTTCTTGTTTTAAAATCTTTTTTAAACATTAATAAACTTGAAAATAATTCTTTTAAAACATAAGTCAATTATTTTTATTAAATGGCATAAAATTGCAGTAGTAATAGTTAAAAATCTGAACATACATAAAATAATAAAAATATTAAAAAAAATTTCTAACACTAGCGATATCAATTATAGTTTGTCAAAATAATTGGTTTATTCAAAAAAATGAACTTACATTAGTTTCTTCGTTGGTTTCATGAACTCGGTCGATGCCTGCACGTTGTCCACGTTGGTTTGTTTTGTTGGCTTTGATCAATTTGTGTATCTCGTTTAACTTCTGTTTGGGTTCTGCCAAAATTGCGAATTAAAATTCTTGGTCACCAGTCTTCCGATTTTTGGATTTGTAATGCCCTTTTGACATCTTACCTACTGCGCCAGTTAAGGTTCGGGCCTTGGAAGACGTGTTTTTAAAAAACACTTTTCAAAACTTCTTAACAATTTATTTGATTAGTACAGAATTGAATATGGAATTTTACAAAGTCGAAAAAAGAATTAATTGTACTATTTTGAGTAGTCTAAGCAACTGCAATATTAAAGCTGAATATTTTGAATGACTGCCGGGTCTTGGCGCTCTCGGGCTATTTATAATGTCCCTCACATGGCTGTGGAAACTTGCAGAGCTCATGTCTGCTTATTCTTAATTCTATTCATTGTTACATTGTTATAATCTTACTTTCTAGGTAATTACGATATCTTGACCGTCTGTGACCTGCCACCTGCAGTGTCACTATCGTCTGGAATACATTGTATTGCATCCGTTCTCATGAACTGTTAATCAACTTTATTAATTGTCTTTGTATTACATTGTTGCACTTCACTTAATAATTTCTTAATAATTTCTAATAATTTCCTATTAAATTCTATTTTATAATACATACATAATTTGTGGGAAAGATAACTTGCGTAACTTCTTATCATTTTAATTATGAATTTCTTCAAGTAGTTTTTTTCTTCATAAATAGGCAACTTTTGTTACGTGCCGAATTTTCGGCACTAAACATTCCAATTAAGTTTTAAATTGTAAGAATTTCGCGCCATGAATTTGAAAGGACGTGTGCGTAATTCCGTCACTTTAGATAGTGCGTTGCGCGAAATTTTTGCGCCGACTCGAGTTATGTAATCTCCCATTTAATATATATATAAAAGAAACTAATAATTAGGAATTATTAGAAATATTAGAAAATGCGCTAAGTGATGTGCAACAATGTAATGAAGGACAGTTCATTTCAGTTTATTAACGTTTATGAGAACGGAAACGCTACTTTGTAGCACAAGGATAAGTGACACTGCAGATGTCAGGTCACAGGCTGTCACAGACAGTCACGTACCGAGATTACCTGGAAAGAAAGCTCGCAACAAAGTAATTATGAATAGATTTAAGATAACAACAATGTTTTATGAATAACAGTCAAGTGTAAGCAGTCATTAGGTCTGCAAGTTCCCACAGAAATGTGAGGGGGTAGGGATATTATAAAAGGCCCGAGAGCCCCACTCGCAGTCAGTTAATCCATCGTTCAGTTTTAACATTGCAGTTTGTTAGATAACTCACTTTGAACAATTAGTAATTAATTTCGACTTAGAATAACTCAGTTCAAGTTTGTCAAAATTCAACATTAATTTCTGTAAATTAATAAATAAATGTGTTAAAAAGTTCAAGAAGTCTTTTTAAAAAGGACCGCTCGCAGCTACGAACCTTTACTCGCGGTGAGCAAGGAGGAAGTGGTGGATTTCCGATATAGGTGTGAGAACTAGCCTCCGGGATGTGAACAGTGTGGCTGTCTTGTATCTTATCGTGCCTTTTTTGTGTTATGTAGATCCCTTTTGCTCTTATCTTTGATTATTGTTCCCTAAACCAGTTTCCTGTCGTTGCCTACATATAGGAAGAAGACAATCGAATTTGGATTCAACCGGGCTCAAAAATTCCCACGCCCGAGAAAGAGCAGCGAAGCAGCTGACACCCGAGAAGGATCGACAACGGAGCCCCGCTGTACCCATCATGGAGTAATTCCGCAAGAAACCCGGCAATTCATGTGAGTAGTAGTTTCGTCCTTTTTTTATGTGTTGCAATAATTTGCATATTGTGTGACGTCATCTATAAATTGCGCGTCATTTTTACAATTATTTAACATGGCTACCAACTGACATAGTGGCTCGCGTACCTCGACGGCGGGGTTATAATACTTTTTGATACATCAGTTTATCGCTACAAATGTAGCACCTATTAAATGAAAAATGAGCAGTTGCTTGACTTCCCACCTGAAACGCTTTATAGTGAATACCAGAAGCTGTTTTGCTTTTTAAAAATTAATAATATATATGCGGAATTTTGTAAGACCGTATTTTTGTTTTGGAATTTAAGTATGTTTTATGTAATGTTGATACTGCGCCGACCATTGTTACAATAAGCTAGTACCAATTACTGCTAATCACTTAATTTTCCATTTGGTAGAAATGCTAGCTAAATATTTGCTAAGAACAGTTCGTCCAATTATTTTCATAACTTTATTCCAAATTAAAGTTTAGGTTTTTACTTTCAGCGTAATGACTAAAACTGATTTTATATAAAGTTAGGTTAACCACTCTTACTTTAACTAAATCAAAAGACTCTAGTTACAGATTTCTGTATTATACTTATCCATCTTCTAAATAATCCACTCTCTTGTTCTGCAATAGTTATTAGCAAAAATGTGAGTACATTTGATCGTACTTATTAACCCAAATCCAGATTAATCGTACTGTACCAGTTAACTTCAGCAATAGGTCATCAAACGGTCTCTCTGGGGAGTTAGTTCTATGTAGCACAAAGCGATTGTTGATGTAATTCCTTTTCACGAATTCTCCGATTTGTGAAATTACAACACTTGTGATATTCATTCTGGATCTCATTTCGCCCCAACAAGCCCACTGGACTCACGTCTTTCTGTAATATAATGTTTGTATTTCTTGACATTTCCTAATATCCCCCAGGACGTACAAAAAGTCGGTCAATAGAAATATCGCACGAGAAGTCTGAAATTCGTATAAAACTTTAGCAGCAATCTCTACACTAACAAATCAAGTACTAAAACACGTTCGAGCAAGAAGCAATTACCTACCATTAAATTGCAGCTTTAATCCATGGTATTCGTTTCAAAGCTAGCTGAGTTGAGAAAATGTAAATTATCTTGAAGCTTTAGGTATTTTCTGAAGAGAATTAATTTAATTCTGTACAGTTGTTTTTCATTTACTTCTCAGCAAATTTGCAAATTTAAGTTATTACTTGTTGTTACTAAATATGCGTATACCAGAAAACTTTGAAATTTAATTAAGGGTAAAGTATCCTTCGACAATAAAAGTAATCAACGAAACTTCCATCAATTTTCTTTTCTTTCCTTTGATGTCATATTCAATATCAGGAGGACAAAAGGCTCAGCAGTTACAAAAGAACATTTCCTAGCACGTAATCTGAGACCTTCTACGCGTTTAATTAACTGCTGGAAGTTTTAATAAATTATTAAAAAACATTGGCGTGTTTATCTCGTAGCCATACTGTAAAAAACATCACTTTCCATTGGAATCCTGCATGGTAGTAGACGTTAAATAGTTTTTGAAATACATTTATTTAGAGAATGATGGTCTTGGACCGAACCCGAAAATAGCGCGCCGCTGGGTCATGCAAACGGTATAAAGCACCCTCAAGTACTACAAATGCCCAAAAGTCTTCTTCTGCAGCTCAAAAATCCGCAAATCAATGCATGCACTCATACCTAATAATTTGAACGATTGAAGTGGACTTGAAATGATGAAATGTAAAATCCAAGTCAGGCTTGTGAATTTAGTCTTGGAGGAACACAAATATACTGTTTAATATTCCGCTTCGATATAATTTAATCATAACGCCAAGGGTACGAGAGATGTAATCATATCTATAACAACCGGATGCCTAATGGAATAATTTTTTAAATTTTTTTGTTTGTTCGTCCGTTGTGGCGTGCAGACGTGTTTGTCGCAGTTCAACTTAAATTAAATTACAAAGAAGTAAATAAATACTAAATTATATAATAGTCTAGTGCAGGTGTAATAGGTGTTTAATTATCAAGTTCCTCATCATTAATTCTTCAGTCCTGGAACTGGTTACACGCGTACCTCCATGGTTTCGTATTCTGAGCTAACCTACACATTTCCCTGAAATTCCCTATCTGCGTGTAATAGTCTGTTCTAGGTCTACATCTACCTCTCTTTTTTCTTATATCTGCTTGTAATATAGCCCTCACTATTCCTCAAAGATGCCTTACAACGTATCCTGTCCTTTTATGTTTTCTATTTCCTTTTTGTTTTTAACAGATATCTTTATTCTTCTACTATTTCCATAACTCTTTGTTATTACCTTTATCTGTCCATGCTGTCATCATCATACATCTGAAGCATAACATTTCAAAAGGCTCCTTCCTTTTCATGTCTGCTTTTCCCACTGTCCCTATTTCATAGGCGTACAGTATGCTGCTCCACACATACGCTTCCAACACTTATGTCCTTACTTCTGTTTGTTGTCTTCGAACATAACTTCTACTCTTTCTTGTTAGATACAGTTCGGTTCCCCTTCTATTGTTTTGTAGATCTACACCCTATCTCACCGATATTCAGCGGTATGTATACCGGATTAAGCAGCCTGTGGCTACCAAGATCCTCCAACACTTGAACGTTTGTTGATTTAATATTTTTCCAATAAATCCTTTAGCAAAACCAAAATTATTTGAAAATATTGCAAAATCAACAAATGTATTTGTTTCTAGTACTCGTAAGGTATAAGTGCATTTAGTTTTTTATTATTAGGTTTCAGTCTTGGAACAGATTGGACGCGCACCTCCACTGATTTCTATTCTGAGCTCGTCTACATAGTTCCCTGATATGCTTGCGGCCTAGATACAGCTCGGTTCCTCTTCTATCATTTTTTATATCTATGCCCTACTTTATCGACATTGAGTGGTATGTGAAGGTGGTTAAGCAATCTGCGGCTACCAAGGTTCTCAGCACAGACATTTACCGTACTAATAATTTTCCAGTAAATTCTTTCACACAATTAAAATTAGTTGACAATATTGCAAAAACAACACTAGTAGTTGCTTATAATAATCATCAGGTTTAAGTACAATTATTTGATTTTTCGTCATTAGGTTTTCAGTCTTGGAACTGGTTGTACGCGTACCTAAATTAATTTCTATTCTGAGCTAGCCTACACATTTCCTTGAAATTCCCACAGCCTACATCTTTGACTATCTGTGTGCAATAATCTAAGCTAGGTCTACCTCTACCTCTCATTTTTTCTATCTCTCCTTCTAATATATCCCGCACTATTCCCTCATGCCTTAGCATGTCACCTATCATCTTATCTCTATTATTTTTTACTGTTTTCACATATTTCTTTCTTCCCCCGCCATTTCTAAAACCTCTTTGTTCTCAACTTTGTCTGTCCATGATATCTTCATCATACGTCTGTAGCACCACATTTCAAAGGTTTCTATCTTTTTCCTATCCGTTTCTTCTACTGTCCAAGTTTCACAGCCGTACAGTGCTGTGCTCCACACATATGCTTTCAGCTATATTTTCTTGTTTCGATGTTTGTTGTCTTTAAATCCAACAATTGCTTTTTTCGTTAAATGTAGCGCGACCTTGTACTAATCTTTGTTTTACATCTTTTGCATTTTTCCCATTTTGTATTATTTGGCTTCCTAGGTAGCAGAAAACCTCTAGTAAGTCCTAGTGTTCTATCTGTATTCTAGTTTTTGATTAATTTTCCCCTCCTTTGCATACTAGTACTTTAGTTTTATTTTTATTAATTTTCATACCGTATCTCTCTCTTAGAACTGTTTCCATTTCATTAAGAGCTGCTTCTAACTCTTCTTTGCTAGATGCTAATACCGCTACGTCATCTGCAAATCTAAGCATATCAATCTTTTGTCCCTGCATAATTCCAAGTGTTTTCCAGCATCCATTACCTTTTCGATTTACGAGTTAAGAAATAACGGAAATAACGAAACATCCCTGTCTTACTCCTTAACTAATATCTACTTCTCTACGTTCCTGCTCTAATTGTATTACAGCTGTTTGGTCTTTGTACAAGCTATGTACTATCAGTCTATCCCTAAAGCTCATTCCAATCTTTTTGAGTACTTCGAACATTTTTTGCATTATACATTGTCGAACGCTTTTTCTAGATCTACAAACCCTATATACACTCTTTCTCTTTTTTCTAGTGTTTTCTCCATTATCACCCTCAGAGCTAAAATAACCTCCCCTGTCCCCTGTTTCACTTAAATCCAAATTGATCTTCTCCTAGTACTTCTTGGGTCCGCTTTTCCATCCGTCTTTGTACAATTCTACTTAATACTTTTGACAGTGTGCTGTCAAACTCTTTGTTCTAATATTTTCGCATCTATCCGCGCCTCTCTTTTTTGGTATAGTGACTATTATGTTACGTTTGGAATTTTGGGGTATCACATACATACAGCTTACAAGTTGGAAGAGACGTTCTGTTAGGGCTTTTGGAGTTTCTGCTTGCACCTTATCTATACCCGGTGCCTTAGACCTTTTAATGCTAATTCAAACTCATCTCTGAGATAACCATATCCCGTCATCGTTTTCAATATCTGATTCCTGTTCTAGTGCTGTTAGTTCCTCTTCTGCATATAATTTCTGTATATATTCTTGCCATCTAAGCACTGTGTCTACATTTTTTATAATGACGTTTTCTCCCGCGCCCCTTATAATTTTGCTATACGGTTTTATATCCCTAAAATTCATTCTAATTAGTTTGTATGTTTGGTCTGTCTTAGCTTGTACCTCTTTGCACTTTTCATCAATCCATTGCTCTTCAGTTTTTCTACATTTGCGAATAATTATCCATTTTATGGCTTTATATCTCTGTTTTCAGCTTTCTCCAGTTTTAGTATTTTCGTCTGATTTATTTTTGTATTTTTGTCTTTCTTTTATTAAATTTGAGATATCCTTTGTTATCTATGGTTTCTTATTTTCTTGTTATAAATGTCGCCTCACGTTAGTTTTATATAACCAATCGAGAATTCTTATATAATAGTAACAAGCCCAGGGTAAATTTAGGACGGAAAATGGCGTTTAGGAAAAGAAAACTCTTGAAAGACTTATAGCTAATTGGGTTTTGACTCGCGGTCACATGAGATTGGGTCAGTGGGGTGTGATAAATTTTGAAAATAATATAATGGACGCCACCTAAATTTTTTATAATTAAACTGACTGAATGAAATTGCAAAGAAAGGAAAATTTGGAAACCTAAATTAACACTAACCTCTTTAAATACAAAGTTTGATTACCACAAATATGTTACTTACTTCGGATCGTCTTCTTCACTAAACTAACGAAGTTCTAGGACGGCTCCTAAACATAGTACTACCTACATAGATACCATTTATATCTTATAATCCTGTATGAACACGAAATCTTTATTTCAGTTTCAATTAGTTTTTATTGTGTCATTATATGCATTCCTAGCGAGTGAAATCTTTTAAATACCTTGGCACTTTTGGGAAATGTAATAATTTTCAATAATAAACTGAAGTAAAAAAAAATCTATATTCCTTTTAAGACAAATTAAAAGCCATTATAAATGTGAATTATTAAAATAGAACTCTTATTAGTGTAGTTTCCATGTTTTACACAGGAGTAAAACAAAATTTTAAGCTTTAATTACTATTAAATCTTAATATAATTTCTGATTTTTGTTACAATATTTACTTTAATAATTAATAGTCTGGGGTAGCGCTACGAAAGACTTTACATTCTTTTAAAATTACTAAACTTCCAACAAAATTATTATTACATAATTTTATTTCAGTTTAATTTCACCTTTCTGGTATAAGGCTTTGTTAGGTCAACATTTTGGCATATAATTTGAAGTAAGCAAAATAAACAGTATCAAACTTGACTTTCTCACTAACAAGTAACAATTGCTTATCCGTACATAATACCCTTTTCTTGATAGGTTTACGAATAATTTATAAATTTGAGTACATCATTAGTTATCTAAAATTGTTCTTTAAATTATAAACATTACAAATTTAGAAAAAGGGATAAGCCTTTTAACAAAATGTGTCACAAAATTATTCATGAATGCTTCAATTAGCTGATTTCATGCAGCAACATGAGGTAATTTACAACCTTTCAAGAAATCACTACATATATCTACGGAATGAGTCATTGTCAAAACCCCGCGTAATCTTAAAGAAAATTGAATGGTCTTATCAAATGGCGGCAAATGACCTGTTTACCTTTAAACCAGATGTAGTTCAACGAACAATTTACAGAATGTCTAGGTGCGGACCGAAAATCCAATTTTGTCCAACATAACTGCATACAAATTTATATAATAAATGGATTGCATAAATGTAAAATTTAACTTGAGCTTAAACGAAGTGCACGTTGCGAAAATAGAGTTATATTAACACGTGAGTTGTCTTAGACAACTTTTACTTATCTGCCTATTTTATTTCGGCGTTTTCACCAGGAAAACTTAATTTCCCTCGCCATCTTGCCTGACTGATAACCAGCCAGCGACCTTTCACTTTAACAAGAAAACGAAAAGTGACTACCTGTCACGAATAGACGATCAAACTCGTATATCTTAGATGTTATAACTAAAGGAGCACGCAAACATGGTTTGAAATATGTTATGAACTGGAATCACACAATTACGTTGTAGATTGCAATTCCAATTGAAATTGTAGTGTACCTTGAAATTTGTTGGGTTATTAAATATACAAGCGTATTAGAATTAGTAATAGAATAAAACGTTGTTGAATAAATACTAAAATTAGCGGTAATGTCTACTAATAATATTGTTAGAAATTTTAAATGTTACATTCTTTTTGTGTATACCCCAGAATTTTTCTGGTCGCAATGTCTAAGCTGGATTTGATGTTATTTCATTCTGTTTCTACTTCTTTAGTATCAGAAATTTTCCCGATATCTTTTAGCAGTTCACTTCACTTTTATTCAAATTTTTCGTTGATATATATCTCTATCTTTTAGTTTGTCAAAGTCGAAGTGTTGAAATAATGTATTTGTGATGGTTAAATTTCTTTTGTCGCAAAATTATACCAGCCTATTTCCTCTGTGTCTTCTCGTGTTTAAACCAAATAAAACAACTACCGCTCCCTTGCTTACCACTGCATTAAAGTCAACCGTAATTATTCAATTTTTATGCTTTTCTACGTATTTTAGTATTGGATATCTTTGTAGATCGCTTCTACTTCTTTCTCGCTATAGCTGGAAGTGGGCATATATACTTGTATTATTACTGTATTACCCGGTTTAGATTCTAATCTAACCATGAGTACTCTTTCGTTCTTTTTTAGGTAGCTTTCTACACAGTGTCCTATCTTTTTTCTTATAACTATTCCCACACCCGAATTTCCTTCCTCTGATCCTGTCTGAACTACACTAAAGTCTCCGCTCCAAAAATCCTCCTCATCTGGCCACCGAACTTTGCTAACCCCTACTACGTCTAATGCTAACCTATCCATTTCAATTTTCCAGTTCTTTAGCTTACCTACTTGCTTCATACTTCTGGCATTCCACGCTTTTACTCACAGAATGTTTCCGAGTCTTTTTCTAATCTTTCAGATCACATCCTTCGAAGTAGTTCCCTCCGGAAGATCCGAATAGGTGACTATTTTAAGTCCGGAATTTTTGGCCCATCTTAAGTAACTAGTAGCATGTACAATATCCTTTAAACTATCATAATTGATATCACAATAACTGCTCAACGAATTATAAAGTGAACACAGCATGCACCAGTGATCTTGACGATAAATTTGTTTTAGATGTAGACAGGCTAAATAGCTGTTGTTGACGGGTATTGTATCTGGGAATATGAAACTTTACATCGAATAAAGATCCGTGCTATCAATCAGGTTATAAACAATTTATATAGAAATGTTAATGCAATTTTAGTTTTACGGAACTCCAATGACCTAAAACTGTATTTATTTAATAGCACACGGTGACTGTAGCCTCTTTCCGAAAATCATCCCTCAGTTTTAAAAATTAAGTATTTAAGGAATTTATGTTGAACGGATTCTAGCAATGATTTTTGATGGTTATATAATGGAAACCATGTAAAACAACAATATTCAAGCTTGAGACGAACCAAGGTCTGATACAACACAATTTAACTTCGGGTTTCAAAAATGATTTGAAGTTTCTAATTATGAATCCTAATATTTAAAAAAAAGAATTTACGATATTATTTATGTGAGCTGTAAATGAAAGCGATGCATCAAACAGTACTCATAAGTCTTTTATTAACATTTGTGTAGTTATCGCTTTAGTGTTAATACAATAATTGTATTGAAATGGTTACAACTTCCTAGTGTACGATTCAACATTACTTTTGGAAACATTAAGATTATTTTGGATTTTCACACACCACTCGTGTAAACTATTTATTTGAAACTGTAAATTTTTACAATTGAAAGAGGAGATGATTTTCATATTGTTTTAAATCGTCAGCATAGGGTAGATGATGACATGAAAATGAATTTATGACGTCGTAAAAAAAATAATGAACAGAAGTGGCCCCAAATTGGAGCCCTGTGGGACACCAGAAGTTGCAATGAATGCAGACGACTGAAATTTGTTATATATAACATATTGAGCCCGATCCCTTAAATAGAATGCGAATAATGCAGTAAGTGAATCATCGAAACCAAATGAGGCAAGCTTATGCAGCAAAATATAATGATCGATCATATCAAATGCTTTCTGAAAGTCGAAGTAAAAAACGTCTATTTCTCCATGAGCAGTTAAAGAATTGAAAATAGTTTGGTTGAACAAGAAATATTAGTCAAAGTAGACATTGCAAAAAAAAACTAATCTGATACGGTGAATTCAAACATTCCATAGCAGCAAATGTTCTATTATATAGCACAATTTCAAATACTTTAACACGATTTGAAATAATGAAAATTGCGGTATGGTTCTCAATACGTTTTGATTAGCCAGTTCATAAAACTGGACATATTAAAGAATTCTTCCAAACAGATGGAAAAATAGAAGTACCTAATCATAAGTTAATAATGCAGGTTAACGAGTAAGCTAATACTGGTGCACAATCTCTTAAGAGAAATAAAGGTATTTGATCAAGACCGGTAGTGAATTTATCTTTATTTTACGCATATAGCTTTTAATATCAGAAGTAGAAACACTGGAAAATATGTATGAGTTCTTAAACCAACCATGTAAACACCAATTTTATACCCAATTAATTAATAAAATTAGTTTGTCGGGCGAGGACGACAAAAGGTACATCATTCCTAATAGTACAGCAACCTACGCATGAGGGCATAAAGATATAAGATAGTTGCTATATTTGTATATATTTTATTGTGTTTCCTTGTACAAACAATTAAGGTAGGTCAGTAAGTCGTATTAAATTGCTATTAATTGGCTTGCATTAAGCGTACTTTCCTTCTGTAATTAACGCATTTGTTTGGAGAAGATATACACTTTTAAAAAGAAATTATACAGCGTTCTCACATGTACTTCGTGTGATTCATAATCGACAAGAAATTAGTTTGGGAAACGAAATGTATTTTCCAAGTACATATTTAGCATTGAGTATATAATTATGTTATGACGTGCTTATTAATTAAAAATGTTAAACCAGAAAATTGATAACTGTTTAAAATTTTAAGTCATGGTGTTTAATATTCTAAAAACAGTATATTATCGTTTGAAAATAGTTTTAAATATTAAAACACTTATGGCTTATAAAAGGCTAATTTTCTAAAACTCTCGGGGTTTTGGATTTTCGGAGATGGTTGGTTAAAACATATGTCATAGATGAGCAAAAAAATTTAAAGGTTTGGAACCTTTAAAAGTGTAACCTTGTAAGGGGTGGTCGGATTTAAAATTTGTTTGCAGATTCGGATTCTGCATAAAATTCTAGACGAATTTGATGTATCGGGTGGTTAAAAAAATTTATAAGGACAGTCAGGGATCGCTACCAGCAAAAAATCTTAAAATAAGGGTAGCTCCCTGGGGGATGATGCAATCTAAAAAATTCCTAGAGATTCGGGTAGCTGAGAAAAATCTAATATTAATTGATACCAAACAATGTACATTTATCTCGTGGGTGGAAATGGCTAGTCGAAGAAAACTATTTGGTTCAGAATGTTAGTGGTAAAAAAATCTTAAAATCGGGGTAGCTCTCTGGAAGATGATGCAATCTAAAAAATGTCCAGATATTCGGGTAGCTGAAAAAATTTAATATTAATTGATACCAAACAAGATAGGTTTATCTCGAAAGATGAAAATGGTTAGTCGAAGAAAACTATTTGGTCCAGATGTGGGAGCAAATGAGGATGCTGGAGCAAATGAAGTCACAAAACCCCTGTCCTCCTCCTACTGACGAACCAGACTATGACAGGTCCCCTAAAGAGGGGCAGCAGCTGTTTCGGTACTTAGTGTGGCAGAGACCATAGAAGTCGGTATGACATTCTAAGACACACTGCTGCGATGTGAAGCCAACGGGAAACTATCGCATTACCTCCCAAGTACGCTGCGTACAGAAATTGTTAGTAAGATGATGGCATCCTCTGGAATAAAAAAATTCGGATGCAAGTCCCCCATTTGGATTTCCGGGAGGGGACTGCATCGGAGTATAAAAAAGATTCGTGAACATTCTGCGAGTCGGAGCGTGGAATGTCAGAAGTATGAAACAAGTAAATAAGCTAGAGAACCTGAAACTCGAAATGGATAGGTTAGCACTGGACATAGTAGAAATCAGCGATGTCCGCCGGACAAGCAGTAACAGAACGTCTCTTCCAACTTGTAAGCTATATGTATGTGACAGGCGAGATACCCAACAATTTCAAACGTAACATCGTAGTAACTATACAAAAAAAAAGACGCGGATAGATGTGAAAATTTTCGAACAATAAGTTTGACAGCACACGTTTCAAAAATATTAACTAGAATTGTACTAAGACAAATGGAAAAGCGAGCTGATGAAATACTGGGAGAAGATCAATTTAGGTTTAGGTAAAACAGGGGAATAGGAGAGGCTATTTTAGCTTGTTGAAAAGTGCAAAGAGGTACAAACTAAGGCAGACCAAGCATACAAACTAATTAGAATGAATTTTAGGGATATAAAACAGTATAGCAAAAATATAAGGGGCGCGGGAGGAAACGTCATTATAGAAAATGTAGACACAGTGGTTAGATGGCAAGAATATATACAGAATTTATATGATGGAGAGGAACTAACAGCACTAGAACAGGACTCAGATATTGAAAACGATGACGGGATATCCTATTCTCAGAGATGAATTAGCATTATTAGCATTATAAGTCCCGAAAAGTGGTAAGACACCTGGTATAGATAAGGTGCAAGCAGAAACTCTAAAAGCCTCTGGACAAGCAGTAACAGAACGTCTCTTCCAACTTGTAAGCTGTATGTATGAGATACCTCAAAATTCCAAACGTAACATAATAGTCACTATATCAAAAAAGAGGGGCGCGGATAGATGTCAAAATTTTAGAACAATGAGTTTGACAGCACACGTGTCAAAAATATTAAGTAGAACTGTACAAAGACGGATGGTTAAGCGGACCCAAGAAGTACTAGTAGAAGATCAATTTGGATTTAAGTGAAACAGTGGAACAGGGGAGGTTATTTTAGCTCTGAGGGTGATAATGGAGAAAACAATTAAAAAAAGGGAAAGTGTGTATATAGGGTTTGTAGATTTGGAAAAAGCATTCGACAATGTAAAATGGAAAAAGATGTTTGAAATACTCAAAAAAATTGGAATGAGTTTTAGAGATAGACGGATAGGACATTGCTTATACAAAGAGCAAACAGCGGTAATAGAAAGAGCAAGAAAGTAAAGAAATAAATATTAGGAAAGGGGTGAGACAGGGGTGTGCCTTATTCTCATTAATTTTTAACTTGTACATAGAAGAGGCAATGAATACTACCAAATGCAGGTAGACATTTGGGATTAATATGCAGGTACAAAAGATTGATATGCTTAGATTTGCAGATGATATAACGGTATTAGCATCTAGCAAAGAAGAGTTTGAAGCTGCTCCTAATGAAATGAAAACAGTTCTAACAGACAGATACGGTATGAAAATTAACAAAAATAAAACTAAAGTACGAGTATGCAAAAGAGAGGTAAATAAATCAAAAACAAGAATATAAATAGGTAACAGGAACATACAAGGGGTTAAGAATTTCTGCTACCTAGAAAGTCAAATAATGCAAGATGTGAAAAGCACAAAAGATATGAAACAAAGATTAGCACAATGTCGTGCTACATTTAACAGAAAAAGCAACTACTGTGTTTAAAGGCAACAAACATAGAAACAAGGAAAAGATTGCATAAAACATATGTGTGGAGCACAGCGTTGTATGGCTGTCAAGCCTAAACAGTATGAGAAGCAGACATGAAAACGGTAGAAGCCTTTGAAATGTGATGCCACAGAGGTATAATTAAGATATCATGGAGAGACAAGGTTAAGAACAATGAGGTACTAAAAAAGGTAGGGGAAGAAAGAAATATGTGAAAAACAATAAAAAATATGAGAGAAAGGATGATAGGCTACATACTAAGACATGAGGGAATAGTGCGGAATATATTAGAAGCAAAAATAGGAAAAAAGAGAAGTAGTGGTAGACCTTGGTTAGAATATTGCAAACAGATAGTGAAAGATGTAGGCTGTAGAAATTTCAGGGAAATGTGTAGGGTACCTCAGAATAGAAATCATTGGAGGTACGCTCCAACCAGCCGCAAGATGGAAAAACTAATGACAAAAAAATAACTGTAGCTAAAGCTGGTGATTATTATAAACGACTACAGATATTGGTCTTGGAGTATTCTTAACTAATGTTAATTGTGCCAAAGTATTTACTGGAAAGCTATTAATTCGGCAAATGTCTAAGTGTTGGGGGATCCTTGGCAGCCACAGGCTGCTTAACTCCTTCACACACCACTGAATCTCGGTGAAATAGGGCACATAATTAGAAAACAATAGAACTGTATATAGGCTGTTGTGAGAATTTCAGGGAAGTGTGTAGGCAAGCTCATAACATAAATAAACTGAGGTACACGTCTAACCAGTTTCAAGCCGTAAAACATAAAAAATAAGTCCTGTTAAATCTGATGATTATTATAAACAACAACAGGTGTTAGCTGTGAAATATTTTTAACTAATGTTAATTGTGCAAAAGGATAAATTGTAAAAACTATTAATTTGATAAAGGTTCAAGTGTTGGAGGAACTTGGCAGCCAACGGCTGCTTACCCGCCTTCACATACCACTGAATACCGGGTTAATAGAGTATATAACTGTAAAACAATAGAAGGTGACCGAACTGCATCAAACAAGAAAGAACGGCAGCTATGTTCAAAGACAACGAACAAGAAAATTGTTTAAAGCATATGTGTGGAGCACAGCAGAGTACGTCTATGAATTAGAGGCAGTAGGAAAAGCAATCAGAAAGAGATAGAAACCCTCTGGAATGAAGTGCTTCAGATGTATGAGGATGATACCATAGAGAGACAAAGTTAATAACAAAAAGGTTGTATAAATAGTAGAAGAATAAGGATATCCGTGGAAAACGAAAAAAATAGGAAAAATAGAAAGACAGTATATGTTCTAAGGCATTTCTGGGGAATAGTACGGGATATATTACAAGCAGATATAGGAAAAAGAGGTAGAGATAGACCGAGATCAGACTTTTGCATGCAGATAGTGATAGAAGCAGATTGTGCAAATTTCATGGAAATGTGAAGGTTAGTTAAGAATAGGAAACAATGAGAGGTACGCGTCCAACCAGTTCTAGGACTAAAAACCTAATGATGATGAATAAAATATCAACATATGCTATAAATATTTCTTAATAAAACAGGTTTCAATAAATAATATATTGTACATGTTGTCAATGCATTCTATTAGATTCAAAATAAGCAGAACACGGAACCAATCTTGGCGCAGCTTGCATAAAGTCTGATATTAGTCAACTTCTCAATATACATTTGCTATAACTAGCGGTAATCTTGCCACTAGCGATGTTAAAACTAATATTTTTAGATGAGGCACTAAATTGGAAAAGAACCAAAAAGAATTCATGCGGAAGACATGTAGTACCTCAAATTAGTTAGTCTTCGTTCGCCAAAACTTTCACATTGTTAAGATTAGAAGCTACTGACAAAATTTTAATATGTATTGTTACAAGGTTTGTTAAAACTTAACGTTAATTTTAGACAAACTTGAAAGTGTTCAACATAACAAATAAAACTGATGTGTGAACTTAGCAACAATTTGATTAATTATAGGTTTGAAATAAATCATTTCTTTTTAAAAAGACTCTTCTAGCGTTCTAGTTATAAATAATAACAGTAAGTGTTTCAAATGTGCACACTCTATGGAGAAAGAGAAATATAACGATCTGCAAAAAGCTGCAGATATTTCTACATTTATAATTATATTTTTTGTTGGGAAATAGGTTTTCGCAGCCTTTTGAAACTAAAGTTTGTGTTGATATTCTAAGCTTTAGATTTTGGTACTTATAAATCCAAGGACATCTCATTTATGGGGTCTGAAAGTTTTAGTATTCTTTTGAACTTGTTTATTTATTTTACTACATAAATACATACCTTACAGCCAATTTTTTTTGTATTAGTTAGGTGGTAAATTCGTTTTACCAAAATTTATGCTTAAAGTATGGAAGAGTGAGTAATTTTATTAATCGATTATTTTCGCTTTAGCACGGTGATGTGAGTTGCTCATCTCCATTTTAATGAAGTATGTTTACATCGAAGAACAAATATTCCGCTATCATGTTCTCTAGCGATATTAAAATGAAAAGCGACTTATTCAAAGGGCGAAAACAAATAACAAAGCAGAATATTTTAAAGGTAGCGTTGTAGTCTAATAACAATACCTCGCAGTCGTGTTTTATTTGTACTAGAGTTTAGAGCTATACTATACTTATTTAGAATTTTATTTAGACATGTTCAAAGAAAATTGGGGTAAAAAGTAATATTCTTTCAGGCAGTATTTTATTAATAAGTAGCCAGTGTAAGAAGGAATGGTCGTTTCATTTTTGTATTTGCTGCATATCAATAGCAACATATATAACAATAAAATAATCAACAATAATTTGCCCTTTTGTTAAAATTGTGTTTTGGTATTACTGTACTCTATAATATTGTATTGTAACGTACTTCAACTTACGGTTCTTTATTCTGTACAATATAAGTACAACTATTAGCAAATATTTTCATGAAACTCTGGTCTACCGGTCTACCGAAATGTCTGCCACAGAGAGCACTAATAACAATAGTTAACAACGAGAACCGTATTTTTGCTAATTTAACTGCATGCGCTCTATCGAATTGATGCATTGCAATTTATTTACATTCACTTATAGACTAACTCTAACATCGTAGTTTATATAAATAGTTGACGTATTTATTTTAATAACTTGAACAGACGTTTATATCACTTGAGGATAAGTTATGAGTGAACTAGCTGTCAGATCGTACTGCATATATTAAACTATTCAAATTATTCTAGTTGTCAGAAGATCATTCTCGCATCTTGTACTCCTATACTCAAAACTCTTGTAGATATGTCATGATAGTTTTTGCTTAATGGCTTTTTCCCTTTCATTTATAGAAATTTCGGCGACTGTGTTGCATAGTACTGCTATTTTATTCTGTAGGGCCAAATAAATATTGCTTTACTTGCATTAGTGTAGATATATATATATATATATATATATATATATATTGCTGTGTATCCCTGTATTAGATTCGAGCCTCACGAATTGGGCGTCATGTATGCTGTGAAACCTCCTAAATTAACTGGTCCGTCGACTTTCTTCTGTTCATCGCCTCGGCTGCTCCCCTAGATAAACCTTCATCCTCATTCATAAAAAAAAACAAACACATTCCTACCACAAACATCAACGTTAACTCTATTTACATCAATATTCACAATACATTAAAATTTCAAAATTAAAATTTCAGCATAAATTTCAGTATCAGAAAATTTCAAAATTTAAATTTGTTATCATTTTAATGTGCATCCAAAATTAAAGTCCTTGTAGGATGCCTACTAATTAATGTAACAATATATGCAGACCTGAGTCTGAGTACAAAGGGAGCATCTACCACCCCTTTACGTTAATTAACCAGGTTCGTCTAATTGAGCTCAAAGACATACCCAAATTTTCATCATAATCCAGAACATCAATACTAAATACCCCTTTCTACTTAAACAAGCAAATTTCATCTTAAAATTAAAATTTTATTGTTAGTACAATTTCACTACTGTCCATTTTGAGTAAATCAATTATAAAGTTATTCAACACACACCAAAATATCAAAGTTCGAACAAAATAGTATAATTTACCTGAAGGTTACTGCACTCGTAGCTTCAATGTACCTCGTCCCTTTTGTTAATCACACCATTCCAACTGGGTTATATTTACGGCTTCTGATTCTCAACGCTTTTAAAATTTCTCCACCACCATTCATCTAAAGTTGTTTCAGGGTTTTTCCGGAACTCATCTGTGTATATCTGAACCTTGTTTTGTGGATCCAGTCATGTTTATTAACCATTTAATTATAAACACCCCCGAAAAATAGCAAAGAAATTCATGCTTCTTTCACCAATATACGCCAAAACTGCCTACTTTTGTGTATTCATTTGTCGTTGCAAATTTGACTAATTGGTACTGTGATACTAAACTTTATTACCTTGTATCTTCTTTTCTAAGTGCACTAAAGTACATTCATTGTAGCACGTAAAGAACAAGCTGTTTTAAATCACAAAAATATTCGAGCAAACTGTTTAAATTATTTAATCAAAACCGGAAAACTAAAAAGCACTGTTTAACGCATTGAATCAAGTCGAAAATCTAAGAGAGCTTGTTCATATTAACCTGGGTATATATAGCGGTTAGCCTGTCTGTCGGTCTGTTCCCCAAAACGGACAATTCTAAAGAATTTCGCATGCTAGGTTCCCATTCTGCAGCCCGGCATGCGATTTTTACGAAATTGGCACTCGCACCAGTTACATCTCAGAAATTTCGACACGGCTCGCAACTTCTGGAAATAACTAATTGAATTTTATACAGAAATGTTATTTTACCTCTCAATTTTGCCTTTTATTTTCACCCAATCGCAACCCAATGACGTTGCTCCACTCACGCCTTTTACTATATGTGTCTCGGTCTTGCGCATATTATCTGTCTCTATCTACCCTGTTCTTATTGGTGCAAATTGATATTCTTTATTATCGATTATTTCAGTCCATGTGGACTGTGAAATAACCCACCTTTAGCATTTCTCGTAACTATTATGCGACGGTTTCTCCAACATTCTCTGTAACCATTAATTATCTGCAAAATTTACGCAGAATGAGCTTTTTAAAAATACGCAGGTGTTCAAACATAATAACACTTCTACGATTTGCATTTTATTGGGTTTTCAAGTTTTTATAGATATTATATGTTACTAATGGTTCAATTAACTTCAATTAAAATTAATACCCTTTAATTTTTAGTGACTCCTAATCAAATATTCAATTATTATCAGTACATTTTGTTTAATACCGGTTACTTAAAATAGAGTTAATTAATATAAATTTTGCACGTAATTTCTCTTTGTTTTTACTAGGAATAATTAAATTACATGTAGAGCTTTTAATACTGCTTCCTTTTTATAGCAAGCGTCTTGTAGATGATTTAAATCTCTTATGTTTAATGAAACGAATGAATTTTTATGCTTCACGCTTTTATTTAACAACGCGTACCTTTTCCCAAAGCTTCTACACGGTGATTAAAATTATTTGATGTGATTATTTAATTTTCTACCCTGGTCTAAATATGAGTATTTTCCCCCTATTTGAATACAAATGATCCCACTTATTTGAATTCAAATATAAAATATTTAAACCGCAAACAAAATTTACAAAAAAAAATTGCCTATCTCTCTCTACCCTTATCTATCTAACTTACCTACCTTATCCAATCCAAAAAAATTTACACCTATCCTATATCCCTATCCTATTCCTAACCTTTTAACTAATCTTCACTATACTTCACTTCCCCCTAACTAATCCTATATACCTATCCTATTCTTATTCTATTCCTAACTCCCCACTAATCTTGTACGAAATATCTACACTTAATCTATCTTATTTTCTTCCTACATTTACTCTTTATTCTCATCCTAAACCTATTTCTAATTATCTCCCATATGTATCCTATACCTAGCTTTATTTTCTATACACACCTACTTCTACTCTTCTATATACATACTAAAATTCACCTATCTCTATCCTTTGTTCATCAAGTTATTTAAATCTAACTCTCTTCTTGACCCTCCAAGTCTTTCTTCTCACCATCCTAATACTCTTCATCCCTATTTCTCCCCCTTCTATATCTATACTTATCCTCCCTATTATCTCACATACAATAAACTTATCATTCCTATTACCCTGACTCTTAAATACTGCTTCTTCTTCAGTCCCTACACTTGTCTGTTCCTCATTTATTATTGTTTCCCTTTCTGCCGACAAACCAAACGATACTACTTTAAAATTATCGATTTTTCCCTCTATGGAAAATCATATGTACCTTCTAGAATTCTTATGTAATGGAATCCGCCAGAATGAATTCCTTAAATCTACTTTATTAAAAACAAACTTGTCACTTAGCCTCGTCAAAAGTGTGTCCATGGATGTTGGACAATGGAATTGCGGTTTGGTCCGTTGATTAATTTTTCGTGCATCTTTAATTAATTCTGCCTTCACCTGCTCCCGATATGCTGCTGTTGCTTCTACCCTCACTAATTCTGCATGTTTTTGTACTAAAGCTTGAACCTCTACTCTCCTATCCTCTGGACATCTTATTGTGTTGATCTGTTTACCTTCATCATCCTCTACCTCTACTACATTAATACTCAACCCCGTGTCATCCTCTGTGACTTCATAACTGCCCTTCCATGGCACTACCCTATCTTTAATCCTTATTACCTTCCGTTCCATATCTATCAAAACCCCTAACTGCATCATACAGTCAACACCTAAAATGCTCTGAAACTTCAGTCCAGGTACAATTACAAACTCCTGTTCACAGTTAAAATCTCCTATATCTATCCTAAGCACCACAACACTATTTGCTACAGCAAACTTCTTTTTATTTGGAGCTACTAAATGGCTACGCTTTATAGGCATAATTCTATCACAAACCTTATCCCTAATTTCGCTGACGAATTCCTCCGATATTAAACTCGCCTCTGCCCCTGTATCAAGTAATACTTCTACATTATTCTCAAAAATTCCTATATTAATAATTGGCAAACATAATTTTTCCTCAGTTTCTGGCTCTACTTCCTCCTCAATTTTGAAAAATTCACGTGCATGTTCATATACATTTACACTGAAATCTAGTGGTCTGTCGCGTTCCAAAAATCCTGTCCAGGTCTGTTTTCCCTACTCGGTCCTGGTCTAGCCGTCACCTCAGCGTATGTCCTAGGCGTTTCCACTCGTTCCGTGTCTGTATTAGCAGTCCTCCTCATGTCCGATGAACTATTCCTTCTGGTAGGTTCCGGTCTCGGTGCAGGTCCCCTTCCTAAACTATTATCTCTAACGTATGGTCGTCTCTGTTCCCAATTCTGTCGCTGGTATCCGTAACTATTCCCCCTTCTAGCATAGTTGTCCCGTCTATTGTCAAACCTAACTGTGTTGATCTGTCTTTCCCTATTATCCCGAGGTCGTCCACTACTTACGTCGTCGTACCTCTGCAGGTATTCTAAAAACATTTCTCTGTCCACTATGTTCTGTAGTGCTACGTGTTGTCTTACTTCTACCTCGAAGTGTCGTGATAAATACTTGATAATTTGTCGGTCCGTCAGTGGTGGGTTCAGTTGCTTAGCTATGCTATACTTGCGTATAGCATATTGCTCCCTACTTCCTGAAAATTTTCCCTTAAATTTCCCTGTGATTAAGTCGTCTCGTACCTGGTCTTGTCTGTGGTCACTCCAGTAGTGCTTTAAAAACCTGTCTTCAAAGTCCGTGTTGGTGTCTATGTCCTGTCCTACTAAATTGTACCATGCTTCCGCGTTGTCCTTTAATAAAGCCTTTATCGTATTCAGTTTAGTCTGTTCGTCAAATAAATTTCCCACTAGATTTCTTACACTATTAATAAAAATTTGTGGATTTACCCTGTTATCGCAATAAAACTTCATGTGTTGGTCCAATGATACTCCACCTGTAGAAAATCTGGGACCATCCCCCGTTAAACTTGACATGTTGTATTTAATACTAACTTCGCGTTCTACCCTGCCTAACTGATCCCTACATGAGTCCGTTACTTCAGTCATTTTTATATTAATCTCTTCTTCACAAAAAATGCGTACTTCGGACCTTAAATGTCCCATTTCCTGTCGAAGACCTGTAATATTACGCTCATTTTTATCAACCCTATTTTCAACTTCCCCCATTTTCACGGTAAGACTATTTTTAAACTCTGTAAATTCTCTCGTCGATTTTTCTATTTTATCCCCTAATTCCTGATTTAATTGGTCAAATTTCTTATTCGATTTTTCACTCATCTGCTCAAATTTTCGATTTGAGTCCTCTCTAACCCCACTTAACGTCTCATTCATTCTTTCAAGCATCCTCATTATCATCTCGTTTCCTTGATCCCCTGATTCCGTTCTCGACTGATCTCTACTGCCTCCAGCTTCTTCCATTTTCGAATTTTTTTCACCCAATGCACTATCGTTACTTCCAATTTCCACTCCTTGACTCCTTAACCACTCTTTTCTCTGCATACGTTCTAATCACTCAAACACACTCTAAAAATACTCTTAAATTTATACACACACAGAAACTCTCTCTCTCAGATCGCCAGTTTCCTGGAATAAAATCACAAAAATTTTATTTGGAACTCGAGCCTCACTTTTGGGTCGCCAAAGAATGCTGTGTATCCCTGTATTAGATTCGAGCCTCACGAATTGGGCGTCATGTATGCTGTGAAACCTCCTAAATTAACTGGTCCGTCGACTTTCTTTCTGTTCATCGCCTCGGCTGCTCCCCTAGATAAACCTTCATCCTCATTCATAAAAAAAAACAAACACATTCCTACCACAAACATCAACGTTAACTTTATTTACATCAATATTCACAATACATTAAATTTTCAAAATTAAAATTCAGCATAAATTTCAGTATCAGAAAATTTCAAGATTAAATTTATTATCATTTTAATGTGCATCCAGAATTAAAGTCTTTGTAGGATGCCTACTAATTAATGTAACAATATATGCAGACCTGAGTCTGAGTACAAAGGGAGCATCTACCACCCCTTTACGTTAATTAACCAGGTTCGTCTAATTGAGCTCAAAGACATACCCAAATTTTCATCATAATCCAGAACATCAATACTAAATACCCCTTTCTACTTAAACAAGCAAATTTCATCTTAAAATTAAAATTTTATTGTTAGTACAATTTCACTACTGTCCATTTTGAGTAAATCAATTATAAAGTTATTCAACACACACCAAAATATCAAAGTTCGAACAAAATAGTATAATTTACCTGAAGGTTACTGCACTCGTAGCTTCAATGTACCTCGTCCCTTTTGTTAATCACACCATTCCAACTGGGTTATATTTACGGCTTCTGATTCTCAACGCTTTTAAAATTTCTCCACCAACATTCATCTAAAGATGTTTCAGGGCTTTTCCGGAACTCATCTGTGTATATCTGAACCTTGTTTTGTGGATCCAGTCATGTTTATGAACCATTTAATTATTAACACCCCCGAAAAGTAGCAAAGAAATTCATGCTTCTTTCACCAATATACGCCAAAACTGCCTACTTTTGTGTATTCATTTGTCGTTGCAAATTTGACTAATTGGTACTGTGATACTAAACTTTATTACCGTGTATCTTCTTTTCTAAGTGCACTAAAGTACATTCATTGTAGCACGTAAAGAACAAGCTGTTTTAAATCACAAAAATATTCGAGCAAACTGTTTAAATTATTTAATCAAAACCGGAAAACTAAAAAGCACTGTTTAACGCATTGAATCAAGTCGAAAATCTAAGAGAGCTTGTTCATATTAACCTGAGTATATATAGCGGTTAGCCTGTCTGTCGGTCTGTTCCCCAAAACGGACAATTCTAAAGAATTTCGCATGCTAGGTTCCCATTCCGCAGCCCGGCATGCGATTTTTACGAAATTGGCACTCGCACCAGTTACATCTCAGAAATTTCGACACGGCTCGCAACTTCTGGAAATAACTAATTGAATTTTATACAGAAATGTTACTTTTACCTCTCAATTTTGCCTTTTATTTTCACCCAATCGCAACCCAATGACGTTGCTCCACTCACGCCTTTTACTATGTGTGTCTCGGTCTTGCGCATATTATCTGTCTCTATCTACCCTGTTCTTATTGGTGCAAATTGATATTCTTTATTATCGATTATTTCAGTCCATGTGGACTGTGAAATAACCCACCTTTAGCATTTCTCGTAACTATTATGCGACGGTTTCTCCAACATTCTCTGTAACCATTAATTATCTGCAAAATTTACGCAGAATGATCTTTTTAAAAATACGCAGGTGTTCAAACACAATAACACTTCTACGATTTGCATTTTATTGGGTTTTTCAAGTTTTTATAGATATTATATGTTACTAATGGTTCAATTAACTTCAATTAAAATTAATACCCTTTAATTTTTAGTGACTCCTAATCAAATATTCAATTATTATCAGTACATTTTGTTTAATACCGGTTACTTAAAATAGAGTTAATTAATATAAATTTTGCACGTAATTTCTCTTTGTTTCTTTACTAGGAATAATTAAATTACATGTAGAGCTTTTTAATACTGCTTCCTTTTTTATAGCAAGCGTCTTGTAGATGATTTAAGTCTCTTATGTTTAATGAAACGAATGAATTTTTATGCTTCACGCTTTTATTTAACAACGCGTACCTTTTCCCAAAGCTTCTACACGGTGATTAAAATTATTTGATGTGATTATTTAATTTTCTACCCTGGTCTAAATATGAGTAATATATATATATATATATATATATATATATATATATATATATATAGTGCACACGTTACGATAATCAAATAATTTACCCCTTTTTCTCTAAAACTTTTCCTGCTTTGAATGATAAAACGAAGTCGATCAATATTTGTATAATGAGAAGGAAAAAAATCATATACACTTCACAGCTTAATCTGTTTTACTGTATGACAAAAATGAGCCCCTAAATCAAATAACAAAAAATTTTAAATTGTTTATCTCCAAAAATTAAAGCTCCCTTTCCTTATTTTAAAGCCAGCAAAATGACGCTGTACTCTACTGAAAATTTCTTTGAACGTTCAAGATTTTTCCCTTTTTCACAAAATTTTTTATGTATAAAATAAGTTTTTGATGACTACATAAAATATTCAGGTATAAAATATGATCAATGTTAAAAAAAAATATAAAGAGAAAATAATGCCTTATGCTAGATAGTTCCGACCTGTAGTTTTCCTTGTACTTCTTTCTGCTGCGTGCTGTGGATCAGTACCCCAATATTGCATTCAGTTGAGTTGCTCCATTCAATTTATTTAGTCTCCCAGTTTTAACCCGTTTAATCAATAATCTGGTATTTTTTAATCTCCCTTACTTTTTCTAAATGTCATTTAGATTTACGTGATCTCCCATAAACTCTCGTAACTTAGAGTTTCGTAATCTCACTTAGAGTTTCGTGCTGTCACTTATATTTTGTGATCTCACTTAGAGCCCTAAATTATAAGTATTTAACCTAAATTAATTAATAAACTTCTACTCACGTTTTCCAGCAAACGGCAAAACTTGTCTCATATATTTTCACTATAATTTATTAAAAAATTTTTATAACACCACTTTTCACAAAATTTATCATTTAATTTGAATATCTACTCGAGGGGTAACTTTTTGAGTATGTGTGATGTAGCTTTTGCTTGGGTCAAACTAAGACTGTCTGCTTATCAAATTTGCACGTTATATAGTCTACGCCCCATTTAAAAATTCTTTGGTTCTCTGTGCTGTTGTTTAAAGTTTACCATCGGTTGTTTTGGATATTTTGGGCTTTTATAGGTATATTTCTGATAATAACTTGTCGGGACGACTCCTTGATCACGTAGGTACCTGTGGATTTCTAGTTTGTATTTATTTCAGACCGTCTGTTTTGATGTTGTTACAGAAATTTCTAATTCGCTTTGGCACGTAATTTCACTTATGGCTTTTGTTTGTCTAGATAATACTTTGGGATTTGTATTAACTCCATGCAGAAAAACACGTACACAGAGTGACGTTAATTAAAATATTTCTGTTTACATTTTGCGTTTCCGAAACGTATTTATTTTTAAGGATGCGTTTCTTATCAGGACACTATGCTATGTATTTTCACTGTAGCATGTTTAACGTGATTTGTATTATGATTTTCTAGTTTTTTTACTGCATTTAACGCTTATAGATTTACAATTCATAAATACTCTTGGTTTAAGACAAGTTTGATTGCGTATAAAGTTATTTCTTTTGCTGAAGGTGTGTTTATTGTTGAATGATATGCTTCCCGGCATTAACTAAAGTCAACTGCGATCCTTATACAGGGTGTTAAATGTTTGCTCTTTGCATAATTTGCAAATTACATATATTTCATGCTAAATAAATGTAATTTTATAACTCCTAGTACTATTTACATGTATTGTGTAACCATTATAACTCAATATACCCCTAAATAATCCCCGTATCATAGCGATATATATATATATATATATATATATATATATATATATATATAAACAACTGATTTAATTGAAATCTTGGGATACACTCGTTCTACCAGATAAAACTACAGCGTCAAATTGTAATTTTTATTCAACGTTTCGGCATTGATTTTATGCCTTCTTCATACACTGACTACAGCAACACAATTAAAATGTAACATACTCAATTAGATAAAATAAATAAATAAATAAATTAACATTTACAACATGCATTTAAACCTAATCATACGACGCAACAAGCATAACTAAACTAATCCTATTTAATAATCGATCATGTTGTCACCTGGTAATTATAGTAAGTCATAATCTAAAACCTGTATCTTAATAGTTTAATGAAAAAATGGATCACACTAATAAATGAAGCACACGACACAGAATACATAGTTAAACATTTCAACACTGTTTGCAAAAATAACCGTTATTAAACTTGTAGAGCGCAGAGTAGACTGTGTTTAAGTTGTTCATATCCAATTTGTTAATCAGTGGATTCGGTTGTTGCTGAATATAGAAAGATTCCAAGAAAAGTCTCTTATAATAATTAGATTCTAAATCTAATATAGTGGTGTTCTCAAAATTCGCTGTATGTTTAGTATTGTACAAATGCGATGCAAGAGTGCAATTAGATTTTTCAAACCTGGCATCACTTTTGTGTTGTATGATGCGGTTCTTTAGCCACTGTTTTGTCACCAGGGGACAACATGATCGATTATTAAATAGGATTAGTTTAGTTATGCTTGTTGCGTCGTATGATTAGATTTAAATGCATGTTGTAAATGTTAATTAATTTATTTATTTATTTTATCCAATTGACTATGTTACATTTTAATTGTGTTGCCGTAGTTACTTTTTAAAAATTTAACCAAGTTGCATGCTATACTGTCTGAATGTAATTGTAATAACTTTCAGTAAATTTTTCAGTTTATGAAGAAAGCATGAAGTCAATGCCGAAACGTTGAATAAAAATTACAATTTGACGCTGTAGTTTTATCTGGTAGAACGAGTGTATCCCAAGATTTCAATTAAATCAGTTGTTTACCTACTTTCGTTCCAGAAATAATACTAATTATATATACATATATATATACATATATATATATATATATATATATATATATACATATATATATATTATGCTGTGATAAGGGGTTGCTTAAGGGTGCACGTTATAGTAAAGGTCGTTCGGGAAGGAATAATTAGGATAGGCAGCAGAAAACCACACTTATTTAAGGAATAATTAAGAAATAGACGTAGTTTGTAGATAATAAGTAGTCAACACCCTGTATATAAAGTAGAAATAATTTTGGGCGACGCAGGTAAACATAGGAAGACGCATAGTTGGCGTAGGAATGAGAAGTACATGTATTAAAGTAGATAGTAAATATTAAATACCCTGTAGATAAAGTTTAGTTAATTTAGGTAAAACAAATAAGGATATTTTCAGTGGAAACACGCGTAATAAAGGATCATAAATATTAGACACGCATTAAGAAAAAGAGTTCCAGACAATTAAAGTAATACGGATATAGAAATAAAGTTTCAGGTAGTTAATATAAATGCATACAAAGATCTAATCATTTGATAAGAGAAAAAATTAAAAATTGCGTGAATCACATGTAAACATGGAAATTTAAACTCGGGTTGCATCAGTTGTTTATAGAAAAGCAGGTAATCTATCAAAATACAGCATGGTGATATGAAAGACAGCTGTGGACAGGTGGTGATTATGAGGAAACGAAGAGCATTGCATCAGAAACTGTTCAATATGTAATTATTTGATTGGTCAGAGACAAGCGACGAGTTCCAGACCAAACCCACGCATGGAGCGGGGATTCGAGATTATATTAGCAAGCACCTTGATGGGAAAGTCAGTTTTGAACTCAATGAAGGCCGAAGTGCATTGCCATTAAATAAAGTAATACGCAACAAGCATAAAAGTGAGAAATAAAATGAGTGAAAATATGAAGATAATTACCGTTTAAACGTAAGTACGTTTTTAATGAATTTATTGTAAACTAAGACATAAAAATAATAGGGTTTCGAGGTCTGCGGGAAATTGACTAGGATTATGATGTTAAGAAAAATTACAGTAATACAATTTAAATGTCAAGGGAAGAAGAAGAATAATACAATCGTGAAGTACAGGGGTGAAACAAACTACTGTTTTAAGTCTGGGGCAAGAATGATAAATTTGAAGAATTGAAATAAATTGGGTATATAATTTAATGGTGGTGATCCATAGTGTAATAATTTGAATGGAATCCAGAATTGGGGAAGATCATTTTTTGAAGCGTCGATGTGAAAAATATAAAACCAGGTCAGATTTTCAGTTATAAGACATTTGTTTTTCTATATGAATTTTTATTTTATTTTTAATATTGAATTTGCTAAATAAGAAATGCTTGTGAAAAGTCAACAAAAGAAGTTGCATACGTATTGAATGAGTAATAGAAAACAGGTATAGAATATTCTACATTTGTTAGTAAGGATCATAAATTTTCTTTGATGACTTTGAGTTTTGAGTAAATAATTGTTAATAAATGAGATTTATAAAATTAACTGATTGAAAAGTGTATTTCGAATAATTTCAAAAGCTGTACATAACATATTGGTTCTATTATACAAAATCTAAATTTACTGAATTTTATAATTGCAAATAAATGCTAGCCGAGGTCGTAAGATTTAAATAGTACAAAAGGCGGAGCCACCAGTTGAGCAGGAAAGTGATAACTCGAAAGGCGGTAACGTATCGAATTTTGCCATTGGTAGATAGAGTTGTTTACAGATAAAGTCCAGTTGATAGCAATATAACAGCTGGAGGAGGGAATAATTACACTTAATCGTGAATATTAAAATGGTGGTCCAATAATTTAGAGTATAGCAAATAAATAATGCAGCTCAAAGTCGGGGCATGATAATTATTCTACGAATAGTATAGCAATAAAGAAGGCAGCCCAACGAAGGAGTTTGAGTATCCAATATTATAGCAATAAAGATGGCTACCCAAGTGGGGGCATGAATTAAACCACAATAAAATAACCTGAGATTAAGAGGCGTGAATTAAATTAAAAATAAATTTTAAAATGCAATTGCGAGATTCAAATAAATAAATTAAACTAAACCGGGGATTTGAAAAGTTTCAATTAAAGGAAAAATAGAGAAATTTGTACAGTATTTAAAGTTAGGTAGATTTAATTAGTATTTAAAAGTTTAGAGTAAAAATAGTAATTTCAAAATGGAGAAAGGATCCCAAGAAAACATAACGTTGGAGAGAAATTTGAGTGAAGAAAGGCGAACTTTACAAGAAACCAAAATGTTGGACATTTTAATGGCATTAAATGATAAAATGGACAGGAGTGAACAAGCCATAAATACAGTTACAACAAAAATGGAGGAATACAGCGAGAAAATGGAGAGGGAAATTAAGATTCTTAGTGATGGACTGAAAGAAACAAACCACAATATCGCGGAGATTAAAGCACAGTTGAATGTAAAAGTTGGGAGAGTTTCTGAGGAAATAGACGGATTATGAGATCATATTTCTTTAATCAAAACGAAACAAGAAGGGTACGAAAGTGAGGCCAACAATAAAATTACGAATTTAAATATTAAATTAGGAGAAATTGAAGAAAATTGCGAAACGGAATTTAGATCAATAAATCAAGAAATAAATAATTTAAAAGGTAATCCGATAAACTTTAATAGAGAATCAAATAGGTTAATTCAAACGAATCTTTCAATGGAACAGTTTACGAAATTTTACGGGGATGGAAAATTGAATCCTAAGATATTTCTGAAAAATTTTAAAATGTTGATACAGGGATCTACAGATGAATTAATGAAATTAAATTTAATTAGGGCGATATTAAGGGGGAATGCAGAAAGATGGTACAATTTAGTTGAGAGTGAAATAGAAACGTTTGAACAGTTTGAAAGCAAATTTTACGTCAATTCTGGAATGACAATCAGCAAAATCGAATTCGAAGTGACTTAATTATGGGAAGACACGATTCGGCGAAAGGGATGACGCGAGAATCATATGCGATTGAGAAATTTACTGTAGCGAAGCAATTGGATCCTCCTTTAGAAGATAAAATTATTATAAGGTATTTAGCAAGTCATTTTAACGCTGAAGTAAAGCGATACATAACGACGCAAAATATAGTGGATAGAGATACATTTATTGATTATTTGCAGAGATATGATGATTTGGAAAATGATTTTGAAATTGAAAATAATGTTAGAGATCGACGCACGAATTTTATAAGGAATAATGATGAGACTCGGAATAATTATAGAAGGAGCAGTTACAATTATGATCGTGGAAGAAATTTTAATGGGGGGAACTATGGAAACTTTAATAATGATTTTAGGCAAAACAGGAATAATGGTCAGTTACCAAGGCCACGAATGGAAAGAACGAATCATGAGGGAAATTATAATAATAGAGTAATAAATAGACAGGAAAATGATGATCGACGGACGCAAGCTAGAAATATTAATAGTATGGAAATAAAGAATACGAATTGCACAGATACAGGGATAATGAGTCAGGCAGGACCTTCAACGCGAAATCAGGATTTTTGAGTACGGACGAACCAAGGAAAATTCTACGAATTAACGGATACAGAAATCAGCGCGAGTCTATGAAATATGAAATGGATAATGAATTAGGAAGATTTGAAAGAAACTTATTACTAATCATTAATTTAAAGGTGGAAGATAGAATAGTTAAAGTGTTAATTGATACTGGAGCAGAGGCATCACTTGTTGCGGAAGAGTTTGTTAAACGAGAAAAATTGGGGGATAAAGCGATAGCTATAGCGAGGTGTAATTTAGTGGCACCAAATAATAAGAGATTTAGTGTAATAAATGAAATGGTAATTCTGAGATGTGAAATGGGGGATAAAATATGGGAAAATGAGTTTATGGTAGTACCTGGACTGAAGATAGATGTTATATCTGGGATGAATATGATAGATAAGTTGGGGTTGAAGTTAAATGCGGAATGCAAAGTGATTGAGTGTAATGGGAAATATATTAAATGGTATGAAGAGGGGAAGATAGTAATAGAAGACGACTGCGTAAATATTAATCAGTTTAGTGATGAGATAAATAATGGGGGTAATGAAAATGAAGATATTAAGTGTCCAGATGATTTAAGAAATAGGGTGAATATATTATTGAATAAGCATTCAGAATTAATGGGGTCGAAGTCGAGAATTGCCAAGGGTTATGTGCACAAGTTAGAAATAATAAATAAGGAACCGTTTAACAGTAAAATATATCATATTCCAGTAGTATATGGAAATAGAGTGAAGGAAAAAATTGAGGAAATGTTACGTGAAGGTATTATAGAGAGCTCCAGTACAAATTTTGTGAATTTATTAGTAGTCGTCGTAAATAAAAGGGATAACAGTATTAAGTTATGTATAGATACAAGTGAGATTAATAAGCGAATGAAGCCGCAATATAATTGTCCACCAAAGATAGATAGAATATTAGGGAAAATAGGTAATAGGAAAATTTATAGTAGATTATATTTAAAAAGTTCATTTTGTTTGATTCCATTAGCGCGAGAATCAAGGAAATATACGGGTTTTTCTGTAGAAGGAAGAATATATCAATTAAGGGTGTTCCCTTTGGGTTTGTCCTCGAGTACGGCTGCATTGGTGAAGGCGATGCAGAATATTTTGGGACCGTATGAGGAATTTTGTATCCACTACGTGGATGACGTGTTAATATTTAGTGATAGTGTGGAAGAACACTTTGTTCATTTAGAAAAAATATTATTAGAATTAAATATAGCAGGTTTAAGGTTAAATTTAAAGAAGTGCGAATTCTTTCAAGATAAAGTTAAATTTCGGGGATATCAAATCAGCACGGAGGACATATTTATAGATAAAAATATGATTGAGAAATATAGGTTAAAAGGACCCAGATTTAAGAGTGATAAGGGGGAAGTTAGAAATGAATAAATTTAATTGACCAATGCAAAGAAAGATGAATAGATAAAAGGAAATGTAAAATAAATTATGAATAGGTATACATAGAAAAATAGAATAGGATTTGAATATAAGAATAGGTATAGGTATAAATAGTATAGTAAAATAGGACATAGGCATGAGATAAATAAAATGTAAATATGGGTTTAATAAAGAAAAAGTTGGATTTTGAAATGGAAATAAAAATATAATAATTTAATACCAATGTGAGTTTAAGTGCACGTTGGGCGCCAAAAAGGACATTGATATAAAATTTTATATTTTAATTTGGGGAAATTATGCTGTGATAAGGGGTTGCTTAAGGGTGCACGTTATAGTAAAGGTCGTTCGGGAAGGAATAATTAGGATAGGCAGCAGAAATCCACTCTTATTTAAGGAATAATTAAGAAATAGACGTAGTTTGTAGATAATAAGTAGTCAACACCCTGTATATAAAGTAGAAATAATTTTGGGCGACGCAGGTAAACATAGGAAGACGCATAGTTGGCGTAGGAATGAGAAGTACATGTATTAAAGTAGATAGTAAATATTAAATACCCTGTAGATAAAGTTTAGTTAATTTAGGTAAAACAAATAAGGATATTTTCAGTGGAAACACGCGTAATAAAGGATCATAAATATTAGACACGCATTAAGAAAAAGAGTTCCAGACAATTAAAGTAATACGGATATAGAAATAAAGTTTCAGGTAGTTAATATAAATGCATACAAAGATCTAATCATTTGATAAGAGAAAGGATTAAAAATTGCGTGAATCACATGTAAACATGGAAACTTAAACTCGGGTTGCATCAGTTGTTTATAGAAAAGCAGGTAATCTATCAAAATACAGCATGGTGATATGAAAGACAGCTGTGGACAGGTGGTGATTATGAGGAAACGAAGAGCATTGCATCAGAAACTGTTCAATATGTAATTATTTGATTGGTCAGAGACAAGCGACGAGTTCTAGACCAAACCCACGCATGGAGCGGAGATTCGAAATTATATTAGCAAGCACCTTGATGGGAAAGTCAGTTTTGAACTCAATGAAGGCCGAAGTGCATTGCCATTAAATAAAGTAATACGCAACAAGCATAAAAGTGAGAAATAAAATGAGTGCAAATATGAAGATAATTACCGTTTAAACGTAAGTACTTTTTTAATGAATTTATTGTAAACTAAGACATAAAAATAATAGGGTTTCGAGGTCTGCGGGAAATTGACTAGGATTATGATGTTAAGAAAAATTACAGTAATACAATTTAAATGTCAAGGGAAGAAGAAGAATAATACAATCGTGAAGTACAGGGGTGAAACAAACTACTATTTTAAGTCTGGGGCAAGAATGATAAATTTGAAGAATTGAAATAAATTGGGGATATAATTTAATGGTGGTGATCCATAGTGTAATAATTTGAATGGAATCCAGAATTGGGGAAGATCATTTTTTGAAGCGTCGATGTGAAAAATATAAAACCATGTCAGATTTTCAGTTATAAGACATTTGTTTTTCTATATGAATTTTTATTTTATTTTTAATATTGAATTTGCTAAATAAGAAATGCTTGTGAAAAGTCAACAAAAGAAGTTGCATACGTATTGAATGAGTAATAGAAAACAGGTATAGAATATTCTACATTTGTTGGTAAGGATCATAAATTTTCTTTGATGACTTTGAGTTTTGAGTAAATAATTGTTAATAAATGAGATTTATAAAATTAACTGATTGAAAAGTGTATTTCGAATAATTTCAAAAGCTGTACATAACATATTGGTTCTATTATACAAAATCTAAATTTACTGAATTTTATAATTGCAAATAAAAGCTAGCCGAGGTCATAAGATTTAAATAGTACAAAAGGCGGAGCCACCAGTTGATCAGGAAGGTGATAACTCGAAAGGCGGTAACGTATCGAATTTTGCCATTGGTAGATAGAGTTGTTTACAGATAAAGTCCAGTTGATAGCAATATAACAGCTGGAGGAGGAAATAATTACACTTAATCGTGAATATTAAAATGGTGGTCCAATAATTTAGAGTATAGCAAATAAATAATGCAGCTCAAAGTCGGGGCATGATAATTATTCTACGAATAGTATAGCAATAAAGAAGGCAGCCCAACGAAGGAGTTTGAGTATCCAATATTATAGCAATATATATATATATATATATATATATATATATATATATTTTTGAAAATTTTATATTGGGAAAATTCGCGTGGCTTAAGATTTTAGTAGAAGGTTCCACGGCAATTTTATGGACGGCCCAACGCTGGGACTCGATACTGGCTCCTACGCCACGATTACACGCAATATATATATATATATATATATATATATATATATACTCATATTTAGACCAGGGTAGAAAATTAAATAATCACATCAAATAATTTTAATCACCGTGTATAATGAATATTATTAGATAATACGCGTTATTAAAACCGTGAAGCATAAAAATTTATTAGTTTCAGTAAAAATCAGAGATTTAAATCATGTACAAGACGCTTTATATCAAAAGAAACAGTATTAAAAAGCTCTGCGTGTAATTTAATTATTCCTAAGAAAGAAACAAATGGAAATTACGGGCAAGATTTATATTAATTAACCCTATTTTAAGTAACCGGTATTAAACAAAGTGTACACATAATAATTAACATTTAATTTGTATTCGCTAAAAATGAAAGGATAGAAGTCAATTTTAGTTGGAGTTAATTAAACCATTATTAATAATAAGCATAAAAGTCTGTGAAAATCCAAGATTATAATACTAGAAAATAAAGCTCTGAGAATTAATATTATGTTTGAACACCTGCGTAGTTTAAATGTCATGTACGGCGAAAATTTTGTAGATAACAAATGGTTTCAAAGAATCTTGGAGAAACCGGGGCTTAATATTCACGGGAAGGCGCGATACGGGGTTATTTAACCCAGATAGTCCACATGGACTAAAATAATCGATAATAAGGAATATCAATTTGCACCAATAAGAAAAGGGTAGATAGAGACAGATAATATGCACAAGACCGAGACACATATAGTAAAAGGCGTGATTTAAGCAACGTCACGAGGGTCACGATTGGTTGAAAATAAGATGCACATATGAGAGGTAGAAACAACAATTTCTGTACAAAATTAATTAGTTATTCTCGGACATGTTTGCGTGCCGTGTGAGAATTTCTGATTTTTAACTGGGGCGAGTACAAAATTCGTAAAAACCGACGCGCGGGCTACGGACTGGGAACAGAGCATGCGAAATTCTAGAAACTGGCCGTTTTGAGGACTCGACCGACAGACAGGCTAACTTCTATATATACCGAGGTGAATATAAACAAGCTCTCTTAGATCTTCGACTTGATTGAACGCGTTATACAGTGATTTTTAGTTTTCCGGTTTTAATATTAAATAATTTAAACAGTTTGCTCGAATATTATGTGATTTAAAACAGCTTGTTCTTTACGTGCTACAATGAATGTACGTTAGTGCACTTAGAAAAGAAGATACAAGGAAATAAAGTTTAGTATCACTGTACCAATTGGTAAAATTTACTATGACAAATAAATACACAAAAGTAGGCAGTTTTGGCGTATCTTGGTGAAAGAAGTATGAATTTCTTTGTTATTTTTCGGGGGTAGTAATACTTAAATGGTGCATAAACGTGTCTGGATCCACGAAACAAGGGTCAGATATACACAGAGGAGTTCCGGAAAAACCCTGAAACAACTTTAAATAAATGGTGATGGAGAAAAATTTTAAAGCGTTGAGAATCAGAAGCCGTAAATATAACCCAGTTGGAATGGTGTGATTAACAAAGGGACGATGTACATTGAAGCTACGAGTGCAAGTAACCTTCAGGTAAATTATACTATTTTGTTTGAACTTTGAGATGTTGGTGTGTGTTGAATAACTTTCTAATTTGTTTATTTAAAATGGACGGTAGTGGAATTGTACTAACAATAATATTTTAATTTTAAGGTGAAATTTGCTTGTTTAAGTAGAAAGGGGTATTTAGTATTGATGTTCTGGATTATGATAAAAATATGGGTATGTCTTTGAGCTCAATTAGACGAACCTGGTTAATTAACGTAAAGGGGTGGTAGATGCTCCCTTTTTACTCTGCATATATTGTTATAGTAATTAGTAGGCATCCTACAAGGACTTTAATTCTGGATGCACTTTAAAATGATAACAAATTTAATCTTGAAATTTTCTGATACTGAAATTTATGCTGAATTTTAATTTTGAAATTTTAATGTATTGTGAATATTGATGTAAATAGAGTTGACGTTGATGTTTGTGGTAGGAATGTGTTTGTTTTTTATGTATGAGGATGAAAGCTATCTAGAGGAGCAGCCGAGGCGATTAACAGAAGAAAATTAACAGACCAGGTAATTCAAGAGGTTTCACAGCATTCTATATACAGTGTGTCCAAATTTCGAGTCTCTACATTGTGATTTCAGTTATTATAAGAGATAGAAATTGGGTTAAATGGGGAAAGATTTGGAGGAATCCAGGCCAGTTTTGTATCCGTTTACAAAATTGGTGTAAGTTGTCTGGTTTTGGAGTTATTCGAAGAAAACTAAAAATGGCGGAATTTGATTTCTACTTTATGAAAAGTACAATACACATTTTATGATGTACACAAACAGCATTTGTCACAAATTATTATTTATGGTGGTACTAGAGTTAAAATGATATCGTTTTATAATAGTAGGCGGTGGTATGTGACAAAACCAAACAATTGAATTACAGTTATATGTCAAACAAATTCTAAAATTTAGATAAACTTGTGTGTGTTGTAAGTTTTGGTGCCGGTGGTGCTGCATTTTTAATTTAAAAAATGGCACATGTCTACAAGTTTTCGAATGAGGAAAAGTTTGATATGCTAAGTACTTATTTACAATCGTTTCGGAACGCTGATACGGCATCCGCCTGATATTTGAAATTGTATCCAGAAAGACGACAACCGCATAAAACATACTTCAGAAAAATTGTAATGAATTTACTGAATTATGGTGCTTTTGAACAGACTAGGGAACAATACGACTTAAACAATAGGGAACGTGTTCTAAGCATTACTGAGGCGGTAACACGAAATCCATCCACATCCGTAAGATCTGTAAGCCGTGAACTTAATATTCCAAAATCAACTGTTCATAATATTTTAAAAAAGGAAAAGTTTCATCCTTATAAACCTACTATTGTCCAAGGCCTCAAAGAGAAGATTTCGCCAGACGAATGCGTTTTTGTAATTGGTACATCCAAAAATGCGAGGAAGAACCGCACTTTCCAGAATTGATAATATGGACAGACGAAACGCGGTTTACCAATTGCGTGGTGTTCAATAAACATAACACGCATCACTGGAGCACTGAAAATCATCATCTGACGGCGCAACGCAAATTTCAAACGAGATATGGATTTAACGTTTGGTGTGGTATCTTAGGTAGTTAATTATGATATAAATATTTTAGTAAATTAACCAATGTAATTAATACTTTTATAGGTAATAATTTGATTGGACCCTTTTATTTTGTCAATAACCTCAATGGCGCCAGATATACGGAATTGTTAAGAGACCAAATAATTCCGGCTATTAGAGGACTTGTACCAAATGATGATGATTTTCGAAAACTATGGTTTCAACAAGATGGTTGTCCAGCTCACAATTCCCGAGAAGTTAGCGCCCTTTTAGCTGAACATTTTGGCCAAAATATTATATGCAATAGTGGACCAATTATGTGGCCGGCAAGATCACCAGATCTTACACCACTTGATTTTTATTTATGGGGTTTTGCTAAAAATGAGGTATATGAGTTTGAACCGCCTCATAATATAAACGAACTGTGGAAAGAGTCCGTGACATTCTTAACTCTATAAATAGGCGCACGTTAAGCAGAGTTGTACGGAAAGTTTTAATTAATTGTCGAATGTGCCGTGATGCAAACGGACAGCATTTTCAGCATC
The DNA here is from genome assembly GCA_036346225.1 of Platerodrilus igneus. Taxonomy (NCBI): domain Eukaryota; kingdom Metazoa; phylum Arthropoda; class Insecta; order Coleoptera; family Lycidae; genus Platerodrilus; species Platerodrilus igneus. The sequence goes on along the minus strand of JARFIW010000333.1, from coordinate 4,528,384 downwards.
TACGGGAAGGAATTTAGATGATAGTTTGCTGTGTCGCTCACATTTAATTTTGTTCCCTAAATTAGATAAGATAGGCTACAGTTTTATGTTTAAGTTAATTTTAAGATTTATATCCAATACTTTACGAGTTCTACTTAACAAAATGTATGTGGTACTACTACTACTACTACTGTTTGGAAAGTAGAAATCAAATTTTTGCCCTGTTGGGATTACCATTACATGTGGCATATCGTTGAAAAGGTAATTTTAAGGCGCATAACATTCACCTAATATTCAAAATGGCGGCCATAAGAAAAACAAAAGTTGTGGGCGTTTCCTCGAAAACAAAAGACAGTCGAATGATTCTGTTTATGCTAAAATACTCCTTTTAGAAAAGTGTCTTAATAATGTGCAAGTCTTGTGATGGTGCGACTTATGATTCATGTTTTATTATCAAATAACAAAATCCGCCATTTTTAGTTTTCTTCGAATATCTCCAAAACCAGACAACTTACACCAATTTTGTAAACGGATACAAAACTGGCCTGGATTCCTCCAAATCTTTCCCCATTTAACCCAATTTCTATCTCTTATAATAACTGAAATCACAATGTAGAGACTCGAAATTAGGACACACTGTATATATATATATATATATATATATATATATATATATATATATATATATATATATATATGTAATACTTCCCTTTCGTTATGTTTGTAGTATTTATGACTACTTTATTTTAAATTCAAATATTAAATTGTTTCAAATAAAATATTGGACCTTTACAACTTTGTAAGATATTGTCAATCTATTAGTCAATTAATTAATAAGAGCAATGAGTTTCTTATGGTTGAATCTTTAATAATACTAAAGATTCAGGCTAGCTAAATTTATCACTTTCTATTCGACGATCTCATGGGGGGATCAGGTCCACACATAACTTTGTGTTTATTTAATAATTGACTTATCTTTACTTAGGACAGTGTCACAAAATAGGATCGAAACAATATTAAAATTGTTTAAACACTTACGTTTGGAATCCTGTTAGCAGCGTATTATTTTATCGTTCAAAACCGCTATTTCCTCCTCCTTTTATTCCCAATTGCGCCAATCTATGAATTTCTTTTCAGAGTAACTCGTCACAGCAAGGTTCTCACTACAACCTCAGTACGTATTAGTAAATTGCAAAATAAGTATAAAACCTCCTTTCAATCTCGCATCTGTCAACTACTTTTGGCAAATACTGTTTACCGAAAATAACGACATCGCTAGGAAGTTTTATTGTGTATTTTAAAGGATCGGCTTGGACTTTCCTCCAAGACCTAATCTAAAGAACAATAAATATACAATAATTACTGGTATCCTGGGTGCTCGGTAACCCTGCAAGATACTACTATAATTAAAATTAATAATCTACTTTCCTATAGATATCGTGCTGTCCTGAGTTCACCAACTCCATAGGGTCCTTCTTTGCCTGGTTTATTCACAAATTTTCCTGTATTTTAAACTGCAACTATTCTTTGACAAGCTGATTATTCTCTTGTTTCCTGATTTGTTTTCTAGTGGTATGAAATCTTCTTCTCTATACTTGGATTAAATTTTAACTAGACTTCAAATGACAGACAGGAATTTAATTTGACTTTTTTATTTTTCTAGTGGTATGAAATCTTCTTCTCTACACTTGGATTAAATTTTAACTAGACTTCAAATGACAGATAGGAATTTAATTTGACTTTTTTATTTATATTTTTCTTTTAAAAAAAAAAAGGACAACCAACCAATCACTATTTTAAAGAACTTCTAAACATAATTCCAATAACTAATGTCTATATACACGGTATCCAAATATTCTGTTTGCACTACAATCTCAAAATTTACTTCTTCAACAATAAATCTCTTCTTCTAATTTCTTCTCTAATACAATATATTTCTAATCTCTATTATACCTGCATATAATCCCTACACTATATCACTATTACGATAGACTTTTATCTTTTACAATCACTTATTTTCCACTAAATTTACACAAATCTCAATTTCCTATGACCATTCGCATTGAAAAATTATTTGACAAAACTCCATTATTTTTGTTTCCCATCACCCAGGTAACCTCCAACAGCACACTTCTATCCCTAATATTTTCTTTTCACCCACTATGATATCTCTTTTAAATCATTTTCTAAGCCAACCTGCTTATTTGATGATTTTGGTAGCACATGCTACCTTTTGTTGCTACTACATGATGACATGCACATTGTTTTTTATTTACACATACTAAACTAACTAAACATTCCTAATGATTGTCTTGTCGAATCTTTTGGGCAAACTTAAAACTACCTTAACCTATAACCCGAAGAAATCTCCAATTCCCCCTTTAAAATTAAAACCTCCCACTTTCTATGTCGAATAAAACCCCAGTCTAAAAATATACAACAATATATATACATATATATATATATATATATATATATATATATATATACATATTGCTGTGTATATATATATATACATATTGCTGTGTAATCGTGGATTAGGAACCAGTATCGAGTCCCAGCGTTGGACCGTTCATAAAATTGCCGTGGAACCTTCTACTAAAATCTAAAGCCTCACGAATTTTCCAAATATAAAATTTTCAAAAAAAAATTTTTTATAAAAAAATTTCTTACCTTTTATTTTTGGACACCTTCGGATTTCTCTGCTTACCCTGGCTAGCTCAGCAATCGGTCTCTTCTTAAATACCTATTTTTAAGTACATACCTCTCTCACACACGCCGTGAAACGAAATTACCAAAATAATACAACAGCCATACAACCTTTTATTTACACATGTTAACAGATAAAATATTTATACTTAGGTACAAACGATTTGGTACAATTTTTACCAGCTCAATTATTAAATGCTTTAAAGTCCTTGGGTTTTAAATTATTTTTACAAGAATTCTACATGATATAAGTAGATGGGCCCCACATGCAACCCTAGTTTGACTTCATACTGGTCTATTGTGAGCTCATTATAACCCAGTTTTTACAAATGCTTTTTTAACCTTGCATTATTGGAAATAAATTTACAAACCCGTTTACTCCTTACAACTACAATTTATAGCCTAAATAAACTTTAATTTATCATCAATAAACCCATTTTTAATAATCAAAAATAATTGTCCAGAACATGTACCTTTTTAAACAAGTTTTAAAAATAATAAATACGCCATTAATAAGTCAAACACACAAACACTAAAACATTACCACAAATGTTTATACAAAACAGAAATTTTATAGTACGTTACCTGAAGTCACCTACGTTCCTCGTCACTGCTGCAGATGGCAACCAGAAACGTTCGTCGATGTGTCCATCTACTACGATGCAGTCTGGATCCACTGATCTCCACCATCCAATATCTCCGCTACCACCCAGATATTAGCTCGGCGCAACAGTAACATTCCATACCAATATTTCATGCATACAAATTGCTTTCAGTTTGGTTCACCCCAAAATACTATCTCTTCATTTAATAACTTTGACGTAGTAACGGGACCTTTTATCTAAACAAGCACTAACTCGTGTAAACACTTTTATAACTTGCGGACCGCTACTACCGCTTTTATGATTTTTAACAGGATGTTTAATATAACTAAACTGCACACAATAATTGCTAACCGAAAACTTTTACTATTCTAGGTTGTAGATCTGAACCCGTATTCAAATCTAATTGAAAAGAAAAGAAAGCTTTAATATACTCGTTCGTGGATTTATATTATTCTCAAGCCCTCTTAGTGGAACCTGTTTCATGTGAAAAGCTTGTTTTCAAAGCGGCTTCTTAAAATTTTGAACGTAACCGACTATAATTTTTGAAAAATTTTTGCTGTCCGTCGTGCGGTTTACATAGAATTTCATTTCTTACCTACACGTACGCGCACTTCTAGAAAACTGTTCGCTATCAACCAATGATATAATTTCCTGTCGTCACAGCGCTCCATCTATCAGCTTTTATCTCTGTTCTACACATATCTGTTGTCTCCTTTATAACCCCTCCTGAGTTACAGAACATCGATATTGTAGTCGTCATTTCCACTTTTCTCTGTCTGTTTTATATTATCGATCGTTCATTCCACTCACTCCTTAAGGTACTGGTTATTGTAGCAGCTTATCTAAATTGACCGTTGAAAACAATTTGTATGGAATTTTGTGCTAACGTTCGTTTTATATTCTATGAACCCTACATATAATAACAGGTGTTTTTTTTGAAACAACCAACCGTTTGAAAATAACAATTCTCGGTTTCTCCGCTTTGTAGTATTTGTACAACCGAACGTTGGCTTTTAAAATGCAAACATTTGCGTTTGAAATTATCGATTTTCTATGCATGCAAACCCCCTTTTTGCTTCCATGCGTTTGATTACATAATTATAATTACTAATGCGTATCCTTGAGCTTTTTATGTACTCTAAAACTTTTTCTCCTTATATAATTTTTACATTCCAATTTAAATATAAAAAAATACTTTAATACCCGTCCGTTTTCACTATATAAATTAATTAATTTGGCGCGTAAATAATTTGCTCCATTTCTATATACACGGCTGCTAAAATTTTATTGTCTACACCTATTTACCTTTTAAATCCACAACAATATATATATATATATATATATATATGTATATATATATATATATATATATATATATATATTTACTATGTGAGTAAGAATGCCACTAATTTTTCTGTGGCGCAAGTATAGAGAATTGCATTAATGAGAATGCAATAGGAAATATGAAATTACTATTTTTCTACTTCTTCCTTGCCTGGCTAGCTCAACAGAATTACACTATGGGATATACGAAAATGAACTGAAGCAGAAATCTATGCATTCAAAACAATTTCTTTTCATGCAAAAGAATATTTTACATTTACAAAACAGTTTACAGCTTAGGTTTATACATAAAATTATCCTTAATTATTACAAAAAAATCCCTATTTAATCTTTGTTAAAAATTACAGAACTCAAATCTATTCTTTTGCGAGTTACAGAAATTCACTTTCACGTGGTTGTGGTTAATTTACCTATCTTTTATTATCCCGCACGCGCGTTTTGTTGGTCAATGACGCTGCACAGATATTTCAGTAAAGGTCAAAATGCTTTGAACTCTGATCTCAAAATATGCAGAAAATTATCTTCATTACAAATAAATTTTTTTATATAAGTTGAAGAACTTATTCCAGCTTACAAATGTTTAAACATTTTTAACGGCTACAAACAAAGGATTATAATTTAAACTTACGAAAAATAGCGCTTGTCGTAGTTTCATTTCCATTTCAAATCTCCATTTAGAATATTAGTTCGCAAACAATTAAATTCAGCAGTAGTTCTTGTATCTGGATTATTAATGTCCAGGATCGTTAAATTTTGTAGTTATAGGAATAATTATGGTTTATAATTTATGCAAAGTTCTCTGTTACTTGCGATACTCCAACTAACTTCTCTAAACTTATAAGTTGCATTACCCAATTTAAGGAATGAAACTTTGCTTAAACATTACATGCTGTTTTACTACAAATGAATCTGAATGAATAGATTCTTTACTCGAGAGTTACATCTTAAATGTCAAATACTGTATGCATGCCAAAAACAGAATCTCGAATGAATCGTTCTAATTCAATTCAGGTTTATATAGTAAAGCAAAAATAATAAGTCATGTTCCAAATCTTTTGAGAAATATTTAGAAGCATGAGTCTCTTTGGGTGATGTAATATTTACGTGAATGTCGGCGCTTAATGATCTAATTAGTCTAAACTGTGATTTATGTTTATGGTAAAATGTTTTTTGTTCCTTTTCTAATGCACAAAGTTCAGGTTCTGTCTTTTTTTCTAAAATGCGTAAGGCTATTAAGCCGCATTTTTATCTTATCTTTTAGACATTTTAATAGCCGCGCAAGTTTCTCGAATCCAAGCGTTTTTTCATTGATTCAAAATAATTAAACTATTTAATAACTTTTAGAAAACATTTGTTTGTAGAAATGACGTATTTGTTTCTTAATATGTACGAGTCACCACAGATTCTGTACATCGTATCAAAACGTCCAATGAGATTTCTCTACGCACTGCTTGAATCTCATTCCAAAGAATGTCTAGGTTACGTGGTTTACGTTTGTACACCTCATCTTTTACTGTGCCCCACAAGAAGAAATCCAGTGGTGTAAGGTCTGGAGAGCGTGCTGGAATCTCGATTGGCCCGCTGCGTCCTATCCACTGGCCCGACAAATTTTGATCCAGGTAAGCTCGTACGTCCCTGTGATAGTGCGGCGGAGCACCATCTTGTTGAAAATAAAAATCATCATTACCGTATAATGCACGAATGGCAGGAAATATGGAATCAGCAAGCATTGTTAGGTAATTAATACCAGTTACAGTGCCTTCAAATCGAAAAGGTCCAATGAGTCCCCTTGAAGACAAACCGCACCACACATTTACACCAGGCAAATTTACAGCTTTTTCAATTGTAATGTGAGGATTTTCTTCACACCAGTAAACACAATTGTGCCTATTGACAGTTCCATTAAGTTTGAATTGGGCTTCATCCGACCAAATGATGCTACCCATAAATCCCGGTTCACGTATCACCATCTCCTGAATTCATTCACAAAATTGCAACCTTCGATCTGGATCGTCGTCATTTAGCTGTTGCACCAGCCTTGGAATGTAAACACGATACTTGCCTCTCTTCAGAATGCGTAGCACGCTGCTAGCACTCCACATCACTTTCACGTGCCACTTGCCTTGAAGATTTGTTAGGAGAGCGTTGAAACAGTTCCAAGACTGTCGTTGATGACTCATCACTTGTAGCTGTTCGAGGCCGACCTGAATGACCTTTATGCACATCACACACCGTTCCATGAACTTCGAATTTGTCTCGTATGCGTGTAATTGTTAATCTTGAAGGTGGTTCTGTATCATACTCCCTTCTCCACTGTCTTTGAACTTCATTTACATTCTCAAACTTCCAGTACCACTTAATAACCTGCTTTCGTTCTTCAAAACTCAAACGTACGTCCGCCATGTTGATATTACAAATTCCAACTGATAATATAACATAGAGGGACGATTATGCTGGCACCTGGCGAAGAAATATAACATTAGCCTTGTAGTGCGGGAAAACTACAATAGTTTAAAGTGTATACATTTTTGAAGCACCCAGTATATATATATATGTATATATATATATATATATATATACTGGGTGCTTCAAAAAATGTATACACTTTGAACTTCCATAGAAAATTTATTTACCGTTCTACAAAGTTAAATTTCAGGAAAATAGAAAGCTGAAAGTCCAATGTAAATGAAACATAAATAACAAATGTTAATACTGTTCAAATTGGTGACCTGCAGCATCAATACAATTCTGAGTACGAGTCACCACAGATTCTGTACATCGTATCAAAACGTCCAATGAGATTTCTTTACACACTGCTTGAATCTCATTCCAAAGAATGTCTAGGTTACGTGGTTTACGTTTGTACACCTCATCTTTTACTGTGCCCCACAAGAAGAAATCCAGTGGTGTAAGGTCTGGAGAGCGTGCTGGAAACTCGATTGGCCCCCTGCGTCCTATCCACTGGCCCGACAAATTTTGATCCAGGTAAGCTCGTACGTCCCTGTGATAGTGCGGCGGAGCACCATCTTGTTGAAAATAAAAATCATCATTACCGTATAATGCACGAATGGCAGGAAATATGGAATCAGCAAGCATTGTTAGGTAATTAATACCAGTTACAGTCCCTTCAAATCGAAAAGGTCCAATGAGTCCCCTTGAAGACAAACCGCACCACACATTTACACCAGGCAAATTTACAGCTTTTTCAATTGTAATGTGAGGATTTTCTTCACACCAGTAAACACAATTGTGCCTATTGACAGTTCCATTAAGTTTGAATTGGGCTTCATCCGACCAAATGATGCTACCCATAAATCCCAGTTCACGTATCACCATCTCCTGAATCCATTCACAAAATTGCAACCTTCGATCTGGATCGTCGTCATTTAGCTGTTGCACCAGCCTTGGAATGTAAACACGATACTTGCCTCTCTTCAGAATGCGTAGCACGCTGCTAGCACTTACATCACTTTCACGTGCCCCTTGCCTTGAAGATTTGTTAGGAGAGCGTTGAAACAGTTCCAAGACTGTCGTTGATGACTCATCAATTGTAGCTGTTCGAGGCCGACCTGAATGACCTTTATGCACATCACACACTGTTCTGTATCATACTCCCTTCTCCACTGTCTTTGAACTTCATTTACATTCTCAAACTTCCAGTACCACTTAATAACCTGCTTTCGTTCTTCAAAACTCAAACGTACGTCCGCCATGTTGATATTACAAATTCCAACTGATAATATAACATAGAGGGACGATTATGCTGGCACCTGGCGAAGAAATATAACATTAGCCTTGTAGTGCGGGAAAACTACAATAGTTTAAAGTGTGTATACATTTTTTTGAAGCACCCAGTATATATATATATATATATATATATATATATATATATATATTTACTATGTGAGTAAGAATGCCACTAATTTTTCTGTGGCGCAAGTATAGAGAATTGCATTAATGAGAATGCAATAGGAAATATGAAATTACTATTTTTTCTACTTCTTCCTTGCCTGGCTAGCTCAACAGAATTACACTATGGGATATACGAAAATGAAATGAAGCAGAAATCTATGCATTCAAAACAATTTCTTTTCATGCAAAAGAATATTTTACATTTACAAAACAGTTTACAGCTTAGGTTTATACATAAAATTATCCTTAATTATTACAAAAATCCCTATTTAATCTTTGTTAAAATTACAGAACTCAAATCTATTCTTTTGCGAGTTACAGAAATTCACTTTCACGTGGTTGTGGTTAATTTACCTATCTTTTATTATCCCGCACGCGCGTTTTGTTGGTCAATGACGCTGCACAGATATTTCAGTAAAGGTCAAAATGCTTTGAACTCTGATCTCAAAATATGCAGAAAATTATCTTCATTACAAATAAATTTTTTATATAAGTTGAAGAACTTATTCCAGCTTACAAATGTTTAAACATTTTAACGGCTACAAACAAAGGATTATAATTTAAACTTACGAAAATAGCGCTTGTCGTAGTTTCATTTCCATTTCAAATCTCCATTTAGAATATTAGTTCGCAAACAATTAAATTCAGCAGTAGTTCTTGTATCTGGATTATTAATGTCCAGGATCGTTAAATTTTGTAGTTATAGGAATAATTATGGTTTATAATTTATGCAAAGTTCTCTGTTACTTGCGATACTCAACTAACTTCTCTAAACTTATAAGTTGCATTACCCAATTTAAGGAATGAAACTTTGCTTAAACATTACATGCTGTTTTACTACGAATGAATCTGAATGAATAGATTCTTTACTCGAGAGTTACATCTTAAATGTCAAATACTGTATGCATGCCAAAAACAGAATCTCGAATGAATCGTTCTAATTCAATTCAGGTTTATATAGTAAAGCAAAATAATAAGTCATGTTCCAAATCTTTTGAGAAATATTTAGAAGCATGAGTCTCTTTGGGTGATGTAATATTTACGTGAATGTCGGCGCTTAATGATCTAATTAGTCTAAACTGTGATTTATGTTTATGGTAAAATGTTTTTTGTTCCTTTTCTAATGCACAAAGTTCAGGTTCTGTCTTTTTTTCTAAAATGCGTAAGGCTATTAAGCCGCATTTTTATCTTATCTTTTAGACATTTTAATAGCCGCGCAAGTTTCTCGAATCCAAGCGTTTTTTCATTGATTCAAAATAATTAAACTATTTAATAACTTTTAGAAAACATTTGTTTGTAGAAATGACGTATTTGTTTCTTAATACGTAAGATTCTGGAATTAGAGCTTTATTTGAAACTCATAGTGTTTTTTTGAAAAAGAATGAATATTATCTGCTCATGGAAGTCAATTACATAATTATTTAAAGCTAGCAATTGTGTTCTGAAGCTTTACAAATGCAATAAGATTTGCTTTCTAGCGTAAATTAAACGTATTATAACACATATTTATACACGGAAAATTTATCTAGTATTTTTAAGAGTGTAAAGCGACACGGATTCTTAATTCGTTCTTATGCTTTGAAATAACGCGAATGAAATGAAGGCATTTGTATTTATATCTTAAAGTGAAGCAAAGTTGTACTAAGAACAGAATGGTTTTGTACACAGTATCTCTCAAAGGTAATTATATGTACACGTGACATGAAGTAGGGCTTTTAAGTTTATAAACTTTTCGCACTCTGCAATAAATTTAATACACGCGATTTAATTACATAATAAAGGTTCCTTTTTATGTTATGTAATGACGCGAGTGAAATGAATGGCATTTCATTTTAATGGTAATAAAATACGTTTATTCTTATACAGGGCAAAAAAATTAAACAATAAGAAATTCTTATTTTTCTATTTATTCCTTTTTGGGAGGTAATTTTTCATAAAATTTGGCGTTCAATGACCTCTCGCAATCTCCTTATCACATCAATATATATTGCTATGAATATGTAGTTATATGCTGCCAAGCCATTGGGGTAAAAGGTGCTTTGTGTAAAAAAAACGACCTGGCGTGAATCATTACCTAAAGATGTCCGTATTACCTTGCCAGTTCAGATTAAATGAAAGAACAAAACTCCAACATGAAAATTATAATATCACAAATATTCATTAACAAACAAAGTAATCATCATAGCTACATTTACAAACATCTTTCTTCAACGCTGATTATCCAAAAGATTACTTACACACAAATATTAAAACATACAAATGCAATTTATACCTTAAGTAAAAAAGCAACATTTATGACTTTAAATATTAATGTAGTATTCATACGGTCTTTGTTTGTAATCAGTATTCCCAAAACTTTTCCTATGTAAGTTACTATGTACAAACTTTTTTCTGTTAGAGAGGGGGTATGGATAATTTGTTTAATGAGCGTTTAATGAGAGTAACTGATCAAGTACCTTAAATAATAAACTTTTCTAATGGTCACATTAACTCAAAATTCGACCTCAAAAAATCCATTCACAAGAAACATCTATATGCCAATTTTAACCTACTTAAAATAACTGTAGCATGAAAATGTCTTTCCAAAGGTTTTTAACAATGATATACTTGCGTTTTTCCCATTAAATTAAGTGGGATTTATAAAATTGTTAGGTAATTAATACCAGTTACAGTCCTTCAAATCGAAAAGGTCCAATGAGTCCCCTTGAAGACAAACCGCACCACACATTTACACCAGGCAAATTTACAGCTTTTTCAATTGTAATGTGAGGATTTTCTTCACACCAGTAAACACAATTGTGCCTATTGACAGTTCCATTAAGTTTGAATTGGGCTTCATCCGACCAAATGATGCTACCCATAAATCCCAGTTCACGTATCACCATCTCCTGAATCCATTCACAAAATTGCAACCTTCGATCTGGATCGTCGTCATTTAGCTGTTGCACCAGCCTTGGAATGTAAACACGATACTTGCCTCTCTTCAGAATGCGTAGCACGCTGCTAGCACTTACATCACTTTCACGTGCCCTTGCCTTGAAGATTTGTTAGAGAGCGTTGAAACAGTTCCAAGACTGTCGTTGATGACTCATCAATTGTAGCTGTTCGAGGCCGACCTGAATGACCTTTATGCACATCACACACTGTTCTGTATCATACTCCCTTCTCCACTGTCTTTGAACTTCATTTACATTCTCAAACTTCCAGTACCACTTAATAACCTGCTTTCGTTCTTCAAAACTCAAACGTACGTCCGCCATGTTGATATTACAAATTCCAACTGATAATATAACATAGAGGACGATTATGCTGGCACCTGGCGAAGAAATATAACATTAGCCTTGTAGTGCGGAAAACTACAATAGTTTAAAGTGTGTATACATTTTTTGAAGCACCCAGTATATATATATATATATATATATATATATATATATATATTTACTATGTGAGTAAGAATGCCACTAATTTTTCTGTGGCGCAAGTATAGAGAATTGCATTAATGAGAATGCAATAGGAAATATGAAATTACTATTTTTTCTACTTCTTCCTTGCCTGGCTAGCTCAACAGAATTACACTATGGGATATACGAAAATGAAATGAAGCAGAAATCTATGCATTCAAAACAATTTCTTTTCATGCAAAAGAATATTTTACATTTACAAAACAGTTTACAGCTTAGGTTTATACATAAAATTATCCTTAATTATTACAAAAAAATCCCTATTTAATCTTTGTTAAAAATTACAGAACTCAAATCTATTCTTTTGCGAGTTACAGAAATTCACTTTCACGTGGTTGTGGTTAATTTACCTATCTTTTATTATCCCGCACGCGCGTTTTGTTGGTCAATGACGCTGCACAGATATTTCAGTAAAGGTCAAAATGCTTTGAACTCTGATCTCAAAATATGCAGAAAATTATCTTCATTACAAATAAATTTTTTTATATAAGTTGAAGAACTTATTCCAGCTTACAAATGTTTAAACATTTTTAACGGCTACAAACAAAGGATTATAATTTAAACTTACGAAAAATAGCGCTTGTCGTAGTTTCATTTCCATTTCAAATCTCCATTTAGAATATTAGTTCGCAAACAATTAAATTCAGCAGTAGTTCTTGTATCTGGATTATTAATGTCCAGGATCGTTAAATTTTGTAGTTATAGGAATAATTATGGTTTATAATTTATGCAAAGTTCTCTGTTACTTGCGATACTCAACTAACTTCTCTAAACTTATAAGTTGCATTACCCAATTTAAGGAATGAAACTTTGCTTAAACATTACATGCTGTTTTACTACGAATGAATCTGAATGAATAGATTCTTTACTCGAGAGTTACATCTTAAATGTCAAATACTGTATGCATGCCAAAAACAGAATCTCGAATGAATCGTTCTAATTCAATTCAGGTTTATATAGTAAAGCAAAATAATAAGTCATGTTCCAAATCTTTTGAGAAATATTTAGAAGCATGAGTCTCTTTGGGTGATGTAATATTTACGTGAATGTCGGCGCTTAATGATCTAATTAGTCTAAACTGTGATTTATGTTTATGGTAAAATGTTTTTTGTTCCTTTTCTAATGCACAAAGTTCAGGTTCTGTCTTTTTTTCTAAAATGCGTAAGGCTATTAAGCCGCATTTTTATCTTATCTTTTAGACATTTTAATAGCCGCGCAAGTTTCTCGAATCCAAGCGTTTTTTCATTGATTCAAAATAATTAAACTATTTAATAACTTTTAGAAAACATTTGTTTGTAGAAATGACGTATTTGTTTCTTAATATGTAAGATTCTGGAATTAGAGCTTTATTTGAAACTCATAGTGTTTTTTTGAAAAAGAATGAATATTATCTGCTCATGGAAGTCAATTACATAATTATTTAAAGCTAGCAATTGTGTTCTGAAGCTTTACAAATGCAATAAGATTTGCTTTCTAGCGTAAATTAAACGTATTATAACACATATTTATACACGGAAAATTTATCTAGTATTTTTAAGAGTGTAAGCGACACGGATTCTTAATTCGTTCTTATGCTTTGAAATAACGCGAATGAAATGAAGGCATTTGTATTTATATCTTAAAGTGAAGCAAAGTTGTACTAAGAACAGAATGGTTTTGTACACAGTATCTCTCAAAGGTAATTATATGTACACGTGACATGAAGTAGGGCTTTTAAGTTTATAAACTTTTCGCACTCTGCAATAAATTTAATACACGCGATTTAATTACATAATAAAGGTTCCTTTTTATGTTATGTAATGACGCGAGTGAAATGAATGGCATTTCATTTTAATGGTAATAAAATACGTTTATTCTTATACAGGGCAAAAAAATTAAACAATAAGAAATTCTTATTTTTCTATTTATTCCTTTTTGGGAGGTAATTTTTCATAAAATTTGGCGTTCAATGACCTCTCGCAATCTCCTTATCACATCAATATATATTGCTATGAATATGTAGTTATATGCTGCCAAGCCATTGGGGTAAAAGGTGCTTTGTGTAAAAACGACCTGGCGTGAATCATTACCTAAAGATGTCCGTATTACCTTGCCAGTTCAGATTAAATGAAAGAACAAAACTCCAACATGAAAATTATAATATCACAAATATTCATTAACAAACAAAGTAATCATCATAGCTACATTTACAAACATCTTTCTTCAACGCTGATTATCCAAAAGATTACTTACACACAAATATTAAAACATACAAATGCAATTTATACCTTAAGTAAAAAAGCAACATTTATGACTTTAAATATTAATGTAGTATTCATACGGTCTTTGTTTGTAATCAGTATTCCCAAAACTTTTCCTATGTAAGTTACTATGTACAAACTTTTTTCTGTTAGAGAGGGGGTATGGATAATTTGTTTAATGAGCGTTTAATGAGAGTAACTGATCAAGTACCTTAAATAATAAACTTTTCTAATGGTCACATTAACTCAAAATTCGACCTCAAAAAATCCATTCACAAGAAACATCTATATGCCAATTTTAACCTACTTAAAATAACTGTAGCATGAAAATGTCTTTCCAAAGGTTTTTAACAATGATATACTTGCGTTTTTCCCATTAAATTAAGTGGGATTTATAAAATTGCCAAACTTAATTGATGATTAAATTTACATCTCCATATTGTTCCATAGTAAATGCATTGGAAAATCAATACTTCATTCCTTCGTTTATACTTAGAGATGAGTTTGAATTAGCATTAAAGGGTCTGAAAAATGGTAAAGCACTGGGTACAGATAAGGTGCAAGCAGAAACTGTAAAAGCCGCTGGACAAGCAGTAACAGAACGTCTCTTCCGACTTGTAAGCTATATGTATGAGACAGGCGAGATATCCAAGTGTATGTATATTTGCATGCATTGACTAAGGTGCAGCCCGGCCTACTTACTACAGTCCATTTAAATTATTGATATTTAGCTTAATAGGAGCCTATGAATTTTTGTAAGAAATCACTTATGTCAAAAATAAAAATATAAAGTCATCAATAAAATCAGGATCTTCATAAAATCAGAAGCATCTTAATACTTAATATCACATCACAGTGGTGATATCCTGCATCAGGCGGCTCCGTGGTGTAGTGGTATATGTGTGACTACTACGCCAAGGTCCCGGGTTCGAATCCTGACATGGTCCGCTTGAAAAATGTTAGGCGAGCATTTTTCACAAAAATACACTCTCGTTCGGATGAGAGGTAAAATGAAGGTCCCGTGTATGAGTGTTGTCACGCACGTTAAAGATCCGTACTTTGCTTGGAACTGCAAGGGTTCGGCAAAATTCAAAATTTTCCAGGTAAAAAAACCTCGTTTCCTGGCCAATGTAGTACCTTCGGGTGGAGCATTGGAAAATCACATGTAAGGTGATATTTTGCATCCAAGTAAGGATCACCACAAAGTGAGAATCAATCCTAAACCATTAACTGCCCATTTAACTTTATTTTGTATTTACAATATTTTGTATAAATAGTCTTCCTTTGATGTTAATTGCAAATTTCGTATCTCCTACTAAAAACGAAGTTAAATGTGATACTTTCTGAAATTGTAAGTTTAACTAACGCCCCAAAAAAGTAATTTTTGTTTTGATGGCTAAAATTATTTAAAACGTTTTATCAAAAGTGAAGTGCTCTGTAGAATAGGAATATATTCAAATTTAGTAATTGCCAATTCATAGACGTCCAAAGAAGATCGATATATCGCTATTATACACAAAAATTTTCCATAGAAAATCTGTGTTGTATTAATATTTTATTAGAATAGCATTCAATTAATTTAAGGCGTATGCGCCTACGGTTACGTGCAAAGAAATAGGTTTTGTAAATTCAACGCCTTTTGTCCTCCTGATATTTAATATCTCATCAAGGAGGAGAAAAGAAAATTAATGGAGGTCTCCCTGTCTGCTTTTTGTAGTAGACTATTTTATACTACGCAAATTTCAGCTTAATACCTTGCAGTTTAGGCATAGCTTATCGAAACGGGTCACTGCCGCTGAAAATTATTTTTTAGTTGATACTAAATGATTAATGATTGTGCAAATAGAGAGTTTAATTATTTTAAAAGATGCGAAAGAGCTTCGTTGCATTCAATATTTTTCCAACCCACCCATCCTTGAAACAAATATTTTTCATTAAAGCTGCAATTTAGTGCAACGCAAACGCTTCTTGCTCGTGTGTTTTGATAGTTGATTTGTGAGTGGAAAAATTGCTATTAAAGTTCTATACCAACCATGGACTTTTGTAAAGAAATTTCTATTACCGACTTCTTTGTATGGCCCGAGGGATATTACGGTATGTCACGATATACAAACATTATATTGCGGAATGCGGAAGGACAAGCAAACAGTGGGTTTCTTGGTGAGACAAAATAAGACTAAAACTGAATATCTAGTGCATTGCAAGTCTGAAGCTTGGGATTTTGGAGGCGAACACTTTGTGCGTTCTGACAATTGTGCAAACGAATTTTATGACGAGCAATGATTAGCCTTTACTTGGATTATATAACTTAGTAATGAAAATTAATGAGATTTATGGCTAAACATTTGATTGCATACTGGAACTTGAATAAAGTGAAAAGATCAGGAGGCCACTGTTTTGTCATACAAGAAATGGAGCATCAGTTTCTTGATAACAAAATTACAGTATTTTGTTAGTAAATAAAAATATTTAAAAATGTCTTAGCAGTATTTAGAGCATTTTGTTAAAATACCGGTATTAGCAATAAACATATATTCGTTCAATGAGCTAAAAATTGCACCAGCATGCGTTTTGTGCAATGCTAAATGACTACTACACACCGATATTTTGGGTAGCGGCCGTTTAAAAATTTATAAACGAACATAACGTGAAATTCACGTTATGGCATCTTTCAAAAAGTCCAGAATGCGCTCTTGTTATTTCATATTCTCCACAACCCGCTGTGAGACGCATTTCAGCTTAAATTTATACCCTCGTTATTCTGCACGCAAATTTATTCCAAATACAAAGTACCTTATTATTTAGTAAAATTAAAATATAAATATTCGTTGTAGTTACTGAAAATACTTTGTAACATTCGTTTGAAAAGTTTGTAATCATATCTCGTTTTAAAAGTTTCTGTTTTGAAAAATCCACCCATAGGATCAGGATTATTTCCTATAAGAAATACCATTTTTGGGTTCCTTGATTTAAGGAAGAATTATTTTGTATCTTACATTGTTCATACTCATAGGTTGTCGTTATGGCGGATGTAAGGTCAGAAATAATGGCATGGTTAATTTGTACTCTAAATTATTGCAGTTTTATAATTAATTTGTATTAATTAATAGTGTAAAATGCTGCCGCCTATGACCCTATCGTTTTGAAATAAAATAGATTCACACGCTAAATTGTGATTCAGAAAATACAAAAGGCTTTTTCCGTGGTTCAAGTTAAGGTTTCAGTAAGAAAATATTACTAATGTAACGATATCAAAAAATGAAGAACGCAATTCCAATTTTATTCTTAATTCCCTTGCCCCAATTCTGACGAAAATAATATCGTCGTCTATGAAGTAAAGAAAATATTTTTATTGAGCACTTCGTCACTACCATCGAAGCAGAGAATGCAACTTTAGTAGGTACGGTTAATCTATGAACAATAAGGTATCGAACTAATTAATATGAATCGTTCTTAAAGTTCGGAATCATACTCTACCACGTTGGTTACTTTTAATTTTATGAAATGGGTTCCCATAAATTGACACCAGATTGGAAAAAAGTATGTTAGTTAAGAAAATCTAGTTTTATTATGGAAGTCCCATAAGTCTCAATAGTATCCGGTTAAAAGAAATTGAGTTCATGAGATAATAGCTTTTAGTTGTTTTCAAGGTATCTACAATCAAAAATCACTTATCAGGTGTTTATAATAAATACTTTAAAACTATAATTTAAAGCAACCTTAAATAAATGAGCATCTAAGTGCATAAATTTATAGACGTACCCAAAGTACATTTTTGCTATAGTTTAAGATTTTAAAATGCAATTTTATCGCCGAAAACGTTTTCTATTAAGCTAAGTAATTTTTGTCATTTGTTTCTTCTGTTCTGCTTAAGAATGTTTGTATGTACTTGTAATGAAATCAATTGTGTAATAGGTTAAAGACTTTCCTATTTTGGTGTGTTTCGCAACTAATGTAAAGGTAGTTCCAGCCTTGATGTAATAAAATATATTGTAATTACTTAGAGGCCTAATTAATATTCAGGTAATTTGAACACTTTCACTTCAGCTAGCAGTGTCATTGTTGTTAAAGTTTATTTTAGATTGCTTTTAACATTGGTATACTCGATTATTCCTTGTGTGAATTTTTTGGCCGGAATAAAGAAAACGGGTGTGGGAAAAATTATGCGAAAAAAGATAGGACACTGTTTAGAAAACTACTTACAAAAGAACGAAATAGTACTAAAGGTTAGATTAGAATCTAAACCGGTAAATACAGTAATAGTACAAGTATACATACCCACCTCTTGCTACAGTGAGAAAGAGGTAGAAGCGATCTACAAAGATATTGAAGACATACTAAAATGCGTAAAATGACACGAAAATTGAATAATTACGGGAATTTTAATGCCGAGGTGTGTAAGGATATGGAAGGAGCGGTAGTAGGTTTATTTGGTTTAGGGACGAGAAACGACAGGCGGAATAGGCTGGTAGAATTTTACGGTAAAAACAATTTTACCATCACAAACATTATTACAACATAATGCTAGAGGACGATACACGTGGAAGATACCAAGAGATATAGGAAGATATTCAAATATTACATTCTAGTTAGGCAAATGTTTAGGAATCAAGTAAGATACTGTAGAATCTACTGAGAAGCATATATAGACAATGACCACAACGTTGTAATTATGACGGCCGCGCTTAAATATAAAAATTTCAAAAAAGGGAATGAGAAAAGGCACTTTAACTTTCAGAAATTAGAAATAAGGATATCTACTAAAGATCTGAACAAAGTCAAATGACTTGCTGAAAGATACCGTTCATTTACATTTCACCACCCGAAGGTACTACATTGGCCAGAAGGCGAGTTTTTTGTTGCCTGGAAATTTAGAATTTTGCCGAACCCTTGCCATTCCAGGCAAGGTAGGGATCTTTAACGTGCGTGACAACACTCACACACGGGACCTCCATTTAACCTCTCATCCGAACGAGGGCGTAATATTTGTGAGAAATGCTCACCTGCCATTTTTCAGGCAGTCGGCCGTGTCGGGATTTGAACCCGGGACCTTGGGATCTGTAGTCTTACGCTTACAACATTGATCCACGGCGACGCCTGCTGAAAGATACCGCAAAAATTTCTAATACTAAAGAAGTAGAAACAGAACGAAATAACATTAAATTCAGTTTAGTCATGGCGGCCCCAAATATTCTGGGGTATACATAAAAAGAAAACATGAAACCATGGATAACAAAGGATATCCTGAATTAATAGAAGAAAGACGAAAATACAAAAACAGAGCAAACAAAACAGGAAGACAGATTCAATACCATCAAATAGGACATCATTCGCAAATACAGGGAAGTTAAAGAACAATGGATTGATGAAAAGTGCAAAAAAGTACAAAGATGGAAATAGAAAAGACAGACAAAGCATGCAAACTAATTAGAAGTGTAAAGAAAGTGCAAGCAGAAACTCTAAAAACCGCTGGACAAGCAGAAACAGAACGTCTTTTCCAACATGTAAGGTATATGTATGAGACAGGCCGGATTCCCAAAGATTTCAAGCGTGACATCATAGTCACTATACCAAAAATGAGAGCTACGAATAGGTGTGAAAATTTTTGAGCAATAAGTTTGACAGCACACGTGTCAAAAATATTTACTAGAATTGTACAAAGACAAATGGAAACACTGACTGAAGAAATACTAGGACAAGATCAATTTGGGTTTAGACGAAACAGGAGAACACTGGAGCATATTTTAGCTGCGATGGAAATAATGGAAAAAGCAACAGAAGAAGTAGAAAGTTTGTGCATGGGGTTTGTAGATCTGGAAAAAGCATACGACAATGTAAAATGGAACAAATATTTAACATACTCAAAAAGATTATAATGATTTTTAAGGATAGATGGATAGTACACAGCTTACATAAAGTGCAAACAGCTGTAATAGAAATAAAGCAGGAACGTAGAGAAGTAATTATTAGAAAGAGGGTCAGACAGAGATGTACCCAACCACCGTTAATTTTTAACTTGTACATCTAAAAGGCAATGAATACTGTCAAATTCCGGAAGATATTTGGAATTAATATGCGGGGACAAAAGATTGATATGCTTAGGTTTGCAGATGATTTAAGGGTATTAGCATCTAGCAAGAAAGAGTTAGAAGCAGCTTTTAATGAAATGGAAACCGTACTAACAGAGAGATATGGTATGAAAATGAACAAAAATAATATAAAAAGGTTGCAAAAGTAAATGTCAAACAAAATAATCGAGCGGGTACGTGTTCGAAAACTGTTTTAACCCAATAACTGTGTTGAGTCCAAAATCATGTTGAATCGAAAATAGTGTTGAGGCAAAAATAATAATGTGGGTCACAGTTTTGGTTACTAGTCGAAATGTTCTACCACTAAGACAAAATAAACAGTTATTTTAAAGTAATAGAAAATGTAAAAGCATTTGATTATGCTTCTTCTTCAGAATATAAGACAATGCCGAATTTTTGTAAGTTGGCAATCCCATTTCCCATTTCCTTGCATCAAAAATCACTTGTTTCAGATTATACTGTGACTTGGTTGTATAGCTTGTTTACTAGTTATGTTTTTTAACGATAGATAATACTGTTTGTATATAAAATAGTTTGCTTTCTGGAAGTGTAACGACCTACGTCTCATATGATGCTGGAAATAGAATGCTTAATGTTGACAAATAAAAGATAATAATAAATTAATGTGGTCGCTGCTAACTTCAAGTGCTGTACCAAATCAACTGATAAATTAAGGCTCCAAAAGTACTTTTTGCTGTTAATTAGCGTCTAAATTGCTTGCTATTGACCCGAAAAAGTGAACTCCCTAACTTTAGGAACAAATGTGTAAATAAATTTAGTTGGCTAGTGCATCACATCGCGTTAAGCAACCAAACCACAATCAAAAATTATGTTTTCAAAATCTGTTTTACCAGTAATATGCTGCTCTTAAATCGCGCTCCAACACGTTCTCGAACTTCCAAAGCAGAAAGATATTACGCAAGCTAAAATGGCGTGTACTAGGAACAAACACGATAAAAATTAAAATTTTTAAACATTTTTGCCATTTGTTTGAACCAAAATTGTAGCTCAGCGTGTTCACAAGTTAAAACTTTTAACTTCCGTTTTTAATAAATCAACAACGGTACATTACATTATTTCTTAAATACATAAGCAGTATTCTAGAAACTATTCTTTATCCTACAAAGTAAACTATTTTCAACTAAAGAAATTTTATTATTTAATGCATTCCACAATTATCTTAAATTCCTACGTCCGTAAACTCTTATGCCACAACGCCTCTGTGTCAGTGTCTCGGCGATAGTAACCTCTGATGTCACAACCTTTTTTCCTCAGTGCTTCCTACATCACTAACTGCTGGCAGCACAACGCTTCTGTCTCAGCGGCCACCTGCTCCTCTAATCCGACGGTAAATTGGTAATCCTGGCACATCCGCCATATTTAAGAAACGGTCACTAAAACTGCAGGTTTTTAGAAATAGGCTAGGCAGGAGTTGGGTACATGAGCGGCATTCTCATGTTATTTTTACTAAGAACTGCTAAAATACAATGACAAAGAATAAGTAAAATTGCCATGAACACCACTTGCAGTCTGGACCTTACTCAAAATTAAAAATTATCTTAGGAACCGCTCTTCGTACGATAAATTAGCGGATGTATTCTTCTTGCCAATAGAACACGCCAATGCTAAAAACAAGATTATCGATTATGCAATAATTGAAATTATAGCAATGCTGGTAAGAAGCAAGAACTTTTAAATTGGATTTTAAGTGTCAGGTAGGTAGTAGTATAATGGGCCGCCCTTTATAACATAGAGTGTTACAAATATTGCTGTAACTTATTATTAATTATTCTAGGTTATAAGTTCATCGATCGGTTCTGTATGCTGTGCAAGCGTTACGTAACGTCCGTCCTAGTTAGATAATTATTCTTCCCACGACAATCCAATGCATTTAAGAATGCATCAATAATAGTACTCAATATTCTGTAGGTGTACCATAATCCAACACTTATAACCAATCAGGAACATTTAGGTCGTGAATTATGATCATAATCCAACATCTCTGACCAATTAGTACAAACCTTCAATTTCATAATCCAAGAGGTACAATTTTTCGTCTAATGCGAAGTAGTCTGTTACATTTTGATAAATAAATTTTTACTTGTCAGCGTTTGCGATATTAGTTAAAACATATAGAAAATATCTTATAATGAAGATTTGTGTAGACGTGAGAACAGTATATGGCTATTACCAACACCACCTATATAACAAAGCCTCACAACTGCATTCAAACGTGTAAGTGACGTCACCCACTGCAGGCCATTGAATTACAGAGATGCTCAGTTCACATTGCGAAGTCAAAGCAGTAGGAACTTGTTTATATTATTATTTGATTAGGTTTGATGTTGATCTTTCTGTATATTGTAAATTGCTTTTATGTGTAATATTGAAAATGGTAAATAAGTGTTGTGCTCCAGGGGTTGTTCCAGTAATTATAGGAGTAGAGACGAGAAAGTGCATACTTTTAAATTTCCTAAAGATATTGAACTACAAAATAAGTGGTTACGTGCTATTCACAGCAAAGATTTCAAGGTTTCTAAACATTCAGTGGTAAGTACAGCCAGCGCATAAAATTGCTTACGGAGTGTTTGTTATTCATTTTAAACAATTTTTGTTATTGCTGTTTGGTGTAGTTTTAATATAAGGTAAATGCAAACGTGGCAATTCAATTTTGTTGTAATTCGTGTAATCAAATGGACCGAATTCATTAAAAGCATACACAATTTCTCATTATAATACACCTTATTGACGGGTATTATTTGAATTGCAGGTTTGTCACAAACATTTCACCACGAGTGATATTACAAACAATAGTACAGCTATAGATTGGAAAACAGGTAAATCATTGTCAGCGCCTTTAAATAAGCCCAGATTAAAGGATGGAGCCGTTCCCAGGTTACTGCCAAATTGTCCTTCCTATTTAAATAAATTAAGCGGTCCGCCAAGAGAGGCGTCGCCGTGGATCAATGTAGTAAGCGTAAGACTACGGATCCCAAGGTCCCGGGTTCAAATCCCGACACGGCCGACTGCTTGAAAAATGGCAGGTGAGCATTTCTCACAAAAATTACGCCCTCGTTCGGATGAGAGGTTAAATGGAGGTCCCGTGTGTGAGTGTTGTCACGCACGTTAAAGATCCCTACCTTGTCTGGAACGGCAAGGGTTCGGCAAAATTCTAAATTTCCAGGCAACAAAATACTCACCTCCTGGCCAATGTAGTACCTACGGGTGGAGCATTGGAAATGTAAATGAACGGTCCGCCAAGAGATTCTCCGTCTGAGAAGCGAATTAGATTAGAATCCAAAGCTCTACAATCTGCAATGGACGAAAGTAAAAGAACTGCAACAGATCATAACGAGAAATTTACTTTTACAAGTTTTGAAGAACTTAAAGAAAAATTAAACTTTGTTAGTATGACCGAAGATTGGAGTATTATTCGGAAATCAAGCTGTGCAATTTTCTGTTACATAAACTTTCAGAACACGCCACACGATATTTTGTATATTCTTGTTAATAATCATTTAAAAGTTAGTGTCTTTCTTAGAGGTGTACAAATCAAAATTAAAGGTGTTCCCGAGTTGGTTCACAATGTCATGGAATTAGACGAAATTATTAAAGTTTCGGAGCGATTTGTATCAGGCGAAGAAAATAATAAGCTAGTAGTAGATACTATTTTGAATTTATTTAATCTGCTGCACATTGACGGCTATAAAGAAAAAAACCATTCAATTTATGAAAACACAAATTGTTGAGGTTTTAACTTAGGTTAGTAATTGAAATGGCTTGTTACTAAAATAGAATAATCGGTTGAGCACATGTGAGGAAATTGTGTTGAAGCAAAAATAGTGTTGAGAAAAAAATAGTATTTAGTCAAAAATAGTGTTGAGCTTTCAAACTAGGTTGGTGGTTGAAAGATTTTACTACTAAGAACAAATTATCGATTCATTACATGTGCGAAAATTGTGTTGAAGCGAAAATAGTGTTGAGGTTCATCTCTGGTTAGTAATCGAAATATTTTACTACTAACATAAAATAATCTTTTGGGTACAAGTATGAAAATTGTGGTGATGCGAAAAGTGTATTGATACAAAAACAGTGTTGAGGTGAAAAAGCGTTGAGGCGAAAATAGTTTTGAGGTTTCAACTTAGGTTAGTAGTTGAAATGTTTTACTACTAAGACAAAATAGTCGATTGGCTAAATGTGGGAAAATAATGTGAGACAAAATTTGTGTTGAGTTGAAAATAGTATTGAGACGAAAATAGTGTTGAGGTTTCAACTTAGATTAGTAGTTAAAATATTTGTTACGGTAATACGTGTGGACAAAAAGAAAGTAGTAAAGTAAACAACGGAAACAACCCACCCGAAGAATTAATGCCGTGCTAGCTAGAACGTCGAACAGTGGGATGGGTCACACAGAAAGAAAATTTATTTACAAACCCGTATAGAAAACAACATTTGTTCAAAATATTCCAGAGGATTTACATAGAGCTAAAATCTTCGCAAAATCCTTATATTCCCTGGCAATTAATTTAAATAGTCGCTTCTCACATGTACATTAAACAAAAATAAATTAAGCAAAATCCAGAATTGACTGTTTTCAGTCCTGCTCTTTTTGATATTATTAAATTTTTGATATCAAAATTGCTTAACTGTTAGTAGGAAAAAAGGTTTACTTACATATATATGGCAATTTCAGGTAACCTCCTGCCGACCGAAATGCATTTCTTTAGTAGGATCAGGTGATAGAATTATACCTACCCAGTATGGTATCTCTAAAAGAAATGTTATAAGCAGTAAGGGTTAGTCTTAATCTCTATAATCAATACCAATAACAGCGGTCATTATATGGTATTTCGACAGTCTGGAAAGAAGTGCAAGCCATTTCCAACATCAAAACTTAAAAAAGAAAAACGAAAATCCAACCCAAATTTATTACCTGTGAAGTCATTCACCGCTGTAGAAAATTTTGTATCTTTTTATCCATAAGGCTACAGCTACCAACTAGCCAAACTTCAAAACAATACATACAGGATAGTAAAAGTGACTTTAACGTTTTAGTATTTCTTAGCTGCTCCACCTTTAAAGTTCAATATTAAGGATGTGATTCACTTTGATGATAAATACGACAAATTTTCCTAACTGTATTTAAAACGAATGTCCTGCAAATGTCATTTTCCTTTCAGATTGAAGACAGTACACATACAGAATTTACACCACAAAGTTATCTCTAAAACTTTCCATAAAATTATATTTTACAGGAGGAGAATCTCTCTAATGATACACATAGGCAACGGGTTTCTTATAAGGGACCGACACAAAAATGAATACCTTGCACTTGTATTCACACGCATTATTTTTTACGGCTTAGACCATCGTATAGACAACAATAACCTCACTCGCGGAAAATTGTCACAGTCATGATTTTTATTTCCATCGTAGCTTCGTTTGTAAGCGTTCATGTGTAGATAATGAACCACTTAAATGTATCATATTTTCCATTCAAAAAGATTTCAGTTGATAAAACAACCACATGGAGAATATTTACAAATCATCACCTGCTGATAAGAAGACAACAAAGCGAACTTTGATCGATAAAATGGAAAATACCACGTTTACATCTGCTTTGTACAACTTAACGTAGCATTTCTAAAACAACACGTGTCGAGTTAGCTAAGCAGTATCTGCAACCAATCTTGCAGAATCATAGAGCAAGTATAAAATTGTGGTCTACTTATTGCATAAAATTGTAGAAATTTAATATATCAATTACTAATTGGTACAAAGATAGCGAAGCAAAAATAACCTAGTAGAAACACGTAGATACTTAACTGTAAAATTTGGAAAACAAACGTCATTGATAATTGAATACCACATTTTAAACTTATTAAAATATTTTTGAAGCAAATGTTACGATAAATGAATATCAGATTTGAGGTTATATCCAAAATCAAATAAATTTCCGTATTGTGTTAATAATAAAATCTTAGGTTTCCACGTTACCTCATTGGATTGATTTAAAATATTCAATTTTATTACTGAACATTTAGTAAAATTCTACAGGATGTTAAACAAATAATTGTTTAAATTGATAGGAAATCGGACTTACTAATAAACTTGCAAAATAACCGTCGAAACAGTACTGGATGTGAAATTTTTAATTAAGTATGAGCCATGTTATTTAGTTACAGGGACGGAACTTAACATGTTTTACTACTAAGGTAAAATAATTAGATGGGTACATGTACGGAAATTGTGTAAATGCGAAAATAGTGTTGAGGCGATAATAATGTTGTGGCGGAGAGAATTGGTTAGTAGTCAAAATATGTTGCTAGTGAGACAAAATAATCAATCGGGTTCATGTGTAAAGATTGTGTTGAGGCGAAAATAACTTTGATATTTCAACTTAGGAAAATTGTCGAACTATTTTACTATTTACACAAAGTAAATAACTTATTAAATACTTTCCATCAGATATAATTTACCTGACACAATTGTAGCGATCGGGAGTGTTGTTTCAATATAGCGATCGTGCTGGTTCAATAATAATACATTTACTTGAAGGATCGGTTGATCGGTTTATGTTATCTTATCTGATAGTTGGTTGAGCGGTTTTCCTTTGGTTTTTTTTTGTTTGTCTTTGGTGTGATTTTAACTAGGGGAGACGTGGCTGTCCGTATCTCTGGATGGAAAGTGGGAGGTGCTATCATTTGCCTTATACGTACTGGGGGTCCTAGGTTATTACTTGATTAAAACTCGGATCATATTATTTGGTATATTTGACTACTAAATATAAAATTTATTTATTATATTTAAATCTTTAGAAATTTAGGCATTAGATACGCAACTTGCGAATAATGTTATCCAATGGGCACATTCTCTATTACTTATGGATATTACTGGTACAAATTACTTCAGGCATAAAACTTACCCTTAATAAACTCAGTCACTGTAACTTTCACTAATACTAATTTACCCATCGGTTAAATCATTACTTTTCACATAGTGGCCTCAACCCGTTGAAATCTGGAGTGGAACTGCCGCTAATTTTTTTCTTTTGCTCCCTCGCAGTGACTCTGTCTTTATTTTAAATTGTTAACTTAGCATATTTCCGGTTGGTGACCAGCAGCTACCTAATGGGTTCTGCTTGGACTTTGACTTCATTGTCATTTTTCTGTGCCTTTCTATTTCGAAATTATGAGCTATTTTGCTGGCCTTATGTTATAATATGCTATTTACTCTATCGGAAATAGCGCAAAGGTTGAAGACCTGGATGAACTTATCATAAATTTAACTTTAAATACTATTCCTACAAATAAGACTATCTAATTTTGCTAGTTTTCTATTTTATCATTTCTAATTAATTGGGTAGGTATATGCAGGGTACTACAAGAGATTAGGGGCGTAAATCCGTCATATTTGGTTGAATAGTTTTTATTTGGAGTAAGCTTTTTGGAAAACTTTTAATACAATGGAAGGAAGAAATAACACGAAGGAACTGCTTATATCAGAAAGCATGATGATAGGGTCTGATTATAGTCTTCTAATTAAGGATGCATGAAGGAAAAGTATTAAAGGTTTAAATAGTTGAACAAAAGAAGGTGCTGTCCAAGTAAAAGCAGAACCAAGTGTGATGGACCTCATGAACTTAATAATAAATATGAACAGAAGACAGAAATAATTCAGTCGGGAATTAAAATCACATCAGGAAAGATTTAGTCAGGAATTGAAACAAATAAATGATAATTTTTACATTTTTCATTATACTGAAGGTTTAGAAAGTGGTTGACTCAAGTATGACAAAGACGAAAACGGAAATAAATACGAGGTTGGATGGTGTTGGCATTACCATAGGAAGTATACAAGAAACGACAGAAAAAGATAAACCGAATACGTAGGTGAAATATAGCAAAGTATAGGAGAGTTTACAGTATAAAAGAAAAAAGTTAGGAAAACTTTTATTAAATTGGAGGTAGAAGTAGATAATTTGAGAAAAGGAGCCAGACAGATTCAAGAAGACAATTCAGGTATAGTAATAATGTTATGCCTCTAGAAAAATTTTCGAATTTTATTGGAGTGAAAATTCCATCCCAAAATACTTTTAAATAATTCAAAAGTTATTGTAGCAACGATTAGGGACGAGCAACAGAGATTAAATGCGGTGGGATCAATGCTGAAAGGTAATTTAATTCGAGCTTCGTTTCGTGCTCGTGATTTTGTCGAAGCAAATCTTTTCATCCAATTTCCATAGAAACCAAGTATTCGTACAAACTAAAAAAAATCCGACTTAATCAAGCTCTAGTGGTATTACTTTCGATAATACTTGTACAGTTAGCGATTAGACGGAAATAAATTATTGTGAGAGCGTTCAGAATTTCATTGTAACTGAGAGTTGTTGAAAAAGTTTGAATAATCAGTTGAAAATAAAGAAATATTGTTTGTGCAAATAGAGTTTTCGTTACATTATGGAATCGATAGATGAAGAAAGTGCTACGTTTTTAATAGTAAGCAAAAGCCGAGCAAATAATTATTTATTCGATGATAGCGGCAATGTAAATTACTTAACAGTACTGGACACAATTTTACGTCACCCCAAGCAATACATGAAAGATGTGGACGTGACACGATCGCTCGCGCAATTGTTTAGAAGATTAACTATTTCTGTAAATTACTCTTGATAAACCTAGGATCGTTTTCAAAATAATAAAACTTCATTTGACATCTTATAAAAATTGAAGGTGACTTTGATTTATTGATGTTTGAAATATTTGGTTTGAGTACACTAAGCAAAATTTTAAAGTTTAAATGAATAATTGCCTTCAATTTGTGTTACGGCCTGGGACCGACTTTTTAGGTAGCCAATACCAAAAAGTCGGTCCCAGGCCGTAACACAAATTGAAGGCAATTATTCATTTAAACTTTAAAATTTTGCTTAGTGTACTCAAACCAAATATTTCAAACATCAATAAATCAAAGTCACCTTCAATTTGTGTCATAAATGTCAAACTTGAAGTTTTTATTATTTTGAAAACGATCCTAGGTTATGGATCGAAACGTTAATAAAGATAATTTTAAAAACTATGAGTGTTTTAATACCCAAAGAAGATTAAGAAGAATACTAAACAAACCACAACAAACATACAGGGAGTATCTAGAAATCCAGTTGTCACGGCGTATGTTCCAGAACAAAATTACAAAAGACTATGCAGAGATTCTCTAATCCTTCATTCCAAACTTTCAACCGGACAGGTCTCAATCTAACTATAAGTTTTCAACACCATTTCATACATTAGCCTATTGCTGTACCGCTGGACCTCTGCCGTGGTGTCCACCCACCAATCCGCCTGCTCGTCAACCACCCTGGCGACTGCCCTCCGCCCGCCCGTCCACATCCTTGTCGTTTGCTGACTTATTTGAAAATTTCAAAATGTATGACGCATACGTTTCCGAAATTTTACATATTTCATCATAAACACCAATTAATTTGCGATAATTGCAGTCGATGTAATATTTATTGAAATTAAAAAAGAAGTGTATCTGTAAAATATGCAACGGTACTATTATTGTAAATATAAATATAGGTTTTAAAATATTGATCACTACTGCACACGGATTATCTGCAAAATTTTTATTTTTATTTATTCCTTGATTTATTTCAGTATATTGATATACTTAATTATCTATGATGAAAGACTGGAAGCTTTGAAAATTTAGAATTTTCTCCAACTTTCGCAAAAACAAAAAACCGTCACACACGTGGACGATTCACCTAAAACATGCTTTCGCATAAAGATTAAGCGGTACCTGTTGTTGGCGCTTTAACCTTTACATCTCGATAACCACACAAATTTTCTCACGGACACAAAAATTATGAGAACAAACCTTACGCCTCGTTATGGAGATTCTTATAGTGGTTACAAAAGTTTGCAAAATAGACTTAACGTTTTTTTATGGAGATGTACATTAAAAATGGTCGGTTTCGAACCAGATCACCTATAACGTATCTACTGGAATTTTGTATTGTTTTTAATGTTGGTTAGCATCCCAGTATGTATTCTATGCAAAAACAAAGCTTCTTGTATATTTGAGTAAAATATAGGTTTACGTTTTGTATTAAAAAGCTTCCTAAAAGTATCTGACTGCCTTCAGTATTCTGCATCTCTTCCAACTCTGTTCCATATCTCATGTTTGTTGGGCCTGGCTCTCTCAAAACCAACTTCTTCTTGCAGTACGGATCCTGCTATTGTTTTGTCCGCTAGTTTTGTAGCGGATCGGTGTGTCCTGGGCCTTTTAATTCTCCAATATGTTGCGATGTCATTTTTTATGATGTTTAAGCAGCCCTGCGGTGCAATGTTATGTAAGAGGACATCAGATGAAGTGTAGTACATCTTGACGACCAGCGCTTTGTGAAGAGTGTCCATATTTAGGTCTCGCATAATTACTTCGTTTCTTATGAACCATGGTGTACCTGTAATCATACGAAAGGTGGCATTTTAAAGGCTTCCATTTTCCGTGCGTTTGTGTCGTTGAGCTATGTTATCCAGGCCGGCAAAGCATAGCTAACGATCGGTCGCAATTTCATTTTGTAAATTAACGGTTTCGTATCTAGTAGATGTTGGTTCTGATGCGTGAGTGTAGAATAGAAGTAGTTTCGAGTATGCCGGGATATCATGAAAACTTCATTCAAATGTTTAGTGATAGCTAGGTTACAGTCGATTGTAATTCCTAGGTATTTAACTTGGGACTTCCACACTCAGATAGTTGAGTTAGTATAGCTGTATTTGTAGTCGCATTGTGGCATTGAACGAGCCTCTTCCTGCGAACATGAATAGGGTATCATCTGCGTACATTGCGCATGTAGTTTCTTTGGAGGTGGGCGTGTCATGCAAGTAGGCGTTGAAAAGAGTCGGTGACAGACGTCGTTCTTGGGATATCCCTGCAGCTATTTGCACCAGCCAAGGTATTTTGTCTTCAGTCCTAACCTGCAGGTGTTGATTTTAGAATAGCTTGGTATGAGTTGGATGCGGTGTTACACCTAATTTTTGTATGTAACTACTCCACCTTATAGACGGCAGAGTCACCACACAACAGAGGAGGGGTTCCTGTTTAAAGTTTAAGCGCAGGGTGAAATGTATGGAAAGCGACTTTTCGTACAAAAGGACCATTGAATAAGATCTTCCAGCCAGCTAAGTTTCTTCAACTTAGGGCAAAGCTACGAGCAGGGGTCGTAGGTTGGTATACAATAAAAAAAGAAAATTATGGACGCCACTGTATCTTACTAATAACCTTGATGTCTAACAATCCGAAGATAAGATACACAAATCTTTGAAAAGAAAAAAAACATCTTCTGAACAACCAAAACGTATAAACATAATACTTATAGTGCGTTTAACGAACAGATTCAGTAATTAAAATAATAGGATGGGCTTAGTTGCGCAGTACAAACTGAGCATAAGCTTGATTTACAGCGACCCTGTTGATACATGTTACACGTAATTAATTGTAAATAACCTACACAAATGTAATAAGTATTGAAAAATACTGTTTTTGAAAAAAAAAAGTACAAGAGCAAAAACTACGAAAGACGAATGAACAAAAAATAAAGCAAAGACAAACACGAAAAACTAATTGACATTTGTAGGTTTATGTTACAAATTGAAATGTGTGGTTGTTTGAATCCGGCCAACCAATACAAAATCTTTATTTAAACTTGGCGCTGATTTATGGGCGGAGCATTTACTGAATCTGTTCGTTAAACGCACTATAGTTACTTTTAACACTGCAAACTTGAATTGGAACTTTCTGAAAATATAACCACCTCAAAAAATTCATAGAACTAGGGCTTCACTAAGACACAATCAAATAATCACAAAAAAATTCAAAAATTAGTAATTCAAAAATATAACTCTAAAATATCTTACCGATAGAATGTTGGTGGCCTTTATCTTTATAAGTGTAAATACGCGAAAATATGTATTAAGGTAAATATAGCGTTGAGGTTTCAACTTAGTAAAAATGTGTAACTACTATAGTCCATTTGCTTTAACTTTTGAATAACTTCATAACTTGTTAAATGCTACATTGTCAATGTTAGTTTACATTAACGAAAGATATACGAATATTCCCATTTTCGGATGTAGAAGGGCAAATGCTTCGATTTGCAATAAGAATGAATTGAAGTACCATTCAGAACTACCAATTTTTTCTGTGTTAAATGACATTATTCTTCAAGCACAACTCTAGATATTCATTTGTATGCAGTTGCCAACACTTGATTACTACATTTGACGTCGTCTTAAACTTAAAGTGAATAGACTATAAGAAAAAATAATAGTTTTAGGTACATGTGCGATAATTGTATTCATGCAATTGTTGTGCTGTTTATTATATATAACGAAACGGTTTTTTAAAGTACTAATCAAAACAAGAGGACTTCATGTACACGCTACTATTATATGTACTTACTATCTAGAAACCTCATATTTATATATAGACCTTATTCTGAGGTTATAGAGCGCATTATTTTTAAAGTATTTCTTCAATAGGCGCCAGGTTTTTGTTGTTATAGTTTCAAAATAGTAAAAGCTGCTTCAACTATCTATGAACAAATATGTTCGTTCGAGAGACGATATAAGTTATTTTTCTAATCATATCATAAGATTATATAAGCTTATTGTTGCATATCCATGCGCGATCTGCGATCGTGTGACGTCGAACTAAAAGCAGTCCTTACTTTTGGACTGTAATTAATCGACAATACTGTAAAGCCCGCAGATTTTAAACTGCGATTTGAAAATGTAAGAGATTCTGCATATTTTAACAATATTTAATTTTTTTTAATAAATCACGTAATATGCAACGGACCCGAATATTTTGCAAACTTGTGCTAAGGGTACAAAATCGTGGGTTTAGTTGCTCTTTTTAGTAGTTCTTTCAATAGTAATAATAGTAGAAATTGCATCAATATTTTTGCTAAATAATGCAAGCAACTAACCACTATTAAATATTTAATCTCTAAATATAAATAGTTTATGCATTGTTCTATCTTACAGGACTTTAGGAATATTTGATCAATAGACGTCTTCCTGAAGACATTGGCATGTATTTCCGGATGATATCTCAAAGTCCGAGTTCATCTTGACAATATTCAAAGGGTCGAACTCATCCGCTTTTAGCTTCCCTTTGTTGTCCGTAAGGTGGTCTTTGAAATGTACGGCGCAAGTTGACCATTTCATTAGCCACTGCAGATTAATCAATCCCATGATTAATTTGCTTAAAATTTCTCAACCATAATAGAATTAGCTCAAAATGTTTGCTGAAATTGTTTAGGTTAAATATAGTTTGGTTGATGCTTATGAATTTAAGTGCACTAGAACTCGAAACACAAATTTGAGTTCTTAATTAATACCGGAATAATTACGCTACCCAGCAAAGCACATTTGAATTACTAATCAAAACTTCACCTAAAGCTTCTTGGTGCGCAATGACCATGTAACTTTACGGCATTCCTATTAAATTAGTACTAAACGGGGTGGAATTGTTTTAAATTCTTTGAAGTTCCAGTTTTTGGTCTTTTACTGTTTTAGACTTCGTGTTATAATTTGTATACAATTTACTCACTGACATTTAGAAGCTGGATTGTGTTACTGCTTTGTGACTAGATCAAATTCTGAACATTTTCGAATAATTATGCATGAGAGTGTTTATTTGCAAAATATATAAGATTGACAGGGAAATTAGTAATAATTTTATAACACGCATCGATTGTTAAAATAATTTTCCGAATACAAATTCTTCTACAATGAATGGATTATCTTGCTTATAAAATACATTTTATATTTTTACTTTCTAGTATTGAAATACCTGTGGAATTCTCGCTGTTGAACAAAAATGTTCGCCGTTTTTGTTTTCCATGGTTTGAATCAATTACAACCCCAAAATCCTTTTCATATCGACATTTTTCAAATTAAAACCGCTTTCACATTACTACGGGGTGGTATGTGTTGGTATCTATATGACCTCATCTGGCATGTTTTTTTCGTAATTTATGAAAAATGAGTTTGTATAGTTTCTTTGGTGCGAAGGCAACTTTCGCTTAGAGTATTTTTTTAAAATGAGTAAATCTACTTGAATTGTTCTTCAATCAATACTCGTAGCAGCTAGTGCAAACGATATGAATATCTCTGTATTCTAGAGGGAGCTACAACTAACTATCAACACTTAACGGTTTATTTAAACTTCTTCAAGGTTTAGGTTTATAAATATTTTCGAACATACAATTCTACTTACAATCTGTCCTAGAGTATTGGCAAATTATTACTTTTTAGAGTAAATTTGATAGATTTATCTAAAATGGCAATTTGTGTCCGTATCTTACTAGATCGATCATTATGATCTTATTTAACTTCTACTAACTTACTTTTAATTATTGAAAATGCTTACTTTGAAAAAGTAACACAAAACTTTTAATAACCTTTAGTAACACTTCCGCCCGGTACAGTATTCTCGTTAGAGGATACTGTACCTTTCTTTTTAATGTCTAATTTTACTGCTTTAACGGCTGGTTGTTCGTATAAACCTGTCAGCGTCCGCATTGCTACTGATCTGACTTGATCATTGTTTACTAATTTTGTAAGCACAGATTTACCGTAGGGCCAATTGCAGCCTGGTAAATTCGGGTCAACTATTAGTACAACGTCGTGAATCTGAAATGGATCAACTTAAAACCATTTGGATCGCAGCAATAAATCAGGAAGACATCGGTTACAAATCGCTTCCATATACGATTAGCAAACTGCTGTCGATGAAAGCAATTAAATTTTATAACCTTAGCGCCCGCACTTAGTTCTACTGCGGGTTACCACAAAACGTTTGGTTTCAATAAGATGGAGCACCTCCTCACTATGATAGACGGTTTAGGAATTTTGTGAATGCGAATTTTCCAAATCGATGAATTGGACATAGAGGATTCATAGACTGGCCTGTTCGTTCTCCAGACCTTAGTACGTTAGATTTTTTCTTTGGGATTACCTAAAATCACATGTTTACGTTAGACGACCAACATCCTTGCAGGAATTGAGACCAAGGATTATCAATGAATGTGAACTAATCCGTAGACGAGTCTTGGAAAGAGTAACTCAGGAATTTGTTTATGGGCTTGCATATTGTCGAAAGGTAAACGGCAAGCATTTTGAACATTTGAAAGAATTTTGTTTGAGTTATTATTATTTTCATTATCGTAAATGTAAAGTGCTTTAGTGTTTCGTTTTTACACATTATTTCCATTAACCCTGGTATGTACGAAGTCGAAATAACAAGATCTATCAAAATCTGCAAAAATATACAGGATGTCTTTTTTAAATTAAGAAAGTTGAAGGTATTTCCGTTTAAACTGGAAAAAAATCACATCAGATGCTTTTTGCCACATTACAGTTATGTCCAAACTTTTAGAAATATCGTCCTTTTCGTTTTAAAGATATTTACTTGGTTACATACTTTATCCCAACCCTGTAAATATTTATTAATTAACCCTACAGTAAGCCACGTTATATAATATTTGCATAAAGTAATCTTTTAAGCCTTTTGTATAAGTAAGAACCTACAGCGTTATGCTCTCGGCTACCTAGTTTTCGCTACTTTCCTAAGATTACGGTGACGTCAAAGTCTTCTAAAAAATGAAAACCGAGGCAATGCTATTCTAAAGCCTTATTTTAAAATTAGATAAATAACATAATTTAAAAACATTTAACAGCCAAGCTTGGGTCGAATAAATCTTAACCTTAGTACCAAATTATGCCCAGGAATCTGTCCTTTCTTTAAGTTTATTCGGAGTATTTTTAATTTCATCTAGTTCTAGTAGTTTAAAACTCAAATCAATGCCCAAGTCGTCTATCTCCTTTTCTATCTAAATAATTGGATACATAGAAACCGTCGAGATTTTCGAATTGCAAAATGTTTGTTTTTATACATTATGTCGTTGATTCCAAAAATAACCAATTTCATGTCTTCGTGTAATTTTTGCAACTTATGGCAATATTATAGGCATGGCTCTCCAACTGTGTCCTGCATACTTATCATGTTGGCTTGCTCGATCTCCTCTTGTTGTTTTTGGAGCCAATTCTGATTGCCCCACATGCTATTGTGTTGTTATATGTCCACGACTTTTTGGAAATATATGAGTTGTTGCCCAGACTCCGATGGGGTAACAGCTCACGTATCCTGACCACCGCCTTCGGGCGATCAAAGGTGGGCAGCGGAACGGTGACGTCCTGAGGGAGTTCTCCAGCTATGCGGGGTGCCGAGGAATGGGTACACAAGTGAAGTCGTCGGGGATACACATCCGTCAGTCCTGTTTAGACGAGCAACCTGACGATGGAGCGGCCTGTGGCGAGTAGCCAGTCCTGTTAGGTGAAAACCACAGACCAGTGGACCCAGGATCCGGAATACTGTGTAGTAGGAGGACAACTGAGGGAAAGATCCGGGAAACTGTTCACTGCACCAAACCAAGAGGATTCCAGAAGCAGGTCTTCTGGAATCCAGATTTACATATAATATATATATATATATATATATATATATATATATATTAAGAACATCAACATCAACTACAAACCACAACTTACCAGAAGAAGAAATTTCAGCATGCCGAAAAACTCGTGGAGTTACATGGCACTATAGCGACCCTGACGGAAATATATTACTCTTATACGTTGTAATACCATCGGTTTTAAATCATGCAAGGGTTCTTTACTAGGCAAATATACAATGTTTAGCGGAATCCCATTCCTTGTATGTGCGCCAGCGCTTTACATGGGTGCGATCTTTTCCTTTCCATTACTTGTGGTGTATGTTAAGGATACGAAATCCCACCTTTTTTAGTTCATATGTCATTTTGATAAATTTGTTCTTAGAAAAAATTTTAAACAGTATGCCAATATAGTACTATCCCTTTCCGCTAGAACAACCCCATCTTTCTTACTAACCATAAATGCACATAGCTTATAAACCCAGATGTAACTAAGTGGGTCCACCGACTCATAAAATAGTCTTTTATTTCCTCCTAAGATTTTGGTGGCATAAATTAGCAGGACCGAGACGTGTAATTATTTAACTACAAACAATACCTCTTGCTACAAGGGCTAATACGAAGAGAACTGCAATATTTCAATGGACAACGGTAAAACTGCAAAAATCGATTGTTTAATGCAAGAATTAAAATCTTCAAATTTGTTTGTCAAATAAAAAGTCATGGTGTTAATAAGCAGCTTGGGAATCATATACTAAATTTTTTGCGTTATCCAGATGCACGTTTAAGAGAACCATTTGCGTCTACTTTGATTAAGAAGTATTATGTTACGCGATTGGAAGCGACAATTTACAACTGCAGAACTGGAAATTATGTCAGTGCGGACCATGTCTATAACCCATTAAAATCTTATTGGGAGAATGTAAGTTATACTTTCTAAAGGCGCCAATATACTTGGTGCTGCTTGCCAAAAAGTTGAAAAAGCTGACGGACGAGCAACAAAATAGTTGCTGTTTAGTATATAACAACCTACTATAGTAAGTATATTAGGAGAACAGCAATACATAAAAGTTAAGTGATTTGCAAATTAAGTTGTCCGAAAAAATCAAAAGTATGGGAAAATTTGATAAAGTAGCTTTAACTATTTACCTGCAAATCATATGAAGATAGTAGAGCAAGAAACAATCCAAGATAAAGTAGAAATCTTACACAGGCGCTACATTAAGGCCGTACTACATTGGGTTTAAACGCGAAATATTTCGTGCTTCAAATAAATTAGACTTATATGTGATTTTCCAATGCTCCACCCGAAGGTACTACATTGGCCAGGAAGCGAGTTTTTTTTTTACCTGGATAATTTGGAATTTTGCCGAACCCTTGCTGTTCCAAGCAAGGTAGGGATCTTTAACGTGCGTGACAACACTCACACACGGGACCTCCATTTTACCTCTCATCCGAACGAGGGTGTGTTTTTGTGAAAAATGCTCGCCTAACATTTTTCAAGCATACCGTGTCAGGATTCGAACCCGGGAACTTGGGCGTAGTAGTCACACACATACTCCTACGCCACGGAGCCGCCTAAATAAATTAGACTCCAAAATTAATTAAACGGTAAATAAAATTTAGAAACTAAAAATTAAGATGGGTTTAAATAATGGCACTGATAGTGATGACTTTGGAGTGTATCTGATCAACAACACACTAGCAAAAAATAAAAGGGAGAGATAGCAGTCGCCAGTTCTGCTTCACGATGCGACTTAAAGAAGTCGACTTAAAACTATCCAAATTTAGCAAAATTGGTACTTACGAAGGGATCCAAATCTTTAAATATACGCGATATTTATTACAGCAATTCCAACTATTTGTTTCTGTTCTACAAATTTAACAATATCGTTCGCCCATCATAAATTCGTTCCTAACGTTTCTTGTAGTTCCCTAACTGACTTAATCTAGTTTCAATCTTCCATCCTATAGATATTACGACCTAAATAAACAGAACGCCGAACAAAACAAATTACGCGACAAATTAGTTAAATATTTAAAAGTATAAAACAGGTATAAAAAAGCATTGAAACATACAACAGTACATAGAATAGCGAAAGCATAAATGATCAGGTGCATTTGCATACGCCTTGTGTGGACTAGCACCATTACACCAAAACAAGTGCAGCCACTACAATCTTTATAAATACTCTGAAAATAGATATCTTCAGGATCCGAAGATCTTGTCGTTTACTTATATAAATTGATTTCTTACAGTCTAGTTGACGTTAATATGTACTACTAAATTCCTGGCGGAGTATGCACTAAATATCCTGGGGAAATTACAATAGCTCTCACTTTTAAGTCCTGGGGGTGTACATACTTTCACTCTATTATAGTTTTTTTTGTTTACTTAATTTATTAAGTTGGTTTAAGTTAATTAGGATATCTGATTTAGTATAGTTATCTATTAACCGTGTTTAAAGTTCGATTTAGCATTCACTACTTTGCTGCGCGCGTTTTAGGTGAGACAGTAATTGATTTAGGGCGGAATTTATTGTGCATATATAGATATTTAGGTGTTTTCTACTTTATTTTCGTTTTTTGTTTTTGATTTTATGTTTATTTTTGTTATTGGTGAGTTTTCTAAGTTCATCTTTCGCAAATTTTATGTCAAATCAAGTAACCCTACCTATTACTCCAACTTATAGACGACCTCTCCCACTCCCCCCGCTTGGTTATATACACAGTTTTCGGCGTCCAGTATCGGAACCCTTCTCGCAAACTCCTTCAAGCTATCCAGAATGCCTCCTGGTTAGCCATTCCCAGGATTTCTTCCAAGCTCTCGGGCCATTCTGTACCTTTAACGTTTTTTATTTATTTGTTCTAAAAAGAACTGACTGACATAAAGAAGAGGTCATGGGAATTATTTGGGGAAAGACACTTACAAACTGACGCCTGGGGAAAACTCTATAAAATCACTCAGGGTAAAATCAAACCACCGATGACTTATTCGACATTAATAAAACAAGACGGTACATACACAAAAGACAGGGGAACCTGCAACTCCACTATTACAAACACTTATGCCTGGTGACAACGTTCAAGACGATACTGACGAACAACACCTCAGACG
Organism: Platerodrilus igneus; assembly: GCA_036346225.1. Taxonomy (NCBI): domain Eukaryota; kingdom Metazoa; phylum Arthropoda; class Insecta; order Coleoptera; family Lycidae; genus Platerodrilus; species Platerodrilus igneus. The sequence goes on along the minus strand of JARFIW010000333.1, from coordinate 4,488,408 downwards.
ACAAGGAGTAATTGACAGAATCAACGTAAGTAACCGATTATGGAACAGACAATATGACAACTTAGATCCTTTCACAGAAGACGAAGTGAGATACGCACTATGCCAATCGAAGAGCAGGTAAACATCCGGACCGTATGAAATTCTTGCGGAGATTGGCATAGTACTACAAGATAAATTAACACGGATGCTAACAGCACTGTACAATGAATGCATACGACAAGCTTTTTTTTCGAACATCTGGAAACAGTCAAATGTCGTGATGATTCCTAAAGGCAAAGATAAAGAACCGAAACAACCAGGCTCTTACTGACCAATATGCCTTTTGAACACCCTTGCAGAAACGTACGAAAACCTAGTATGTAAACGAATGCAGGACCACAGACAAACCACAGCAGTACACCCAAGACAACACGGCTTCACAGAAAACAAATCGACCAAGGACGCCATAAACCAAGCAATAAAAACCATCAAGCAATCACACAAAAAATACGTCATATTAATATTAGTGGACATAGAAGGCGCATTAAATAACCTTTGGTGGCCTTCACTTTTTACCAAATTTACGACCATAAACTGTCCATCACAGCTGTACCATTCCTTCAGCAACTATTGCAGGGACAGGTACATAACCCTACAAGGCACAGAGAACATTACCAAAGATATAAACAAGGGTTGCCCGCAGGGCTCTATATACGGGCCGCTACCTTAGAATATTGTAATGGATGAACTCCTGGAAAAGCTAGACACCGCTGACAAAGTATTATCTTGCACTTTCTAGCTTCGACATCGGTGAATCCGTAAAGCAACATGACCTCGCTCACTGAGTCGTTGTCTTCCTGGTAGTTCGAACTATTATTTCTGTGACCATACTCGCAACAACGGTCGATGAAACACAGCATTTGGATCTGCGTAAAGAAAAAAGCTATTTGGTCTACATATAAAGACATTAGAGTTTTCGTATAGGAGCACTGCCTATGTAGAAGTGCTAAAAAGAGAATCTTATTAAAAATAATAAGCGCGTAGGAACTCACCAATGTACAGGGGATATAGCCTATCCAAGAAAGCGTACATTGCTCGTGGAGTAACAGAATCAGCCACGCATAAAGTACGTGCTAGCATGGAACGCAGGATCAAAGTGAAAGCCAAATTAGGAAACGAGATGATAATCAATTCAAATATTTGAGTAACACGTGTCAACAGAACACTTTCAAAATCATTATAATGAATAAATAGATAACGAAAACCGACATATTAGACAATAATTGTCTTTATTAATAACATTTGTAGAAATTTTATGCTATTCAAACTTGCATTATTACTTATAAATAAAGCGAATATATTCTTTTAGCAAGCAAAGACTGTAGATAACCGAGTACATTTGCTGTGTTATCTCAAACGATAAAGATAGATTGAAGTACTTTTACTTAAACTAAATACGCTAATAACATTCTACAGGGGTTGAACAAATACTTGTTTCAATTGTATTAGGAAGAATTTTATAGGAACAAATAGATTTATTAAATAATAAAAAGTAGAGATATTTGAAAAGATTCCTAAACTAACACGTTTTGCAAATGTTGTAACGTCTCCCTCTTTGCAAAATATACTACACTGTTACAAAAAGATATGAGTATATTGTGCAGCGTTATTTACTAGCGTAGGGCTAGTACAATTAAGTAGCAGTCAGATGGTTGCGAAATAGAGAATCAAGTGGTACATGTACTGTTACTGTCTATGTTCAAGTATTTGCTAACATGGTAGAGATGTTAAGGGTAGAAATTAAGAAGCGGTTTTTTACAAAACACATGTATGTATCGTACTAGAATATGTGGAAGTATTTGCTAACATGGTGGAAAATAAGGTACAGTTAACGTGTTGCGATATTAGCACCCTTAGTATTATATAGTTATTAAATAAATTGTTATGAGATTGGTAACCATTGTATTATTAAAAGATGCTACAATGATTGAGGTATTGCGAAAACTATCGGGTAATCTGCAAAATATTCTGCGAGAATTTGCATGTGTATTTGTAATGGGTGTAAAAAAAACTTGCACATTTATTTCTTATGGACAAAATTTTGGAGTCGTGTTGGTTAAAAATCCCTACTCTCAGTCGCTATACAATTTTCTATTACTACCTAAAGTATTTCAAGTGTAGGCACCAGTTTAGCAATGCCGTTAACGCTTTCCTTTAACAGCTCAACAGAACTTCTAATAAAGTTAGTTCGTTCCGTATTTTTAGCATTTCTTGAATTATTTTCACGTATACCATCCAACCTATTACCACTTTATGTATTTGATATATTACCCGCACGGCGTTATTTTATTCCATGGGATTTACTATCGTTATTTCTATCTAGCTTCACAAGCTGCACGTCGTTTGGAATTCAGTTTATTTTGATATTCTCCTTCAAACGCTAGGTCAACTTTCCGCAAAATTTCCTCACCAAACAGACCTGAATTTAAAATACCCGTTGAGTATGCGATGAAAAATAGTGCTAGATTATTCGAACCCGTTCCATACTCGAAGGGGTTGCGATGTTAGTTTTTTTCCAAACTTTCAACAAATAATCAGTCTTCGAACCGGATTCATACGAGCCAAACTTTAAAAGGTTTCTTGTTCCTGTTCTACATTCCAATATCAGTTTAAGAATGATTTCTGAAGCCTCTCATAATTTTCGGATTCTGTAACTATAAACCAGTCTTGTGCCGATACCTGTCAGCAGTTTACTGCAAGAAGTATACGTTTGCGCGCAGGTATATTAACGTCCAATAGCCTGTTTAATTTTCGCATAAAAGTTACTGGATAAAACGTTCCACTGGGTGAGAAATGGAGAGTGATATTGTCAAAATCTTTAAAAGCACTAACGCAACTCCTTTGTGAATTACTAGTTACTTCATCATGGTCTTTTGTTGAGTTTGATAACCATATTTCTGTTGGAGTAGTAGCAGTTTCATTATTCATTGTGACATTTCTGTCTATATTTTACGAAAAATAAGAATTTCTCTTGCTACTTTAGTGTTTAAACTATCCATAACGGAACTAAATACACCCCCAACTAAATCGCCCAAATTCCCACTCATTTTACTTGTAAAACAACTTATGTTAGAATCTCTATTTCCTAGATAGAACACGTCCCTAATAAATCCTCCTTGAATCACTAAAGTCAATATTCACAAACTTTTGCCGTCTTTGATTTCTTTTATGTCGTTTTTATCTTTATTTACAATTTGGGTGTTACTGTAACCGTAACCTGGTTTTTTAGAATCAGAGCAATTTGATCGCATACTAAAGTGGGCAAATTACCGCCCACAACTTACAAACCATACAAATACTACAACAAAGTTTTCTAATAAAATTTGTTGCAACTGACCCACTTTTGGGTGCTATATGCAACGCACACGGGACTGAAAACATATTGTTCTTAATCTCAGGGTGCCGAAGATATTAAATAATTTAAAGAAAGGTTCTCCATGAAACAAAACAAACTTTATTATAATAAACTCTTAGGACGACATAATTACCTCCCAGAACTAATATAACAATTCAATGTATTCGACGTGTTCCCGCAAACTATTAGAAGAATGCTAAATAAAGAGCACCATTCATGGTAATTTTCTCTCGCTGCACGCCTGTTCAAACCAAACCATTACTCTAAACTCAGTTTCGATGTAGTCTTATCTTTGCATTAGTTTTATGCAGATCGTAAGTACAGTATCGGAATTGTTATACAAATTATACTGACTGATTACTCAAGCTTATTTATTTCCGGCGTACTATTCGTTGAGTTGGAATTTCACCTAGAAAACGATGCTACTCGAAAAATCGCCTACAAAACCCCTTTATTAAAATATATCTTCTACCGCGTTTCTATCAATACATTTATACGCTTACTCCTACTTAGGAATACTGACCTCTACTTACTGCGCTGTTTCGTGGCAAATCATTGCGCGTAGCACATTTTTTGCCAAAACTAGTTCACCAAGAAACCAAAGTTACCTTATTTTAGTATAACATAAATTGGGAGGGGAAGGTGGGCTTTAATGCCTAGACTCGCATTCTCGATTAAGCATTGACGAGTATTGTAACACCGTTGTGTTGCAAGAAGGATATTTTGCTATATTCACTTATTAGTTTACTTACGCTTGTATTCGAGTTTTCTCCTGATACCTTTACGAAAGTGGCGAAATATTGCGTTCAATATTATTAATCATAATTTCAGCGTAGGTGCTATTACAATAACAATGTTGTTACAAATTGTCCAGAAGCGGGGGGAGAGGGCGGAGAACCCCGTAACAATTTTAGAGGGGCACTGGCTATTTTTCAGTGGTACGGACTTGAGTTTCTATAACAAAATGATAAAAAAATATTACTATAAACATGTAAAATTGGCAGAAATATAAAGCTGCTCTATAAGTACTACTTGCCTTGAAAAGCTTTACTAATTTTCAACATTGAAGTGCATCGAACCGTCCTGACTCAGCAATTTTGTTGATATATTCGCTACCAGGAAGACGGTAATTCCGGATAGCTCTTTTTGCTTTTGATGTTCCAAACTCTGATCATCTCAAATGTTACCTTTCATAATAACACTTTAAAAATAACTCATTGACTTTCTATCCAACCACAGAAATTCTCAAAATAATGTCCTTTCACAAAAGATTTCATTATTGGGATAACTAAATCTTCTCTTACAATAATCATCTTATCTATTTTATAACTAACTGCAAATAAAATTCCATTCAAATTTAAACTCCAATAACAGTAATTTTTGGTACATCATTGCGCGTAAATTAAACTTAAAAGAAAACAAAGCCTAATCTACCCTCCACTGGTCAGGTATTATTAACAGAACTTTTAAAGAAACGCTAATCTGAAAGTAATACCACCATTTCATTGCACTAGATTTTTAAATTGCAGTATACGACTTTTTGTAAGTCCCAATCACTTGAAAACGCCCTTAACAACTGACTTAGAAATACGTAGCACAATCCCAACTTCAGTTTCCATCATTTTTAAAAGTATAAAATTTATACGCAAAGACTTACAAGCAATACACCTTACAATTAAGGCTTGTGCTTCACTTAATACACACGTCCTTTTTACCATTTTGAAAGCTTTAAACTTTGTTGCTAGTAATATTATACTTAAATATAAATAACTAGTTCTGTCGTTTACGAATCAATTTCCACCGACATTTACACGTTTGAGTGTACATATTTTTTAAGTGACAGTCAAAATACAATAAAAAATCAGAACTGTACTCACATATTTGTAATTTAAAGGCTTACAGCTTATTGACTGATTATTTCCTCAGCACATTAGGACACCTCATTCTAGTGATTTATCTAACATATAGTTGATGAGTAAACCTTCGCTTATCGCCTTTTTAATTCACCAGCAACGCGATATAAATCCACGTAAAACACGCGTATTTGACTTTCTGGTTCATTCTCCAGCGAGGTTCAAAACAATTTGTAATTAGGCACCTGTCTGAAAGGCATTGACCTCTAAACACGCCAGTTACCCTTAAACCATCTTATTGTTTCTCTTTTGCACAAAGGATCAACAAACTTCGTTCGCGTCTATTATCATGCAAAATTTTGTTCTTCTCAGATTAGTATTCGGTCCTAATTTCATTTTAGTCCTTTTAATATTCCACCCTTTATAAAATTCTATTCTCCCATTTCATACTTCTAAAGCTTTCTTAGAGTAATGTTCAGTGTTTTTATATCGTATCAGCACGTTAAGTTTGTGCCGTTTTATGCTTCCGTAGTATTTTAAATCCTATGAGAATCGATACAAATATTATTGTGAAAGTCGACGTCACCGGATTTATTGGTAATTTTTGTTATTTGATTACGAAGAATGTTAAACCCTTGTTGTTCTTGCGGTTTATATAAAAATGTACTAGGTACCTTTTTTTTTGTTTATTTACTTGTCCTGATCTAGCATTATATTGAAATGGTACCCTTATTAACCGTAACTTACCCAACCTTCTATAAAATTCTACGGATGAACTAGCTGAAATTAATAAACGCCTTTGTATTTTGGAATATATTGCTTAATTAACAGTCGAGCGTTAGAAAGACCCCATCAGTCTAAACGTAATTGATAGTTATGTCAATATTTATCAACGAAAACATTTTTATTTAATAATTTATGCGTTCCATGTTTCGTTCATCAACAAAGGTTAGTACGAGAGCAGATTTTAAACACACATTTTGTAATTTCAGTAGTTTATCCAAACCGGCTAGAGCTATTGATCCAAATGCATTAATTTTAGACGTCAATTCTTGACAAACATTAAAATTATCTTTAAAAATTTTCTTGCATATTCTATCCTTGGTTGTTCTGTTGAATTTAAGCAATTCTACATCTAATCCTTAAATAACTTTATTAACTCTTCTGGTGAATAGAAGCATCAATATCTGTTTATTCTTAAATATACCTCGATAGGTCTCTTATGTTTTTTATACTTCATATACACCCAGTAACTAAAATAAGGACAATTAGGTGTGAGGTCCAAACACGTGCCTATCTATAAAAACGGTATACAATAATCTTACTATTGTAAAATATCCTTATGGTAATTTTATTTGTAACCAACATCATCGATCAGTTTTATTTTAACTATTATATGCAATTAAGGAAACTTATTGCCCGAAACCAAAGGAACTTGTAACAGTAAATTCAAACAATTTCAGACCATTGATTCGAGTCTAGTTTATGTTTTGTGATCCCTTAGCAAGCTAATGCATTACCAGATGTAAATTCCGGAAGCAATTGGACAATTGCAGTCCACCATTGCTGCAGATGCATTTGTCAGGCGGATTGCATAGATAGTTTGTATAGTTATAGAGACACGACTGACACCACAATCGCTGACCACAGCTTCAACACGCACAGCAGGACTTATCAGGGGTTGTCATTTGGTATACAGCTTATTTCAATGGCTGCTTAGACATTGATAGAGGCTTCAACTTTCAGAAGCCCTTAAATTTTAATATGTCTTGTGTTCTATTCCATCTTACGAATACCTTTCATTAAAGTCAAGTAGATTTGTAACTCTTTAGATTTTGATTTATAATACTTAGCGCGGATTAGATTCTATAATTTTGCGTTACGAACGCTGTAAACCAACTTCGCGATTTCGAATACTTCGGAGCAAGCTTTTTAGATTCTCAAACAAGGGTTTGTTTTCATCTAAGATTACCTATGCATTAATTGATTTTTAAATCTCAATTTGAAAGAACGCTTTAAAAATACTGCAAGTATTGAGAGAAATTCCTGACAGGTGACTGATAATTTGTACAACTAATTTCATCATTAGTTTGCCAAAAGTACTCTTCTTTTGCCGTGGATTACATATTTTAAATTCTCAAGAAATCTATTTCCTGGTTACGACGTTGCTACGTACCATGACATAGCCGGAAGAAAACGTAAATATATTAGTCTAACTACCAATACGGAGAGGGGAGGGGTTCCTAGCAACACAAAAATAATACATCGCCAACGATTTTTTATTCACAATAAAAAAACATAAATATAGAAACTTTTATCGAAACAGCAAAACAAAATTAACTGAGGTTAATATTTAATAAAACAATTTTACCCTATGGACATATTCACTAATTGTTCCAAGAAGTGCCCAATTCGTAGCTAACATGCAATAAATCTAATCAGTACCAAAAAGAATAACGCTGATACTTTTGTATAAGCGGATGGATTAATTAAAAAACATTAAATTTAGAAACCTTTCTAGTAAGGATTTTACCACACGAAGCATTTATTATAACTCTAATCAGTAAAAAAAGGAATACCCCTGATACTTTTGTATAAGCAGATGGGTTAAGTACAAAAAGCAAAAGCATTAAAGTTTAAAACTTTTCTAGTAAGGATTTTAACAGAACGAACATTAGCGTATCTAATTTCAAATTAGGTTTATCCCTGGGTATGTTAAAAAGGAAAACACGTCACATATATGTGTCGGGATACTTATCTTGTCAACCCTCTGAAGCGAATTGACACAGCATCGCCACGGTAGTCAGCAACAACCACGCTACTACCGTAATTGTAACGGCGGTCTACATGCAAGAGCAGTTGATCTACATCAAGGAATAATCGGGCTACCCAACAAGCAATTTAGCCTCCAGCTAAGAGCAAATCCACACATTTGATAGGGGAGAAACGTTCATCGCTCTTGGAGTAACTGAACGAGTAGTTTTTACAAGTGCATCAACGCGCATTCTGCAGAATCAAAGTTTAAAAGGAGTTCAAAATAACACAAACTCGAGAAGCAAACATGCGCGTTATCGAAATGCGATTGAAACTGGAAAACACGGTTTTACCGGAGAATAGTAGGATATATTATTTCGACCAATCTTAAGATGGGAAACCCACTAGAACGCAATTATACGTTATCGGAAGGTATAACGCGCTTACGGATACCTAAACAGGATATTGACTTAATTAAATTTTAGCATAAACTTGTCGTTTCCAAGCAAATAGATTTAAGTTGAGAAATTATTTGAAAGCGTATTTATTGCAAAAAAAATATACAGGATGTAAACTATTTAATTGTAGCATAAACTTGTCATTTTTAAAGCAAAAGGGATTTGAGTTGAAAAGTATTAGACACCGTATTCATTATGAATTAAGTTGACGGTTATGAGAATAGCAACGTAGTTGATTTAACAAAGTCATCGTAAAGCGGACTTGTGAATTAACAAGGGAAATTTTTAAAGCGAAATTAGAACGTAACAACGTTACAAAATACACTTCTATCAAATACAAATTCTGACTATTTTCAAACATCAGCATTAAATAACAAAATCACACGCGATCGCAACCTATTTCAAGTTTTACTAATTGCACTACGTTTCAAAGTTAGATTAACTAAATAGTGTAACTGACTAGTGCATGTGAAATATATTATTCATCTTCCCCTCAACAGAATGACTTCTAGGTATAGACGGATAGTACATAGCTTATACAACGAACAAACGGCCGCAATACAATTAGCGCGGGAACGTAAAGAAGTAAATATTAGGAAAGAGGTAAGACAGGGGTGTGCCTAGTCACCCTTAACTTTTAACTTGTACATTAAAGAGGCAATAAATACTGTCGAACGCATGAAGACATTTGGAATTATTATGCAGGGACAAAAGACTGATTTGGTTAGATTTGCGGAAGATGTAGCAGTATTAGCAACTAGCAAGAAAGAGATAGAAGCAGCTCTTAATGAAGTGGTAACAGTTCTAACAGAGAGGTATGGTATGGAAATCAACAAAAGAAAACTAAGGTACTAGTATTTAAAGGAGGGGAGAATAAATCAAAAATTAGATTGCAAATACGAAATGAGAATCTACAAGAGGTTAAATGTTTCTACTACCTAGGAAGCCAAATAACGCAAGATCGAAAAAGTGCAAAAGATATAAAACAAAGATTAGCACAAGGTCGTGCTGCATTTAACAAGAAAAGGCAACTACTACGTTCAAAGACAACACACATAGAAACAAGGAAAGGTTTTTTTAAAAGCTTTTATGTGAAGCACAGCACTGTACAGCTGTGAAACTTTGACAGCAGGAGAAGCCGACAGACGACAAAGGACATAGGGATTCTAAAAATTGTAGGGAAAGAAAGAAATATGTGAAAAACAGTAAAAAATAAGAAAGATAGGATGATAGGTCACATACTAAGACATGAGGGAATAATGTGGAATTTATTGGAAGCTAAGATAGGAAAAATGAGAGGTAGATGTAGACTTAGGTTAGACTATTGTAGATAGTAAGAAATGTAGGCTATTGGAATATCAGGAAAATGTGTAACTTAGCTCAAAATAAAAATTAATGGAATTACGCTTCCATTCAGTTCCAAGATGGAAAAGTTAATGACGAAAAAAGTAATTGTGCCTGAACCTGATGAAGGTTTTGCTATATCCCCAACAAAGGTTGATTGCGCGAAAGGATTTATTGGGAAACCATTAATTCGGCAAATGTCTAAATACTGGGGATCTTAATAGCTGTCAAGTTATTTAACCCCCTTCACATACCACTGAATATCGGTGAAACAGGATATATATTTAGAAGACAATAGATGGAGAGCCGAGTTATGTTTAGCGAGAAAGAGCAGCTTCTATGTTCGAAGACAACAAACATATAAACGAGGAAAAAATTGTTGAAAGCATACGTGCGCACAGTACTGTACGTCTATGAAAGGGGGCAGTAGGACAAGCAAAGAGGAAAAAGGTAAAAGCCTTTAGGAATTTGGTGCTTGAGATGTATGATGATGATAACATGGACAGACAAAGTTAATAACAAACAGTTACTAGAAATAGTAGAGCAAGAAAGATATCTGTGGAAAACAAAAAGTAAGAAAAATAGAAGAATAGGACACATTTTAAGGCATTTGGGTAATAGCGTGGGACATATTTCAGGCAGCGATAGGAAAAACGAGAGGTAGAGGTAGACCTAGATGAGACTATCGCATGCATATAGTGAAAGCTGTAGGCTGTAGGAATTTCAAGGAAATGTATAGAATAGCTTAGAATAGGAAACAATGGAAGTACGCGTCTAACCAGTTCCTGAACTGAAGACCTAATGATTATGATTAAAAGCAAAAGTAGAACGTGTTAGGTAATCGGTTGCTATGTATGAGGAAACGTTCATGCCCCGGATCACAAATATATTAATATTTCTATTTCATTTTGAACGAAAATTACAGCTGTTGTGTGTTCCAAATAGATTTAAAGGTAAACCTTGATTAAACTATTGGCTAAATTGAAATGTAACAGCATTGGAAATATTGATTTCCCTGACAATTTGCGCAACATGCCCATTAGAATCGGTTTCTGGTACCGTTTGTTGATGTTTGTTTTGCTGCACCGTATAAACTTTTTGTGCAAGATTTTATTAGCAACTGTTATTTTATGGTACATGGAGTGCTATATACACAGGGTGTATCTGATATAAAGGTTGAGCTTTTAATTAGCGATTTCTCACGTTAACTAGAGTAATTTTTGCTCTTAAAAACTTTCGTTCAGTTTGGAAGATATTTTTGCAATTGAAACATTAGTTTTCTATTCTGAACTAACCTACACATTTCCCTGAAATTTGCAGTCTGCATCTATCACTATCTGATCTTGGTCTACATCTACCTCTTTTTTCCTATCTCTGCTTGTAATATATCCCATACTATTCACTAAAAATGCCTTAAAACGTATTCTGCCCTTCTATTTCTCCTATTCTTTCCATAGATATCCTTGTTCCCCTACAATTTTTATAACCTATTTGTTATTAATTTTGTCTGTCCATGCTATCATCCTCATACATCTGAAGCACAGCATTCCAAAAGGCTGCCGCCGTCGTTTTTCTGTCTGCTTTTCCGCTGACCGTATTTCATAGGCATACTGTGCTGTGCCCCACACATACGCTTTTCAATTTTCTTCTTGTTTCTATGTTTGTTGTCTTTGATCATAGGCAGTGCTCTTTCTTGTTAGATGCAGTTCGATCTCCTTTTATTGTTGCTAAATAAGGATCTGAAATAGAGTTTTTCTTAACACGTGGCGTTTTTCAATATTAGTATTAAAGCCTGTCTTGATGTTGCAAAGACGTATACAAAGCTCAGGAAAGTTTGAGATAAGAAGTTGCAGTGAGAATAATCACGATGCTCATATAAGACGCAAAAGAATACAGCACTCACATCAAGGATGCAAACGAGAGCAACAAACAATAAATCCCGAGGTATCTATAAGATGCAATAACATGAAGGAGATCACTTATCATACGATTTCCATTAACGACGAATTCATCTATCAAGATTCAGCTCCTTGGTCAACAAAGAATGGTCAAGGAATTTCTAGATGAATACCACCATAACAAATGGGATACACGCATTAAACGTGTACTTAGCGCCGAGGCAACATATACAGATTAAACAAGAATCCCAAAATGAAAAAAATACCTAAAGCAACACTGCTCAAGGACGGCAACGGATGATGGATGCACGGCAGAGCCGAGGAATTTGCATGAACGCTACAGCAGACGTTTTCACCGAAGCCATTTATATATCAGTACTACGCCAACGTAGTAGCTTAAACAATCAGCCACATGCTAAACACCGCACAGCTCAGTAACACCCTCAACCCAATACCGCACTTCTCCAAAAAGGAAGTAACGAAGACCTTTATCAATTTCAATAGAAAAGAAGCTCCAGGACCATACAGAATGTTGAACGACGACGTCAACTCATCAGCAAGCCCACGTTGGCGTATCTTACTAATGTCTACAACACAATCACCCAACACTATTACTACCCGGAAACCTGGAAACTTGCAACTGTCTTGATGATACCCAAACCTGGCAAACCTATAACGGAAGTAAGTAACTATAGACCCACATCACTGCTCAACACTATGGAAAAGATATTCAAAAGCTACAAAATACCACCTTGAGGTTTACCTATTCTTAAGACAAAAACATTAAGAAAAGTACATTCCACATCCAAACACATAATCAGAGTGATTGAGCACATAGTCAAAAATATCAATAAGGCCAAAATAGTAATAGCTATCTACATAAAAGACATATTTGGGAAGGTGTGGCGCACCGAACTGCTGTACGAACTAGCTCTAGATCGGCAAATGCCAACTTACTATATTCTAGTAATGAACAACTATCTAAAGGATAGAAAACTACAAGTAAGTGTAGAAGAGGCTCTTTCCGAACCAGCTACAATAACGGCTGGGTTTAAACAAGGACGTTATTTGCTAACTGTTCTATTCAATGCCTAAATTCACGACATCCCTTGCAGACACCAAATCACAGGCGCCCTTTACGCAGACGATACACTCTTTATGGCCAAAGGAAGTTTACCCACGATTCGCTACAAAAAACTACAAAGCCAACTAGGCGACGTACCAGAATTATTTGACAAGTGGAGGATTGCACTAAACTTAGACAAATTTATTAATGTTTTTTTCTCCAAAGATTGGACCCAGTTTCACAACACACCCAGACTGATAATCTGCAACCTTCTGTGGAAATATGCCTTCAAATACCTAGAAGTCCACATAGACAGACAACTCAACTTTAACAAACATGTAAAAGAAACGACACAAACGACAAAGGGATCCAAATGTGCCCTGCAACCAGTTTTAGCACACGCAGCAAGCTATTAATAGGCATCATGCTCACAATCTTCACTACATACATCAGAGCAATCGTAGATTACACTTCAGCAGGCTAGATTACATGCTTGATCACTACCAACAGACACCGCTCAGAAGCGATTCAGAACACCACCCTTTGTTTCGTCACAGGAATTCCATGGTTCGTCCGGAACGAATCTATCAGACAGGATCCGAAAATAGACATGCTCCATAAACACAGAAAAACACTGACCATCAACACATACCAAAAATTAGACGACTCAGGCTAACCATGTCTAGAAGGAGTAGCTCCACTGGCTGAAAGTCAACAACAAACGATAAAGAAACCACGAAGAGTCCTAGATGACTAAACCCAGTCCAGAACAATCAAACCGCTAAGCTGGATTTATCAAGTACCACATCATATATTGGAATTATACTATAGGGCGAGACCTAATTCGAATCGCACAACACAACAAGAAAAGCAACCGCCAACAAACAGCAAAACCTAAATATTCAGGCAGCTACATCCATTGACACTGACAACCTTAAGACCGACAAACTGAAGTCGGCTATAAGTTAAACTCCACATTAATTTATATTCCATACAGGCACCTAGAATTTAGCTCTCTAGCCCGCAATAATCCAATAAGTACATGCTACAAACATGCATATTCTTAAGCCCAATAAAAATTAATGATTTAAATATTTTTGTATTTTGATTGTTTGTGTTCGTCCTCTCCAGCATTAGCCTGGATAAACTGTATTACTAAATTGACTTTAAGAACAATAACGCTTTAAAGCTCACGCTAAAATACATTTATAAAAAAGATAGCATTTTTCCTGTAAGGAGAGTTGCGATATTCATTTCAGCCATCCATCTGATTATGTTGACTATTATCCTATCTAAAACTCTAATTAAGATCTATAGTAAAATAAGCAGCTCAAAGTAGATTTTCTTTCAACACGATGAAGTCAGTTTACACGTCGAAGATTGCAACCTATAAACTGCGGGTAGATATTACTAAAAGTCCTGTTCTTTTAAAACGACGACTGTAGAAGGGGTTATTTTAAACACCTCCCTTTTGTGAAAAATGTATGAGTTCTGTTTTCGATTAGTATTGTATTTGGATGACCTGAAAATTAATACCTATAGATTTTTTTAAGAATGGAAATTTGGTGCAAAGTAGTTGTAAACAATAATTCCTTGTTTTCTGTGTGATAATCAAAGGTAAGTATTTCATGTTAACTGTATAAGATAGCATCTATTTGTAACTAAACAATCAATTGGACATAATCACTGCATTTGATTTTCCAATGCTCCAACCGAAGGTACTACATTGAATTGGACCAGATCAGTAAAAATTTTATATATTAGCGTTGCTAACCTGTTTTTTATAGAAAGCCGTAACTTGTTTAATAAAGAATTCAATATTTTGCTATTGAGTTAAACTTAAGCCATTTGCTAATGTATTCAACTTTCCTTTAATAAATTATTACTATAGATAAATATTTTTTTAAATTTGATTAGATGGTACGCTTGGAAAAAGAAAGATGTTTGTCAAAAAAATTTTTTATAAATATTTACTTGACGTTTTTAAATCTATCGTAACAACGACTCCGAACAATGTAGAATTAAAAGGGATAGAGCCATTGAACGGACAATGGACAGACTGACAGCTACAAAGGTATTGTTAAAGAACCCATACAAAGCAAGCAAAAGGGGTAATTTGATCTTAATCTAGAAGGTTCGGTTATAATGTAGAAGCTTTATGATATATAAACCGTAAAATCCGACAGGGAGTTCAGTTTAATTCCAAATATACAAATAATATGAACTTAATTGTCGTTTAAGTTGTTATAACGAATACTAATTAGTGTTTATTTAAATAGAGGTATAAGTCCATTAGTGCATGTGTAAATGGATTAACGGTATATAATCGATGTTTATAAATATAATGTAATTGTTCTCTTAACAAACAATTTAGTATATATTAATAAACTGTGTAGTGGCATCTGGAATTTCTTGTAAATATTTGTGAATAACCAGGCTTATATTGAACGGAATAAATAACAGTAAATTGAAGTTCTTTACACTATGTACTTGAAAATATTACCTTTGAAGTGATCCCATAAATAGTTTCGTTAAACTTGTCAAATTACAATACTACACATCGTAGCAAACCATAGTCGAGAATACAAAAGAGAAAGATAAATCGCCGAATGGCATCGTTCCTTCTTTCTTTCAAAATTAACAGACTTTGTAGTCAAAAGATCTCCTCTAGGATGCAAATATATTGTTAAAATATACAGAATAAAAAACAGACTACATAAATAAAATATTACGTTGGCAACCCATACTACGCTTTAGAATTTCATGACTTCGCATTTGCATCCAACTTTATATTTAACTTTTTTACTAAAAGAAAATAATTCAGTAAAAGTAAGGTAAGACAATGCTGCACAAGTAAGAAATTTGAATTATAATTTCGTTTAGAAAGTATGCTCCAGATCAAATATTTTCAGAAAGTTCTTGGTATTCAGCTCAGCGATGCCTTTGATGTTACATCTTAATATGCGGAAGTGGAAAGTGGAACTGAACCGCTGATATAGGTTGGTTATTGTTGGGAAGTTTAGTTTGGAAATTACATGTAACTATAATCACAAGTTCCAGCGAATCTAATAAACTTGCACCACGTAGTGGTTCTATTAAGCGTTAAACTGTATTATTTATGTCGTATTTAATATTTATAGACATTTTTGCACCTTCTCTTTAAGGTAACGTAATACGATGCCCGTGACGAGAATTACAGTATATCATTACAGGATATCATCGTTTAATTTTTTATTCGCTGTTCGTGTGCAGTTGTGCTAGAAACGTTAGCTGACTCTAATACAAGTCACGAACCATTTAACCTTTAATTGCTAAGGTATATTTTAATGATAATCAACGCATAGGCGCTTAACATTCGTCTTAATTAACAGTATTATTTTGTAAAAGTCCCTATACGGTCATATCTCCAATGCTTTACCTAAATGTACTACTTTGGGTTTACACGCGAAAATGTTACTTGAATTAAGTATAATTAAACCCGTAAAATTAAATTTAATATAGCCCCCATAAAATTGATGTTGGATTATAGTATATTCGACGTTACAGGGCAATAGCGGACGACGAAACGGAAGCGCTATGAAAACGATGGTTGCTCTCCGATTTTTCTTACCGGTGACCTTTTGGTCGTTTCATAATTAACATATTCTATCAGAAAACTCAAAAATTTTATAGTATACGACAACGAATGTTTATTTGAGAATTAGTGTAAAGTTCTTATTTATATAATTAATTATTTCTGATTATTATTTGTTATTAATGGTTGCGATTGCACTATGTAAAGAATCTGCATTTCGCGTTTCTGAAATAGAACGTTATGTATACTTTATTCTACTAATTTTTCGTCCATTTTCTAATTTAAAGCAAAACTCTTAAAATTATAATAAATAGGCCAAAAAGCAAAAATTCCGGTGATATATATTGCCGTGGAATCGGGGATTAGACTTTTAACATCGAGACCCAGCGATGAGCCGTCATTAAATTTTTCTGAAAAAATATAAAAATAAAAAAAAATTTCTTACTTTTGCTTTTGAACGCCTCCTTCCTATTTTTGCTCTCACCCTGGCTAGCTCAACAATCGGCTTCTTCCTGAGTACCTACCATTTTAAGTACATACTTTTCTCACACACACACAGAGTCAAATGAAATTGCCAAACAAATAATACAACACCCATACAACCTTTTATTTACACATATTAACAAGTTTCATTATGATAAATAAAATATTTACACCTTGGTACAGACAGTTTGTTACAACAGTTACCAGCTCACTCATTAAATACTCTAAAGTCTTTGGTTTTTAATAAATTTTAACAAATTCTATATAATACGAGTAGATGGGCCTCCACATGCAACCCTAGTTTGACTTTATTCTAGTATATTTTGAGCTCATTATAACCCAGTTTCTGTAAATGCCTTTTAAACGATTCATTTTATTGAAAACAAATTTTAAGACCTGTTTACTCCTTACAACAACAATTTATAGCATGAATAAACCTTTATATATCATCAATAAACCCTTTTTTAATAATCAAAATTAATTATTCTTCACATGCACTTTTTTAAACAAGTTTTATGGTAATAAATACGCCACCCATAAGTCAAAACACACAAACACAAAAAATATCAACACAAATGTTTATACAAAAACAGGAATTTAAGTTTCGTTACCTGGAGTCGCCTTCATTCCTCGTCACCACTGAAGATGGTTACCAGAAACCCTCGTCTTTGTTTGCAACTACTTCGATTGTGCCAGTATCCACTGATCCCCCACCATCCAAATCTCGGTCACCATTACTGTTCCTCTCCCCAGATATTAGCTTTATCTCAAAAGTACCATTCCATACCATGCATACAAGTTACGCTTTTAGGCTTCGCTTACCCAAATATCATCCCTTCATTTAATAGCTTCCTTGTAGTAACGGCATCTTTTATCTAAACAAAAGCACCGACTCGTGCAATATCACTTTTACATGCGGTACGCTACTACAGCTTTCATAATATCACAACAGGATGCTATATGCACAATAATTAATAACCGTAAGGGCATTTACTATTATTACGTTGCAGATCTAAGCACGGTCTCAGATCTAAATGGAAAGAGAGCTTTACTATTTTTCTCCGTGTATTTCTATCGTTTTCAACCCCCCCCCCCCCCCTAGTGAAACCTATTTCACTTGAAAAGCTTATTTTTCTCTTTACTTCTACTAATTCCGAACGTAACGAACGCTAACTTCTCAAAAATCCCACTTTCGTCGTGCTATTACATAGAATTTTGTTTACTACCTTAAGGGACACGCTCCTCTTGAAAACTGCTAGCCATCAACCAATGATATAATTTTCCCTCGTTACAGCGCTCCACCTATCAACTATCTATCTCCGTTCTACGCATGTTTGTTGTCTCTTTTAGAACCCCTCTTAAGTTACAGTAAATCAATATCGCATTCGTCCTTCACATTTATCCGTGTATTTTGTACGTGACTTGTGCCCAACGCTTTCTTTACCTGCTTCTCTGTCTGTCTTAAATTATCGATTGTTTATTCCACTCACTCTTCAAGGCATTTGTTATTTAAAGCAGTTGGTCAAACCGACCGTTGCAAACAATTTCATAGGAATTCTGTTTTAACGTTTATTTAAGTTCCCTGAACGTGAGATTTAATCAACAGGTGTTTCTTGCAACAACCGTTCGTTTAAAATAACAATTCTCGGTTTCTTCCCTTCGTAGTATTTGTATATACGAACGTTGGCTTTTAAAATGGAAACATTTGCGTTTAAAATTATTGATTTTCTATGCATGTAAGCTCCCTTTTTGCTTCCATGCGTTTGATTTAAATTATTATAATTATTTATGCAAATCCTTCAGTTTTTATGTACTCAAAAGCTTTCTTCCCTTATGCAATTTTAAAATTCCAATTTAAATATAGAAAATTACCTTAATACCCGTCCGTTTTCACTATATAAATTAACTAATTTGGCGCGTAAATAATTTGCTCCTATTTCCTATGTACACGGTGTCTAAAATTTTATTGCTTGCACCTATTTAACCTCTAATTCCACAACAATATATATATATATATGTATATATATATATATACATATATATAAATATATATATATATATATATATATATGTATATTGCTGTAATATTTAAGGGTTAAAAGGGAATTATTTATTCATGTTGTAGTTCATTTCTTGATTCAACATGCGTTTGTTGGCTTAGGTGTGCGAATACAAGGTTAGTGGAGTGAGGAGCAGGGGTTATCAATACCACAGACAGGGAAAACAAGTAAGAGATAGGTGTTTTTTAGCGCGTATGTTAAAGTGAGATAGATATAACATGTAGTATATTGAGGGTTCGTACAAGGTTGTTTTAAGGTAGGGTATCAAAATACAAGGAAATAATCTAATAACGTGCGCGTGTTTGTTAGTTTTAAAGTGATTTTCAAAGAGATGAATGTTTTTGAAAAACGGTGGCCGTTGGAGTTGTTGTGAAAAGAAATTTCTGGAATTATTGTGTAAGTTCGGGAGATGTTTGTGTAAGCGAGTGGCCGTTGAAGGTTTTGCGTAAAATGGTGGTGCAATGTGTGTTTGTATTGTACAAATTTTCAATAATTTTGGCAGATTTCAAAGGTTAGAAACAGAATATAAACCACCGAACATGGATAGAAAGCTCTCTTACTCTTTGTCTTCAAACAGCGTAAAGCTCTTAGCCTATAGCTGAGTTTCTACTAACCCACAGCGATTATATTTCGACAGGCTGACGACTTGGATACTTTTACGTTTTGCACAAAATCTTAATTTGATGTAAGTACAAACTGTTTGCATTTAATTTGCACTAAGTGTGCAAAGTATGTACTTGGAAATGGAGTAGATGTCAGTCGGTTTGGTTGATTACTAACAATTTATGGTATTAGTAGAAGAGGTTTGGGAGTTTTGAAGTCCTATCAAATTGGTGAACGAGACGACGTCTGGGTCATATGGTTGCAGCCTTAGAGTTGCGGTAATTGCAATCCATATTGGAGTGTTACTGAATGCTGCAGTCATTGATGGAATGATGACAGGCCGTGTGCAGTTATAGAATCCAGGTAACTGGTGCTTTTTCATTGTATATGTGTGTAAACAGGTGCTTAATGACTTAGTGCATTGAGGTGTATAATTTTATGAACTAAAAGGACAAACAATCAAAAAGGTTTCTGATTGAACAATTTAATTTGAATTAAGTTTATTATATTTTATGTGGGAATTTATGTTGAGGAGTGATTTATGGCATTTGTAATATTTGAGTTATGTATAAGGTAAAAGCGTCTTTTTGATAATTGATGTGCAAGAATTAGCACGAAAGGTGAACATGCAGAACATGCATCAGACAGAGATAAAGATAGTACAGACGGGGTTTTATGACGACAGAGAATACGATCGTTGGTTAAGAACAAACAGTTTCCAAACGTAGACAAACGCGACAGGTGGGAGCGCTTTCGGATACGTACGGCACGTAGCCGGAATGAATATCAGGAATGTTCAAGACGGTTGTATCAAAATTTGTAGAATTTAAATTTAAAAATAAGCTTTTCACGGGAAGTGTGTCCGGGAGTAGGATTTTGAACCAATATAAATACGGAATGGAAATTATGAGGGTTCTCTTGTCTTCTTTTCGCTTATATACTACTTTACTACGATAAATGCTGACCAACATTATAGTAGAGCTTTTAGTTGTGAGTAAATATGGGGCTAGCACGTGTAACTTATTAGTAGCGGCCTTCTATTTATTAACGCGAAATACGTGTAGTGTATATTAAATTAATAGAGGACTGGCTGCTACTGTTCAAAGCTAAAAAATCAATAAATGGAAGCATAATATATGTGGCGTAAGTATCACAAACAACCAGGATTGTATGCTGATATAGAGTGGTACTATGAAACAAGGCGCTTGGCGCGCAATTGGGGTTATCGTCTGTGAATCCGCTGAGCATCACAGCACATGGTCACGAGGCCGAGGTGTTCTGGTGATCGTCGTTGGAGGAATGAAGTCTGAAGCATTCTCTAGGTAATTTATTTGAAATTTCTGTTGTCTGATAAACTTTTGTGAAATTTTGGTGTTGTGTGAGTGAATTTTGGGGTTTATTTATGGTTATATAAACTTATTGGAAAAGATACATGTACTGGACAATTTATTGAGGTTTAAAGATTGAAAAGGGGTGTATTTAAAACTTACTAAATTTTATTCTGAATATAAATTGGATTGTAAAGGGTAAACGGGTCTATAACGTAGGGGCGGTGTTTTAGTGGAGTGCGCATGTCGCGACGATACAAAGAAATTGCAGTCCAGGGTCGGCGGGCACTGAAAAGAGCTTGTAGGGAAGACGATCGAGAAGAAGCGTCCAGAGGTCGAGGCGGGGATGAACGCTGAAGAGCTCGTTGCCGCCACACTTTGGAGGCGTATACTAGCTGATGCTTTCAACCTCAGGTGGCTAAGGGTCTGGGCCAGGGACTACTTTTTGATGAAGCAGTGTTACCGATGCCACGAGTACGGCCATAGATCGACGGATTGCAGGGATAAGGTACAGTGGTGCGGTAACTGTTCCGAGACCGGGCATGAATTCATGAATTGCCGGAAAGCAGTCCCCTGCTGTGTGGTTTGCGCAAAGGCAAACGACAGAACTGGCGGTGACGCAAATGTCGATACGCATCAAAACGCCAAATCGAGTAAATGTCCCACGATGGTGTGGTTGAAGAACGCAATCACACGTAACATCGATTATGGACTGTGAAGATAATAGAATTTCTATAAGAAGAAAGAAGGTAAAATTCGCGCAACTAAACTTCGGGAAAGGAAAAACGGCAACAAATAACTTCGTAAAATTATTCGTTGAAAAAAATATCGACATCGGGCTTATACAGGAACCGCACCTGTATAGCCACATAATAACAGGTTTTGGGAGGGGTCTTACCGTCTGAAACACGGATAGCGAACGACCGCGTAGCGTAATAATAATAAATAATACGACGTGCGCCGGAATAATATTAAATAATTTATCGAACAAGTTCTTAACAACGGCCGAAATAAAAACGGGATTAAATACGTTCTACGTAATAAGTGCGTATTTTCCGCCGGTCGATTCCCGGCGCAGAAAATCAAGGGTATCTTTCGTAAAATTGGCAGAAATAAAAATTTAATCATCGGGGAGATTTCAATGCCAAGTTGCCGTTATAGGGTTGCCCTATCAAAACGATAGAGGCTCGTAGGTTGTTGATCTTTTGACAGAATGGGATCTTAGTATGATAAACACTAATGATTCACCCACGTTTGAGGGACATATAGGCAGCAGTTTTATAGATACTACTGCAGCCTCGGACGAGATGTTAGGGATCATTTGTAATTGGGAATTACGGTAGGACGAGGTATAGATCTCGGAGCATAAATTAGTAACATGGGGTGTTGAAACATAAGCAAGTGCAACGAGCAGCTAACTATATTTTCGCGGTTCTGTAATAAAAAAGCAAATTGGGAACCGTTTAAACAAAAATTTGAAGAAAGCATCCCCGCGCTCGAGAACGAGCTATTAAACTGCAGAGGGACAGGCGAAATAGAAACACTCGCGAAAAAATTAAACGACGCGGTGGTAGACGCTTCGTCGCACTCCATGCCGTGAAAAAAAACATTTAAAGGCAACGTACTCTGGTGGACTCGGAAACTAACTACCAAGCGGACGCGTTACGTAAGGCGCCGCTATCAACCACCTCAGGAGAAATAAGAGAACAGCGGAGAATCGAATATTATCAAAGTAACCGCGAATATAAAATATTAATAGATGAAACGCGAACGAATAAATTTGAAGAATTCTGCACGCGTAACTTCGAGAAAGAATCATGGGAACCGCATAGTAAGAGGAAAACAAAAGAAAATCCCGCTTGGTAATATAAAGAAAACAAATGGCGAATACATGGAAAGTTTTAAAGCCACGACGGAATATCTGCTAGAGAAATTATTCTCATCGGATAAATCCGAGGAAGATGAGGGGTCGCACGATTTAATACCTCGGGAAGCTACAGATGCGCAAGGAACAGGTGCCGATAAGGCAATCCTAGTTCACGAGGTCGTAGGGTTTTAGGAGGATGAACCCTAAGGAAGCACCGCGGCATGACGAAATCACTTCAGACGCAGCTCTGGAGGCGTGCCTGTTAGCCCCGTGTGTCTTTGCCGGGTCGTTTAAGTTTAATTTAAAAAAGGGCATATTTTCCCGTTGCTGGAAAGAACGAGAAATTTATCCGTAAACCTAAAAAGGTGGATGCGTCAGACCCGAGCAGCTATCGTCCAATTAGCTTGCTACCGGTGCTGGGGAAAGCTTTGGACCGAGTTATGACCACGCGCATTGAGCACTTTGTTCGAGACAGCGGCGGTTTTAGCAATCGTAAGTTTGGTTTCACGGAGGGCAAGTTGACTATCGACGCGTTAGAGTTCGCTGTCGAGGAAATTGACCAGGCGTGAGATGCTAATGAGTACTGTGTTGTTGTTGCTTTGGACATTTCAGAAGCATTTGATGCTGCCTGGGGGCTAATAATCATTTGCGAGTTAGATCGTAGGGGTTGTCCGCGAAACTTGATATCTTTGATCAAGAGCTATTTTTCGCAGCGATTGGCACGAGTTGAAATTTCGGGTAAAGTTTTGTCGCGCGAGGTGGAAAGGGGATACCCACAAGGGTCATGCTGTGATTCCACTTTCTGGAAGTTGTATGAAAGCATCTTTAAGTTCAAGTTGCCCACAGGATGCCCGATCTTTGGGATTATTAATGGACATGCAAACAAAACCAAACGAGGCGCTAAATAAGTTGCACGAATGGTCGCAGGCGCTAAAATTAAAATTTAACACATCGAAATCGGAGGCGTTTTATTTCGGGACAGCACCGGGACAGCGATCTTCCTAGGTTAGAGTTAGGAGGGGAAAAAATCCCATTCAAAAAGCCATCACGTACCTCAGTGTCAAGATAGATAATAAAACCACGGTCAAGACGGCGAGGGCGTACAGGACCACTTCTACGGAGGCGGCCCTGGTGATCAGTAGGACTCGCCCTATCGAATATGTTGCTAGGGATATCAAAGATAGGAGATTAGTTAATACAGGGAAAGGTCAGAAAATTATAGAAAGTATGAATCTTGAAAATAGGGAAGTCGAGAGGAAAATCGTCGTGCCAGAGTTAGGACACCCGGCTGATGTTAGAGAATTCAAATTTGTCGAAGGCGATGGGGACGCGACAGGTATCAAAATTTACACGGACGGTTCTCGTATGGATGATAGGCAGACAGGCGCGGCGTTTGTCGTGTATAACGAGCAAAGGGAAGTGTTTCGGTTTCAAAACAAACTCGCGAACTGGAGCACTATCTTCCAGTGCGAATTGGTTGCTATACGGGTAGAAGAGTGTATTACATCATCAACGATAGTAAATCAGCGCTGACGGCCTTAACAAATATGAACACCTCGACAGACCTCCAAGCGAACGTCTAGAGGATAGCACATACGGTGCGTGAGTTTCAAAATTTAAAATTCTGTATCGCACGATGGTAACATAGGAAATAATAGGGCTGATGAACTAGCTAAAGAGGTCCCGACGGGCGACTTTTGGATATCACATTCGCCGATACCGAGGACTCGGATTAAAAGAAATCTACTCGAAAAGTCAATCTGACAATGGCTAGGGAGGCGGATCATCGCTACCACGGGCAGGTTGACACACAAATTCATACCGAGTATAGTAGCTAGAAATAAGATCGAGGTGAAGCTCGACCATAAAATGGTGCAGCTGATAACAGGGCACGGCGCCCTGAAAGCGTATTTGCAAAGATTCGGTTTAACCGACAACGACCGTTGTGAATGCGTTAAGAGCGTAGAAAGCGCAGAGCACGTGCTCTTCTACTGCCCGCTTGAGGTGGAGGATTAGCTGATAGGAAATTAACTATCGTAGGTCTAGCATGGCCAAAGAGCTTAAAGGAAGTCGGGGAAGTGGCCAACTAGAAGGCGTTCTGAACATCCTTTAAAGAATTTGCGGGAAGGGTCGCGAGATTAGATGGTGATAACCGCGTGCAAATCAGGGGAAGGAGGAATTGGAAAACTTTATATTATGAGCAGGATACTCCTAAACCTATTATATAAAAAAATATATATAACAAAAAAAAAGAATAACCATATGTCTTAATAGCACAACAAACCCCCACACCACTCAAACAATCACTATCTCACCGTATACGCGCGGAAAATTTGGAATCGGGAATAAACAAAAAACAAATAAACAATAACAAAATAAATTAGAAAACCCTAATTAAATTAAATTAATAAAATAAACAAACAAATAAAATAGATTGAAATCGCGTATCCCCCAGGACTTAAAAGTGATAGTGATTTTGACCCTCAAAACGTTTACTGCATACCCACCAGGACTTTAGATGTAGGCAGGCGACCAGATCTTCGGATGCTGGATAACTTTTTATCAAGGTAAGGATAAAATTGTAAGCGACTGTACTCGCATAAGCATTGATTTATACTAACAAGCAGATTTTTTAATAATCTTGAAATAGCACGATTTTAGTGTAATGGCGCTAGCCAACGTTGTGCTTGTGCGAGTGCACCTGATAATTTGGGTGATGCTTTTTTCTATTTTTGGCACTGCTGTATGCTTAACGCTTATTTAGATATCTATTTATATTTATTTTATATTTATATTTTACATTTATTTTATATTTATATTTTTACATTTATTTATATTTATATGTTACGTTTATTCTATATTTATTTATTTTTGCATGTACTTTATTATTTTGTTACGTGATTTGTTTTGTTGGACGTTCTCTCGCCTATTTTTAGTTGCAGCATTTATATAGGAAGAAAGATTCTAATTATGAAGAACGTAATTATAATATAAATCAGTAGGGAATGATAGGGAAAGCTACGGACGGATTTAGACTGAGATGAATAAATTACTTAAACCAGGGAGGAAGACTTTGTAAATTTATAGAGCAGGAACATATAGCTGGATTCACTATTAACACATTTGGCGTATACTTTGAAATTTGAATCCATTTTAAATTAATTAGTTAGATTTGTATAGTTTTAAGACGACCCGTCAGGTCGCACCGGTAAGCAGAGATAGCGACTGCTATCCGGTATTACGGATCCCTCCTTTTCATTTTTGCTTGTGTCTTGTTGATCGAACACACTCCAAAATCAACGCTAGGGATACCATAATTTAAACTTCATTTTTAGTTTTAGTTTCAGTTTGTTAATTTTCTATTTACGATCGATTAATTTTCAAGTTAAATTTTATTTGAAACACGGTTATTTTTCGCGTTTAAACCCAATGTAGTACCTTCGAGTGGAGCATTGGGAACGTGGTCGCAAGCACAGCGGCCCTTATTCAAATTATAAAGTATGTGAAGGGGGTTGAGCAGCCTGCAGCTACTAAGATAGCCCAACTCTTGACATTTGCCGAATTACTACTTTTCTAATATATTTTTTCGCACAATCAACATTAGTTGAAAGAATTTCAAAACCAACACCTGTAGTTGTTTATAATAATCATAAGATGTAAGTGCAAGTATGTTTTCGTCATTAGGTTTTTGTCTTGAAACTGGTTGAGCGAATATCTTCACTTATTTCTATTCTGGGCTAGCCTACACTGTTCCCAGAAATCCCCACAACCTAGATATAGCTCGATTCCCCTTCTGTTGTTTCCTAATTATATGTCTTATTTCACAAAGATTCAGTGGTATGTGAATGGGATTAAGCAACATGTGGCTATCAAGGATCCCCCAACACTCAGACATTGCCAAATTAATAGTTCTTCAGTAAATCCTTTCGAACGATTAACATTAGTTTAGAATATTGCAAAACCAATACTTTTAGTTGCTTATAATAATCATCATGTTTAAGTACAGTTATTTTTTCGTCATTAGGTTTTCCATCTTGGAACTGGTTGGATGCGTACCTCCATTGATTTCTATTCTGAGCTACCATGCACATTTCACTGAAATTTCAACAACCTACATCTTTCACTACCTGTGTGCAATAGTCTATCTTAGGTCTACCTCTACATCTTTTTTTTCCTATCTCTGTTTTTAATATATTCCGCATTATTTCCTCATGTCTTAGTATGCGGCCTTTCATCCTATCTCTCCTATTTTTTACTGTTTTTACATTTAAGCCTATATATTGAAAATATTAAAAGCAAATCGCAGTACGACTTTCCTACTTTTTAATTGATTCATAGCAGTATTTTTAATGAGGCAAATATATTTTCAAATACAACATCTTAAAGCTCTACTAGCTGAAAGTATAATAACTAATTTTTAAATATGTAATGTTCAGTGTCTACAGCTTTGTTCTTCGTGGAATATTTTACCTTAATATTTGTATTTCACTAAGCTCATAATACAATCACAAATTTTTCGGAGCTTCTTAGAATTCTCTTGCATGTCTGTGTATAAAAGGACGCGTGGGACTGCAGTATTAATGCGTTTGTATAAGAGAAATTATCGATTTTGGTTTAAGGTTCCGTTGTGTTATGAGCGATTTATGCAGACATTGCATGTTCCGTAACATGAAATAAAGGAAGTTCGTTGGTAGAAAGTTATGAAACGCAGCTAAAACAAGTGAAAATTGCCCTTTGGCATAAACGCACGACAAACCCATTCATTACTTATATAAGTGTTTCCGATTCGTTCCCTATGGTTATGTAAATTGATATGTTGTGTTCCAAATAACATCTAGCCATAAGAATGGACTTACTTTTAAAATAACTTCATTGCATGAATATTTATTACTACTATTAGGATGTTTGTTAAATGCTTAGATATTTTCTGTTTTTCTTAGTGATAGTTAATAAGAATCTAAAGTGCCATTCAAGAAGAATGTCTATTTAATTTTGAGCGCTTTTGTGTTTGAACTTTTGACGTGGTTGCGAAAGCACACAAGAACAATATAGAAAGCTGTGTTAAACGCAAATAGAAATTGCATAGCTCTATTCCTCAGTGGAATCCATATAATCTCTAAGGATCGTATTCACAGACACTTCTCAAGGTCCACTTCAAACTTAAGCATACCTTTCCTATTTCATAAAGCTAAAACTTATACTCAAGTATACCTTACATGTAAGGTAGGTGCAATCCATCCTTAACTTACTAAACATTCTAACTCATAATATTAAATATAAAACTGAAATATTCGATTGATTTTGAATTTGTTTTCTTAAAATGGATGATGAATTAAAAGATTTTTTGAATATGTAGACATAGAGGAACAGAGGATGGATAACTTAAGAAACAGGTACAAATAAATATATTCTGTTAAAAATATACTAAATTGAATTTTTTATAGGTTACCAAAAGCGTCATATTCGGGATGCGGATAATCCTATGGAATATTATCGCAAAAACGAGTTTATTACACGCTATATATATATATATATATATATATATATATATATATATATATATATTATATTTTGTGGTATAACGACCTTGCAATTATAAAATATAATATATACAATAACAGGCTTTTAGGTCTGCTGGTTAATTAATTGTACTCTTTATTATAAATCTAAGCTTTCGGTTTTATTTTAAACCATTTTCAAAGATACTAAAAATTAGAAACATTAATATGAGCTAAACAGTTAAAAACTTACTTACTAATGTGAGGTTTTACAATGAAATCGTCGATAAAGATAAATTTTGAATATAAACTGAAAGTGATGTTGAAAGCTTTTAAAGAACACAGTTTTGTGTTTTGTTAATCAAATTTGAATGTTATAATGACAATTCCTTTATAATTTTGACAATGTTTGAGATAACTTTCTAGATTGTAATTAATTTATTTTCTGATTTGACTGAAATTTATATATTAGTTTTGTATGAAGGTATGTGTATATATGTATGTTGATGTATGTATATTTGTTTACGTATGTATTTCAGTGTGTTTATGTTGTTTGTGCGATATGTATGTCTGTGCATGTGTGTGTGTGTGTGTGTGTGTGTGTGTGTGTGTGTGTATATTTATGTGTGTGTGGGTGCATGTGGATGTTTGCGTATGTTTGTTTGTGTATGTTTATGTTATGTTATGTTATGTTTTATAAAGTGATTTGATCAGTTATGTTGAATTTGTTTTTGGATTCAAAGTGAAGTAGATAGGTGTATATAGAGCTTAGTGTGTTAATGTCAGTTTTTTTATTAATAGTGTTGAGGTTTTTAAATATGTAACACATTTCTACGAATTCTCTTTTGAATTTTTTATTTTCAATTTGTAATATTATAGGATACTCAAAATCTATTTTATGCTTGTTTGCGTTTGCGTGTAAGGTCAAAGCACAAGCGTTTGGTTTAACACGAATGTCGCTTTTATGTTGAGTTAAGCGTTGCTTTAATTGTTGCGGGGTTTGACCAATGTAGGCAAGATTGCAGTCTGAACAATTTATTTGATATATAATATATATATATAATAATATAATATATAATATTCCGTTAAACAGCCTTTTTTCCAAATTAAAAGATAAAACCCCAACTCTTCTACAACGGAATATTATATATCAAATAAATTGCTCAGACTGCAATCTTGCCTACATTGGTCAAACTCGCAACAATTAAACAACGCTTAACTCAACATAAAAGCGACATTCGTGTTAAACCAAACGCTGTCTTGACCTTACACGCAAACGCAAACAAGCATAAAATAGATTTTGATAATCCTATAATATTACAAATTGAAAATAAAAATCCAAAGAGAATTCGTAGAAATGTGTTACATATTTAAAACCTCAACACTATTAATAAAAACTGACATTAACACACTAAGCTCTATATACACCTATCTACTTCACTTTGAATCCAAAACAAATTCAACATAACTGATCAAATCACTTAATAAAACATAACATAACATAACATAAACATACACAAACAAACATACGCAAACATCCACATGCACCCACACACACATAAATATAACACACACACACACACACACACAACACACATACACACATGCACAGACATACATATTCGCACAAACAACATAAACACACTGAAATACATACGTAAACAAATATACATACATCAACATACATATATAAACATACATACATACAAAAATATCTAAATTTCAGTCAAATCATAAAATAAATTAATTACAATCTAGAAAGTTATCTCAAACATTGTCAAAATTATAAAGGAATTGTCATTATAACATTCAAATTTGATTAACAAAACACAAAACTGTGTTCTTTAAAAGCTTTCAACATCACTTTCAGTTTATATTCAAAAATTTATCTTTATCGACGATTTCATTGTAAAACCTCACATTAGTAAGTAAGTTTTAACTGTTTAGCATATTAATGTTTCTAATTTTAGTATTTTTGAAAATGATTTAAAATAAAACCGAAAGCTTAGATTTATAATAAAGAGTACAATTAATTAACCAGCAGACCTAAAGCCTGTTATATATATATATATATATATATATATATATATATATTATCATATATATATATATATAATATATATATATATATATATATATATATATATATATATACATGTACATATTATCATGGGAAGTAGTCCAAATCAAACAACAGAAACTGATTGAAAATTTAATCAACACCTAACGTTTCGGTACATTCCTTTTGTACCTTTTTCAAAAGATAAAATGGAACAGAAAATTCGAAATTAGCAAAAAATACATAACCTGTCGCTAACTACTTACATTGACAAAATTATATTAAATTATATTAAGGAGATTCACATTATAACTGTGGGTCAAAAATATTAAAAATTGCCTGAAGGGCAACGTCATGCCACGATGGCGGTTAAAAAGTAAAGACAAAGTTGATAATGACAAATTCTATAAGAGTGACAGGACATGTTCCGAAAATGGCAATGATTACATAACCTGAAGGAAGATACTTAACGTTGTTTAAAAATGTCCTTACTATATAAAGCAGAATAAACGTTATGCACCCTATCAATATCAATCTTATTATTGATAGGATTAATTTCACTATTAATATAAAAAGACTCGATGAAAAGCCTCGTCTTGTAATTGGTTTCGTTCTCCAAAATGGCGGTGTCATCGAAAAGTGGTGTATGACTGGTTGCAGCAACATGAGCAGACAATGCACATTTAGTGGAGTTAATCCTACAATCACTCCTGTGCTGGGTTAAACGACTCTTCAACCACTGGCTAGTCTGACCAATGTAACTATTGTTGCAGCTACATGTGATCTTGTAGACAACGTTGCTGTTTAACAATTTCGGAGTACGATCCTTTAATTTGGTAAACAAGTTCTGGATAGAAAAATTGTATTCATAAACAATGGCGATCTTAGGTTGTCTAAGTAATCGTACTAAAAGTGGAGATAACTTCTATATAAACGGAATCTTCTTATACGTAATATCAGTTTCTGAAGGGTTTACTTTTAAGAAGTTGCCATATATCAATCTATGCAACATTCTCTTTGGATAACCGTTGTTAACTAAAGTGTTAATCAATAGTTTCTAATCCTAGTTAGGATTAACCAGCATTTATACAGGTCAGCAAGATTTATTTTAAATGTAGAAATTGAGGAAAGCCATGGCATATTGGTTCATTATAATAGGAACTTGCAATTTGTTATTAACTCTCTTAGAGGAGTTTTGCCTCATGCATTACTTAAATCTTTTGATCTGAGACAAGCTGCTAGATATGGTTTTTTACACCATAAAATTAAATCAACCAATAGAAACAAATTTAATAGATTGTTAGATGAACAGTTATACAATCCTAAACCGTATATAGACAATTCTAAATGGGTTTCTAATATTAGTGGTGAGGTAGTGCCTGACTTTGTGTTAAATTTTCTATCGTTAGGACCTAAGTTCATATTACAACCACAAACAAGAGACATTCGTTTGGGTAAATCAATCGGTCGGGTTGAATCTATTATCGATAGCGATACTTTGTCGCAGAGAAAAAAAGATGTGATTAGGGGTAAGATCTCTAATGTCATTTTGAATTACTCTAATAACATCCGAAATAACCAACATTTCAATATTTATAATGAACAGTTCTACAAAGTTAGAAAATACTTAGCTGACCATCCTGAAATTGTTGTCACTAAGGCTGACAAAGGTGCAGTTACTGTGATCATGGATAAGCACCAGTATATAGATAAGTCTCTGGATCTTTTATCAGATACTACTACTTATAAATTGTTACGTAGAGATCCTACATTCACTACTCAAAAAAAAGGTGAACGAGCACATAAAGTTATTACATAAAAAGGGGATGTTGGACGATTCTGACAAGAATCGATTATCCATTAATAACTCGACTCTTGGTAAATACTATGGTTTACCAAAAATACATAAACCAATTCTCTCGTTACGACCCATCATATCTACGGTGAATACACTTACGTATGGTATTGCTTCTTTTTTGTCGAATATCGTCCAACAGGCTTTCCCGCTTGGTGGACATAATGTGAAAGATAGCTTTACGTTTGTGCAACAATTCAGGGGTTTTCACCTACCTGAAGATCATATTTTCATTTCACTAGATGTAGCTTCACTTTTTACTAATATTCCTTTATCTATGGTTATTAACATCATTAAAGAAAATTGGAATAAGATCAAGCCTTTCTGTAATATGTCTGAAGATATGTTCTTGACAACTGTCAATTTGGCTTTTAACAATGCGTACTTTGTTTTCCAAGAGAAGTTCTACTTACAATTATTTGGAACTCCAATGGGGTCACCTCTATCACCCATAATTGCTCAAATGATTATGGATAATTTACTGTCGAGTGTTCTACCTAGATTACCATATGAGATGTCTTTCTTGGTAAAGTATGTGGATGATATCATTTGTTCGTTGTCAGTCCAATATGTTGACCAAACGTTAACAGCATTTAATGATTTTAATGATCACCTTCAGTTCACTTTTGAAATTGAAGTGGATGGGAAATTACCTTTTTTGGATGTGTTGGTCATCAGAGATAGTTCTAATCATTTATTATTTGATTGGTACACTAAACCAACTAAATCGAGCAGATATCTAAATTTTCACTCGAACCATTCTTTTCAACATAAGGTAAACACGGTGAAGGCCCTACGATATCGAATAGAACATATTTCAGACTCACAGTTCATGGATAAAAATAAGAAATTATTGATTAACACTTTAGTTAACAACGGTTATCCAAAGAGAATGTTGCATAGATTGATATATGGCAACTTCTTAAAAGTAAACCCTTCAGAAACTGATATTATGTATAAGAAAATTCCGTTTATACAGAAGTGATCTCTACTTTTAGTACGATTTCTTAGACAACCTAAGATCGCCATTGTTTATGAATACAATTTTTCTATCCAGAAGTTGTTTACCAAATTAAAGGATCGTACTCCAAAATTGTTAAATAGCAACGTTGTCTACAAGATCACATGTAGTTGCAACAATAATTACATTGGTCAGACTAGCCAGTGGCTGAAAAGTCGTTTAACCCAGCACAGGAGTGATTGTAGGATTAACTCCACTAAATGTGCATTGTCTGCTTATGTTGCTGCAACCAGTCATACACCACTTTTCGATGACACCGCCATTTTGGAGAACGAAACCAATTACAAGACGAAGCTTTTCATCGAGTCTTTTTATATTAATAGTGAAATTAATCCTATCAATAATAAGATTGATATTGATAGGGTGCATAACGTTTACTCTGCTTTATATAGTAAGGACATTTTTACACAACGTTAGGTATCTTCCTTCACGTTATGTAATCATTGCCATTTTCGGAACGTGTCCTGTCACTCTTATAGAATTTGTCATTATCAACTTTGTCTTTACTTTTTAACCGCCATCGTGGCATGAAGTTTCCCTTCAGACAATTTTTAATTTTTAATATTTTTGACCCACAGTTATAATGTAGTAATAAAGTAGTAATGGATTTAGGTATAGGGAATGCTTACCAAAAATGAAAGGACACTTAATGAACTATCCATTGTAGCAATAAAATTGGTAGGGTGCATTTAAAAAAAAATTTTAAAAATTGCATTTTGCGAAACCTGACACACCCTGTATACTGTGAAGAAATTTCAAAAAAGTGATATTTACAAATATACTATGGTATATGGTAAAATTTTCTGCATCTTGAAAATTAACATAAGTTGTGTATTAGTGCAGTGGCAATGTATCTAATCGGGTTCATTTTTTCTAAAAACCGTTGAATATCTCAAAAACTAAAAGGAATAGACAGATACAATTTGATATTAAATTAAAGCTTTTTTTATGGGCTTTTCAAAAATGTAATAATATATAGGGTGTTCCATTTAAAAAAATATAAGTTTAATATGCCCTGGAATTATGAAACACCCTGTATGCTTCCAAATATTTTTAGAATGTGCACTTTAGGCATGCCTAATATGCGTCCAAATTTGGTTTACGTAACTTTTATAATAACGGAGTTATCGACCGTTGCCACACTAAATACTCACCCTGTGTATATATATACTAAAGTAGCTGTAAGGTATTTAATTTTACCACTGGTGAATGGTTCTAATAAAATTAATAATCATGGTCAACCGATCCCCCCTATTTTGCAGTTGCTAATAACATTACGATTTTTTGCAACCGGTAGTTTCCAGGAGTGTTTGTTGTAATTCCTAGAATTATCCCATATCATCTACATGACTATGTTATAGATTGTCCATGGAGATTTGCGTGGAATTAGCCACGCTAGTGCTTCAAGAATAATCAAACATATATCTGTAATGTTGGCAAATAGGTGCAAAGAGTATGTGAAATTTTGCAACACGGATGAGGAACAACGGACTAACGTTCAGCAGTTTTATGAAATGCATGGTTTCCCTTCAATAAAAATCCCGGAACGGAAGTAACAGAAGTTTTTCGCAATCGAAATAATGTGCAGCTGTGTTTTGAATATGTTAATAATGTTAGATAATCATGAATGCGATAGCTTATTGCTGGATCAAACAGCGAAATACATGATATTGTTGTTCGACACCCTGGATCTGCCCACGACAACACAATTTTCGAAAAGAGTGCTATACGTATGCGGTATGAGAATAACAACATTCGTGGGTTGTTGTTGGGGATAACGGTTACGCTTGTTGCTCATACCTTCTAACTTCATTACTAACTCCAAACACACCATCGGAGAACAGCTACTATAGAAGTCATATTCGTACACGCAATATTGTGGAGCGGTTATTTGGGGTATGAAAGCGTAGATTTCCATATCTTTGGAGAACAAGTACTAATATAGAAACGTCAGCTGCAGTTATATGTGCTACTGCAGTTCTCCATAATATTAACATTCGCAATAATGTAGAAGAGATCGATGAACCTTTATTACACGAAGATTTTGTAAATAATAATTCTGGAGGGTTAGCTTATATGAGGTTATACATTGAAACACATTTTTAGAGTAACTTTTATGTAATACTTTTTAAATGTAGGAATTATATTTACGACAAATTTATAGTTAAGAAAGTTGTTACAATAACTAAATTTAGTTATATGTATAAAAAAATTAATACTTATTTTAGACATTATAATTCTAAAGAATGTTGTATTTTATTTACTAATGCTACATTTTAATAATTGTTTTAATCGAAATTTATGGTATAGTGCTTCGGCTTTTGCTGCTTCCAAACGGACATTGTGAAGCTCCCGCTGTTGTTCAATGATCTCTTTAAGCTTCAGTATACTGAGATCCTTCTCTTCGTCAATGTTGTTAACTTTCTTAAAATTATTTATATGGTAAACAGTTTTTATAGCTGTTGCTGGCGAGGATGGTCCTATAATAAATTGAATAATTACATAAATTAAACCTTCAATCAACAGTACCTGATAGATTCGAAACTATAGGGTCCTGATCATCTTCCACAGTACAATTGGCATAATCGTGCAGCCTCTCTATGGTGCTTGACCAATGTTGAGGGTCAGTCTCCTCTATTTCAGTATTCACAGGTGCTGAAATGTAACAATAATTAAAAATATAGCAATTATAATAAAATTATTACAAACCATTGTTAAAATATCCATTACTGTCCCATTCTATGAGCATTTCAATTTCCGTAACTAAGTGTGGGACAACGGCTTCTACTAACTCCATTACTTTATCTTTTGAAAATCTTTTGGAAGGACCTCCCCCAAACTACGTTTTTCTTCCGTATTCAGTTTTCGTTTACTATAATTAAACACACTTTTAAGTAAAATATATACTTCCCAGTGTTGGATATTTACCGTTGTTTCAAGTTACCCCAATATTTTTTTAGTTGTTCATCGGTTTTCCGAACAGAGATTTCTGGCTGGGAGTTATAGAATGAAGCTACTTTCCGCCAACAATATTGTTTTTTTTGCCAAGTTGTGCCATCAGTGTTTTTATTTTCTAAAGCTTTTTCAAATTATTGTACACATGACTCTAACAACTTCTCTTTTTCTGTGTAGGTTTTTTTTATCTCCATTATAACAATAATACATAGGTACTATAATTTATAGTTTAAAATATGTATTTGACTCAATATAAAATAAGGAAAAATAACTAACCAGTTATTAACTTCCATGATAGCAGGACTGTTGAAAAGATTAATTTCAATATCTAACAAGACTAAAAACAACAAAATTAGAAAAACAGTTAGGTTATGTATCACTATGGAACTGCGATATATAGCACAAAATTCCCTACAACCTTTACTTAAACTCCACCTTACACGAGGAAACACGAAGGTATGTTCATGAAAGTAGAATGGTAGCTGAGTACTAGATTAACCTTGAGATTTGACTGTGAATACCGCCCTAAGTTAGTTGTCATAACGGGACTAAAATGTTACCCTGTGAGTGCCCAGCCAACCTGTTATACTGGTTTTAGTACCACATTCCTGTCAAGACACTGTTTTACCTACCACATTTTTATACTAGTAAACAACTAGTAGTCGCTCGTGACAACATGAGGCCACAGGTCAATTTTTGAACAACCCTTCTCGACATTCCAGTAGCTAATGCTTTGCATGTGTTGCAATTACACCCAAGGACTATAAACAAAAATAAAATACAATAAATAATAATTAGTGATAAACAATGTAAATGAATTACAGTAATTTACAATAAATAGAAGTAAAAAATATCAAAGGGTAATATGAGACTAAATACTTTTCCTCTGTTATGGAAGCACGCGCTTGTTAAACCACTACCTAAAAATTCAAAACCGCAGAATCCCTGTGATTACCGGCCAATTAGCATCTTACCTGCGTTGTCAAAATCTATAAAATATTTAGCTTTAGATCAAATGTTGGACTTTTTACATAGTAATAACCTTCTAGAGACAAATATCAGACAGGATTTCGTGCAAATCATAGTACGTGCACAGCAATTTTAAAAGTTATTGATGACTTAAGACATGCTATAGATACACAACAAGTTACAATCCTAATTCCCTTAGATTTCAGCTCAGCCTTCAACAGTGTAGATTTTGATATTCTTTTGACAAAACTTAAATATCAATGTAATTTTACGGAGCTATCATTGAAATGGCTTAGGTCATATTTCAATGAACGTACGCACCAAGTAGTTAACCACAACTTTTTCAGCTTCTAGGAGTCCAGTGTCAGGAGTTCCACAAGGGAGTGTCTTAGGCCCCTTTTTATTTAGTTTATACATTCAAGATATTTCTACCTATTTAAAATTCTGTCGCTACCACTGTTATGCTGATGATGTCCAATTGTATCACCACTTTAATCCGACCAATGTCATTCAAGCATTTACTGAAGTTAACAATGATCTATCTAGCTAGAATTCTTGAGTGGGGTGCATGTATGAACTTCACCATAAAACCAGTAAAATGTCAAGCAATCATCCTGAGGACGCAAAAAATGTTATACAAGCTTAACCTTGATGATGTACCTTCTCTACTGCTAGATAAATCAATTATCACCATTTCTTCTACCGTTAAAAACTTTGCAATCCTTTTAAATTCTAATTTAACCTGGCGCGTTCAAATATCTGACGTCTCCAAAAAAGTTTTTTTAAACTCTTAACACACTTAAGCGTTTTTTACCACTTAAACTCAAACAGATGCTAGTTCAAGCTATTATACTACCCCATTTCGATTATTGTGACAATCTATACAAATTTATGTTCAAACCTTCGTATGCGTTAACAGCACGTACAAAATACATGCATTCATTATATTTTTGATTTAAAATACTACGCCAGAGTTAGCATTTTCTACTCTAAATTAAATTGGCTTGATCTTGATGAAAGACGCAAACTTCATTTAGCTCTATTCCACAAAATATTAGGAACGCCCAGTCAAAAACAAAATTCCGTGAATTATTGTATGATTATCTCATCAAAGACACTAACAACCCTTCATGAATTTGCTATAACTCTACGGTCTACCTTGTTTCTGCCTGATGCAAATGCATGCGTGAATGTGAACGTGTGTGTGTGTGTTTTGTGTATAGTACAGTTTGTTTATGCATGTACTATACTTTGTGTATTATGCATGTCTGCCTTGTGATTTTTCCATTTAGTACAATATTGTATATAAATGTGTACCTGCAGGCTATAAGTTAGATGTTAGACAGGGCCGTTTGGCCTTAATCTTGTATTTCGCTTGCATTTAAATAATTGATTTTGAAAATAATAAAGTCGGTAACAACAACAACAAATATGTCAGTAACTGAGAGTGACAGCAATAAATGAAAACGAAAGTGACTGAAAGGAAATAAATGACCGCCAATGACACCCTGACAGTAAATGTGGATAAACTACAGTATAAGACGATAAATGATAATATAAAACAATAAATGCCAATTGTCAGTAAATACCAATTACGGCACTAGACAATAGTAAGTAACACAAAGTGACAGTAAATTACATAAATTGACAATGTGACAATGGATGGCGATTACAAACGATAAATGGCATTAAATGACATTGGAACATTAAATAACACTAATGCCAATAAATTAGAGTATATTACAATAATTGACAGAAACTGACAACAATTGACAATAAATGACGAGAAATGACAATAACAGTAAGCAACAAAAAAATTACAATAAATGTTGATGAATGACAATAAATGAATACAAATAATAATACATGACAAATAGTAACAATTAATTACAATAAAAGACATCAAGGGAAAGTAGGTATGTCTATACGGTGGTAATGACACTGACTGACAACAACGCATCAGCAGGATAAGTGACAGTATATGATCATAAATGACACGGAACTACAATAAATTATAAAGCATGAATGAAGGCAAATGACAATAAATGGCATTAGATAAAACCCAACGACAATAAATAACATTGAACGACAATAAGTAAAGATGATGACAATAAATGACAATAATGCGCAATAGTTGACAATAAATGACAGTTAATGGCATTAATCAAGAAGAAACACAATTACATCAAATAAACAAAATGAATGACTGCAAGCGGCAACAAACGACAATAAATGCCTCTGATGACAATAAGTAAAGACAGCAAATGACAATCAATGGAAATAAATGGCAATAAATGGTAATTACACTAAACGTCGATAATACGTAATAAGTGACAGTAATCAAACAATAAATGACAATAAAAAAAATTATGGTAAATTACAATACATGACAGGAGGTGATACTGAACTACATTAAAATTTAATAAACGCAAATTAATAACAGTATACAACAACAAATGACAACAGGTATTAGCGGCAAATGACGACAATTGACAGTATGTGACAGAAAATAGCGGCTAATATCGCTGAATGGCAATAAATGTAATAACTATTGAAAAATTACCATGAATGGCGTTAAATAGCAATAAATGAGGATGAATGACCATAAATCATAATAAATAAAAGCAAATGACCATAAATGCCAATAATAATGAAAAACAAATTAAAATAAAGAGCAATATATAACAATAAATATCAATGTGAGACCATATACTGGCAACATATAACAGTTAAGGCAATAAGTGCGAATAAGCCACAATACATGACAATAAGTGACTATAAATGACAAAAAAGCATTATATACAATAATGACAGGAAGTGAACATATGGCCATACGGACAATAAATTATAGCAAATATCAATGAATGGTAGTAAGAGACACTCCACGACAGTAAAAAAAATAAAGTTAATAGACACCAGGTAACAAAAGTAATATAAATTCCAAGAAATGACATTAAATAACATATATTGCAATACTTTTGTGCTGACACATTTTAATTATTTTGATGTTGTATATGGCCCATGTTTAAATGTAATAGATAAAAGCAGAATGCAAAAAATCCAAAATTTAATCCGGCTGGTATAGTCATTCGTAGACACATGCACACTGAAATCTTGTATCGTAAAACATACAATGCAGAGTCCTGTTCTTATAAAACCCTACATTTTGTACAAGCCTACATAATTTATTTTCGACATTTTCATAATGATACCAAGTCATAAGATATAATTTTCTTATATTGTTGCACAATACTTTTAAGCACATTGTGATTTAATTGCATTAAAAAATAGCGGTATGACCCACAAAAATTAATCTTGCGTTACTTTACTGTCTTGACCTATTTTCCACCAAATTTGGGTGCTGTGAGAGTTGAGCTGGAAGAATATGTCCATCAAGATATATTGTAAACAGAGTAGCGTTACTAAGTTAAATAGGACGAATCAATGATAAACGACTACTTTGGTTTCTACAAAAGAAAGAAGTAATACATTAGTTCACTATATCTAGTTTAGGTTTGTTTTATCTATTACTGTCGTATTTTTCAAGGTTGTGTTTTATTTAAAATGTTGTATATAAATTGAGAAACTTAAGATAAATAGAATATGCTTCACAATTATGTAAACATGTAAATACTTATGTAAGGTGGATACAAACATCACTTAATAGGTTTATTTTCATCCGTTGAACTTATTGAGTAACTTTCAACGTACCAAGGTTAATACGACGAATAAAAACTTTAAGCGTCAAACGACTGCTTGCCAGATGTGGAATAAAAACGACTCTGGTACAGCACAATATAAAACCCACTCATCAAGATTTAATAAAAACTCTATAAATAATAATTTTTTACGAACCCATAAAATTGTAAAGGTCCCTAATTTTCAATATTAACAAAAGCTGCAAACTTTTAGATGACTATCTACCAAGTATTTGGAATACACGCCAAAGGTCGAAGTTCAACCAACAGACGGCTTACACCAAAAATGCAGATCTTCATCGGTGTTTAAACTGAACTACAATTCCGTACTTTTCAAATCATCAAAATAATACAATTTGTTCCATTACAAAATGATGTCGTTGCAAATCTTGATGCTTTTCTGAACTTTAGCTACTAGTTTTTATATTCCACAGTTATGCTGTGAATTTTTAATACTCTAAGATATACGCATAAAATAGTAAATACCTCTAAGTTACGTTGTAAAGAATTGTTTAATCAAATTATATATAAATTTGATACTATTAACCATTTTGAAAAAGATCGAAACGGTAGTAAGACACGCAGTTTTAACTAGGATCGCAGGATGATACGCATATCTCCTTTCGTCTTCGACATTGTGAAACTCTTTTGAGCCTGGATGATTTGCAGCTCTTCGAATATATTCCAGAGCGTTGGGAAACAATCGACCTCGTGAATTTTAAACAATAGAGAACAAATCGTCAAATGTTAACGCAAAAGAAAACTACATAACAAAACCTGTATAGAATATTAGAGCCACATGCTACACGCATTGTTAAATGTAAATTATTAAATATATATATATATATATATATATATATATATATATATATATATATAACGTGTTACAATTACGTTAATATTTATCAACTTACGTTATGTAAAAAAACTACCTAAAATATATATATATATATATATATATATATATATATAATGCAAATTCTGCAGTTCGCAGTTTAAATTAATAATAGAAACACAAGATGAAACTGTAAATCTTTTCTTAGAAAATCATTAAGCTTAATTTATCTATACAAATCGAACTAATATTTACACATTATTACAAAATAATTATTTGACTGCTTTACTAGAGAAAAAACCTCCATTGACTTGATTTTCTCTTACAAAACGATCAGGTAAATTTTTTGTAATAGCTATGCAAATATTGTTTGATTTGTATAGATAAATTGACCATTATGATATTCATAAGAAAATATTTACAGATACATCCTATGTTACCTTTGTTAATTTAAACTGTGAACTGCAGAAATGTTTGCTATCTATATCTATTACCTAATGGCAGGCAATGAACGATGCCGCGAGATGTAATGTTACTTTAATGCATACATTATGCTTGGTGCATTACGCAAATCCCAAAGCAGAACGCATTTGTATGGACATTTATGAAATAGCGATATAGATTTGAATCAATTTTGCACCTATCAACCTTATTGATGGTTTTAGCCACCTGATGGCCCTAGGATACAGATGTTTCTTCGAGCATATATTGGACTTGCTTTGGAGTTTTCGTTAGGGTTAGGTAGTCCATTTTGAAGAAACCCAAAAGGTCGAAACTAGGTCAATGGATGTTTTTCCTCCTATGAAACAATTAAGTATTTATTTTGTAATAGCTATGCAAATATTAGGTCGATTTGTGTAGGTACGGATCCTTTAAGTAAAGATTTACAGTTACATCTTATGTTTTATATATAAATATATATACATATATAGGGTGATGGAGGGGGAGCACCTTTGTGGGTAAAATCTGTTTATTGGTATTATTATTTACCCCAAAAGCGAGCGACTGTCAAACCTAGGCATTAAAAACGAAAAAGTTTTATCGCACGATAAATGTGTAACACATTTCTTTACAATATGTTCGATAATTATTCTAAAGCTTAATTTATTTTCAGTGCCGCCACAAAAACTAGTTATAATGGACGAATCTGGAGCACATTTAACTTCAGTTGTGGGACCATTTTCCGAAGGAGATTCGTTTACACTACGCTGTGATGTTTTTGGGGGTAAGTATTGTATTGTTTTACTTTAAATATTTATTGACACCAAGCTAACAGAAAAAGATATACAATATGCTTTTTTATACGAAAGTCAATTGTTTCCATTGTTATTATATAATTATCTTAGGAAACAATTAACATGTGGAAAAAAAACAAACCCTACCAAATCTAGCAAGTAGTATTTGACGTTTACCGAGATGTTTTAGGCTATTAGAATGCTTTCTAATTACGTTGTATATTTTTGTTTTACATAACTTAGAAATCTGTCTGTTGACCGTAACTCCTATAGTACTATTACAGAGAGTCTCTTTGGTTTAGATCAATAGTATTATTATGCTTTTAATTCTAACTAGCTTGGAAGTTCTCAAAGTTGGGGTAATATTAATTTAAATTCATTCTATTTCATTGATTTTAAATGTCATTAGTTTCCCTATAACAAGTAAACCTGATGAATGCATTTCAGGTACACTTAGTTATATGTTGATTAACTGTTTATCAAAATTATAGGTAAAAATTATTTTAAATATTCGAACAATAGCATTTGGGTTTGTGCTTATCTCACAAGTACGTATGGTTTTTTACTCTGTATAAATTAAATTGAAAGTTGGTAGATAAAATAATTACATAAGTTACAGGCAAACATTGCAAGATAAATAAAACCGTTCGTAATGTGTTTTTATATATCTTTAATGCACCCATTAGCATCTCATAATGAAAGCTTCATGGCGTTGATAGGTTGTTTAAGATGCAATTTAAAACATATTATATAGTATGTTTATTTAGCGTTTATTTAATTTAATATATAGAAGAATTCGAATGGGTAAGGCCCATTTTAAACTACATTGATTACAATATTACTTTGGTGAAATACAAAATAAGTTTAAACAAATATTTTAGTAATATCCTTTATAATCAGGTTCAATATAATATATAAGCTTTCCCGTATTATATAATGCCATATATAATTAACATGTGTTTCTGTAACGTACAAAAAATAAATTAGTTATTTACAGAAAGTAATAGAGTGCCTTAAACTTGGAGCTAAATATATAACCTTACCTAAAAGACTATTGACGAAAAAAATTTATATACATAAAATCAAATGAATAAAAAAAATACAAGTAAAATAAATAAAACATACAAAATAAACGAACAAAACAATAGAAATAAACTGAATAGACGTAATAAAAGAAAAGAACGAAACGAACGAAACGAACGAAACGAACGAAACGAACGAAACGAACGAAACGAACGAAACGAACGAAAGAACGAAAGAACGAAAGAACGAAAGAACGAAAGAACGAAAGAACGAAAGAACGAAAGAACGAAAGAACGAAAGAACGAAAGAACGAAAGAACGAAAGAACGAAAGAACGAAAGAACGAAAGAACGAAAGAACAGAACGAAACGAACAGAACACGAACGAAGACAGAACAGAAGAAATGAACGAAAGAATGAAAGAACGAACAGAATGAATGAATGAAGAAGAAATGAACGAAATGAAGAATGAAAGAAATGAACAGAAACGAACAGAAACAGAACGAAACATGAAGAAAGAATGAACATGAAGAAACGAAAGAAGAAGAAGAAAGAAAGAACAGAATGAACAGAATGAAATGAAGAACGAAATGAAATGAATGAACGAAGAACAGAATGAACATGAAATGAATGAACAGAGAAAAGAATGAAATGAATGAATGAAATGACAGAAAGAACGAAATGAATGAAATGAATGAAAGAATGAACAGAATGAACGAGACAGAAGAAGAATGAAGAAATGAACAGAAAGAACGAAAGAATGAAAGAATGAACAGAATGAAAGAACGAGAGAAATGAATGAATGAAACAGAATGAAGAAGAAGAACGAAGAACGAAACGAACGAAACGAACGAACAGAACGAAACGAACGAAATGAACGAAACGAATGAAACGAATGAAAGAACGAAATGAACGAAACGAAGAAACGAACGAAACATGAACGAAACGAACGAACGAAACGAAACGAAATGAAGAAC
The DNA here is from genome assembly GCA_036346225.1 of Platerodrilus igneus. Lineage (NCBI taxonomy): Eukaryota > Metazoa > Arthropoda > Insecta > Coleoptera > Lycidae > Platerodrilus > Platerodrilus igneus. The sequence goes on along the minus strand of JARFIW010000333.1, from coordinate 4,443,603 downwards.
GAACGAAAGAAATAAACGAATGAACGAAACGAAACGAACGAAACGAACGAAACGAACGAAACGAACGAAACGAACGAAACGAACGAAACGAACGAAACGAACGAAACGAATGAAACTAACGAGACGAATAAAATTAATTAAATAAATATATAATCGTGTTATTTAACTTCTTCTATCATAGAGTATGTAAAGGAATATGATCTAACAAGGTTTCTTTTGCAACGAAAATATTTCACTCAAAATAAGCTAAGGTAGCTGATATTTGGAATTCTATTAATGTAAAAGCTGTTATTTAAAATTTAATTTGGATTGAAACATCACAAAGAGAAAATTACGAGCTATATACTTTCCGTCTGGCACAATATGTTTGAAAATACATGTACAGGCCGTTTAGAACGGCTGACCTAAGAACTATAAAATATCGTATTTGCCCTTCGTTTTTATAGTAAGCTCATCATAAGTATTATTTATTCGATTAGATAAAAGCATTGTTGATTTCTACTAGTATATACAGCCCTGTTTGAGTGCGAAAGGTATATCTTTCTTTCTAAAATTTTAAGTAAGGCTTACGAAAAGGAACTTAAAGTAGGAGTAAAAAAATTAGCACATTTAATATTAGCACCAACCTACACCTTAAATTTGTTGGGTGTAAAATTACATTTTACTTTCTGCAGTTTTGTATCACAACGACAAGAGAAATAACTAGAAAGCACTTAGATCTGCCACCGCTAGCTACGTACTGCGTTCTGCGGAAATAAATATATACAGTGGATTTAACGTACGTATCATGCGCATGTCCGTTCGTCGGTGAAACGGTGCATATTACCTGTTTAGTAAACTTGTGCTTTCAGATAGCAATTGAAGTTGGTCCTAAGACAACAGAAAAGGTTTTCATCATGGAGTACGATATCCGTTCATACGCACATGATTGTCGATGCGGGCCGAGTTAGAAGTTACTGGCGGAACAATACCTCAAACAACTTGTAAACGTTGCAATAAGCAACACAGTTATGTTATTTATTGTTTCAAAATTTCGTCGTACTGGTGATGTATTGTGTCGACGGAAGGGAAGATGTGGCAGGCCAATAACTGTGTGCACACATGAGAGTTGTGGACGTGTTTCCAATCAAGGTGTTGAACACACGAGAACGAAGTCTTCGACAAACGTTCTTAAAATTAATCATCTGCAATACATTTCATGGATTTTTAAAGGCATTGGTAGATATCAAAACCAAATTCAGCTGATGCAGCAAATAACACAGCTAGATAAACAAGCCAGGGTAGTGTATTGTACACGCTTTTTTGCCATAGTGTACAAAGATCCACACTTCTGGTTAGTGTTTGGTTTTCAAACAAACGTCACATTTATTTTAAGGGTTTTATCAGTTGCAAATCAACTCAAATTCTTGATTTTGGGGCAAGACGTTATCGCCCAGAGACTGCCACGTAGTGAGAGTTTGATGGTATTGAAAACAAAAAATTTAATTTTTTACCTTCGTGACTATCAGATAACAAATTGCACCTTTATATTTCCTAAACCCTTACCTGATATCACAAGCTCGAGAATTTCTTATTAACAATGAAAGCCCAAAATAAAGTTGGATGGAAAACGGCTTGAGGAAAAGAAAAACTCTTTAGACATAAACGGCTAGTAGAGTGTTAGCTCTGGGTAGATCATAAGCTGGGGTAATGGGTTGTCAAATGACCAAAAATATAAATAATGAGCGCCACCGTATTTTTCAATACAACAACCTACAAAAATTAACTGTGCTTGTATTAGGGGAATGCGGAAACCTTATATCAACACCACTAATATAGCCATAAAACTTGAATTTCACTCTTTTAAAACACTTACCAAAATCTCAAACACCAGATGTCATACAGATGTCTCGACTTGACCTGTGAACAAACAAAGGCACAACATGGACACCGTTTGTGTCCTCAAAAATATCTACCAAAAATAAAATAATAGAATTTAAGTTTCAAAAGTATACACCCAGGGTATTTGTTATCATTACACACAATTTCTGATCAGGGATGACTTGTAAATTTTACTTGTATTTTAAATAATAAAAGAGTCATGCAAAAAAAATAGATTCTATTTCATTAAATTTCTTGATTCGTTTTACTATAATATTTTCAACTAATAATTTTTTATAGAACAGAAATATAATAAGGATTTGTATTCAATAACATAAAGATCTCTAAATGAATCTTTCTTAATAAATTTTATGTAAAGTTTGAGTTCTCTTAATTATTCATATTACATATTCTTCAAGTCATAGTAGTACTACATTGACTTTAACAAACAAATTTAATTACCTAAGTTGAGATAAAATAGCATGTATCAACCTAAAGTTACTTTTACTTAATAGGTATTAAAATAATTCCTCATGTTGATTAAAAATCAAAGTACATGACCTCGAAATTATTAAACATATTTTAAATAAGCGTAACATGACATGTGAGGTCTAAATTGGACAGCAGAATATATTTTTTATTTGACATAATATGTCACTAACAACTTTTTAGCTTAGTTAACGTTATCTGTATGTGCAATCATTCTGACAAGCAATGAATTTATTACGTAATTCTTTCTTTCCTTAAACGATTTTTACGTGACTAAAGTTCAATCTTATATTTTCTTATTGCAATTTAAATAATAATGAAAGTGATTAAATGCTAAAAACACTCACGTGTGGAAATACTGCTGAGAACAAAAACAATCGGATTATAACCTCAGCTGTCGGAAATTCCATTAACATCTGCATTCTGCGATGCACAAATAGAAGCCACGTGAATACGAACGAAATTATTGTTGGAATTGTGAGAACTCTTCTGAATAAAAACAGTATTTAACGAAACCAACCTCTCCTTGATTTTACATCGTATAAAATTTAGTATTCCAAATCCCAAACTAAATTTTCTTGAAATTAATTCTTTGATATTACTGATGTGATAAACTTATAGGATATTGTATATAATATTCTTATATCATATGGTTATGTGATATTGCACTAAGAGGAAAATATTAATAAAATTTATTTAAATAATTTATACCAACTGTTTTAATGATGAGGGGGGGCTTCCATCTCCTTAGGCCTGCAGGGATCAACCGAACTGCTCTAGCTGGAACATATAAAGAATACTATCACGCTAAAGCCGCTAGGAACAACCTCCAGACACCAAGATTCAATCAATTCTAATTCTTTTTCGGACCGTGTTACAGGCCACGTGTTTATACACGACCATCTTGACTTTACTACGCCGCCTATCGCAGCTTGTCTCTTCAAACGTTGATAGCAGAGTGATCGAATTGACAACTCGACGAAGCTTAGTAACGAATCTTAGACCTCTAAGATAAAGGAATCTATATGCTATTATAAATTTTATGTATTATTTTTATTGTACGGAATTTTACCAATTATATTTTTATATTATTGCTGTTTTATTTTATATTAATGGACGAAGTGTAACTACGAAAAAAAATACGTTACAATATGGTATGCAGTCCCGACAAAAGGCGTGCTGAACGCGTATTTCAGTGAAGATGCTGATAGTATACCTCTTACTGCTACAAGGATATGGTGATCCCGCTATTTGTTCTAGGTGTCAGACAAGTTTGTTGTGCCAGAAATTTTCGGATAGATAAACAGTGATTTGAAAAGAACGAATGGACGTACCACACTAATTGACAGTCTCTAGCCTGTTACGTGCCGAAATCGGCCGTAAACATTCTTATAAGTTTTAATTTGTAAGGATTTTGCGCCAATAAATTTAAAAAGACTTGTGCGCGTATTTCCATCACTTCAGACAGTGCGTTGCGTGAGATTTGCGCCGACGCGGTGTGTCAAGAAGGGAAGGGTGATTTCCGGGATACGTGTTAGGACTGGCTACCGAGATGTGAACAAGTGGAGTGGTCTGGTATCTAATCGTGTCTTTCTTTGTTATGTAGGTCCCTTTTGCCCTTATCTTTGATTATCGTTCCTCATAAACCAGTTTCCTGTCGTTCCCTACATATAGGAAAAAGGGACATTAAGAAACTGGTTTATGAGGAACGATTATCAAAGATAAGGGCAAAAGGAACCTACATAACAAAGAAAGACACGATAAGATACCAGACCACTCCACGTTGTTCACATCTCGGTACAGTCTAACACGTGCCGATTTCGGCACGTAAAAAGCCATGCTACAATAGAATTTTCCAGGACGAATCTTTTTCTGGAGTGACTTCAACTTCACATTACATTGCTAATCTGGCATCACCTGATGCCTACTTGTGGGGAATGTTAGAGGCCAAAGTGTTCAGTGGTATAGACCCACCAGAAATTTCCCGACATTACGCTGGAAGATCGTCGTCTTTGTCAGAGATCTGCAGCAACCTATTTTGGACAATACGTTTCAAAATCTGAATGACTATTATGAGCAGCCTACAACGCAATGGCGCATATCTTAAACATTTACACTATCGTATTGTTAAGCAACTACAAAACAACAGCTTTCAAAGTACATGTAAGTAAGATTTTGTTTCTTATTATTCTCCAGTACTGAATACTTTGGCACATACTGTACTATAGCAACCATCCAAACTTGAGGGCTTATAGTTCTCCGGCTCGACAAGCTTCAATGATCTTTACTTTACTAACCAACAAGTCAGTTAAATAAAGCACTTAGTCATAGTTTTTTACATATTTAATACTTGTTGATTCTTGAAACCTATAATAATGATAATTAACATTCTCACCCTATGCATGCAGTCGGGATACAGATACTGAAACTAAAACTAAAATAAATAAATTTTGCAAACACGCGGTTTCAAGATATCGCAAATAACTACAATGAAATTTAAACCCACAAAAAATTCATCTTTGGATTTAGTTTTCATCTTCGGTTACCTCTTCTTAGTTGACTAACGTAGCTATTGTCTGATATCATAAAGTTGTTCTCTTTGCACGATGTAGGGAAACGTATATGGAAAGGAATCCTTCAAACTTCCAAATAAACCTTTGCTAATGTTCTAAGACCGATGGTTACATCAAATTTCAGCAAAATGCCACATACTAAAATTAATTACATAAATTAGCATACTTGGGTCTCTTCTAACTAAATCTCAACACATGTTGGATTAACAGAATATACTGAAGCCATGACAGCTCAGAACTCATCAACAATCAAAATTGAAGAAAGCGAAAGTTTGATATTAAATATTAACTAGACAACTTTCAATAAAACTTAAATCGTGATGAATTGGAAAACAATATGCAGAGGCAGAACATTTCTTGATATTAATACTTGAGCATTAATTAAATTTTACGGATATGAATACACAATTTTAAAATTGGAGCAAACGTGCATCAAAGACACATATTAATTACTCAAATAACCCATCATCAATCATCATTAGGTCTTCAGTCCTAGAACTGGTTACCGACGCGTACCATCATTGTTCCACTATTTCTGAACTAACCTACAGATTTCCTGAAATATGCACAGTCTTGCATCTATCAACATGTCTGATATAGGTCTACATCTACCTCTTTTTCCTATCTCTGCTTGTAATATATCACCATACTATTTCCACAAAATGCCTTAGAACGTATTCCGCCCTACTATTGTCTCTTTTCCCCAGATATCCTTGTTCCCCTACTATTTCTAGTAACTTATTTGTTATTATCTTTGTCTGTACCATGCTATCGTCCTCATACATCTGAAGCACAGCATTTCAAAAGGCTGACTACCGTTTTTCTGTCTGCGTTTCAGACTTGCTCCGTATTTCCTAGGCATACTGTGCTGTGCTCACACAATTATTGATTTCAATCAATTTTCTTCTTATTCTATGTTTGATTGTCTTTCCTCATAGGCGGCTGTTACTTTCTTGTTAATGCAGTTCGATCACTTTCTATTGTCTTTACAGTTACATGCCCTATTTACTCCTACCTTCAATGGTTGTGAAGGAGGTAAGCTAAGCCTGTGGCTGCCAAGTTCCCCAACACTTAACCATTTGGCGATTTAATATATTTGTCACAATTTATCTTTTCGACACAGTCAACATTAGTTGCAGGTATTTCGCATACCTAACAACTAGTTGTATTATGACTAATCATCAGATTTATCTGCGCTTATTTTTTCGTCATTAGGTTTTCCGTCTCAAAACTGGTTGGACACGACCTGCACTTATTTATATTCTGAGCTAGCCTACCTTAGTTCTCTCAAAATTTCCTCACACAGCATGTGTATTCAGCTCGTTACCCTTTCTATCTTTTCTAATTTTATACCCTATTTTACCGAGATTCAGTGAAGGAGGTTAAGCAACCTGTGGCTACCAAGATCCCCAACACTTAGACATTTGCCGATATAATGGTTTTCCAGTAAATCCTTTCACACACTTAACATTATTCGAGAATATTGCCCAACCAATTCTTGTAGTTACTTATAATAATCATATTAGCACAGTTATCTTTTCGTCATTAGTTTATCCATCTTGGGATTGGTTGGATGCGTACCTCCATTGATTTCTATTCTGGGCTAGCCTACAATCTCCTGAAACCTCTACAGCCTACATCTTTTACTATCTGTGTGCAGTAGTCTAATCTAGGTCTGCCTCTTCTTCTCTTTTTCCTATCTCTGCTTCTAATATATTCCGCACTATTCCCTCATGCCGTAGTATGTGGCCTATCATCCTATCTCTCCTACTTTTACCGTTTTCCACATATTTCTTTCTTCCCCTACCATTTTAGTATCTCTTCGTTCTTAACTTTGTCTGTCCATGATATCTTCATCATACGCCTGTAGCACCACATTTCAAAGGCTTCTACCTTTTTCTTGTCCGCTTCTCCTATTGTCCAGGCTTCACACCGTACAGTGCTTGCTCCACACATATGTTTTAAGCAATCTTTTCCTTGTTTCTATGTTTGTGGTCTTTGAGCACAGTAGTTGCTTTTCTTGTTAAATGTAGCACGACCTTGTGCTAATCTTTGTTTTATATCTTTGTGCTTTTCCCATCTTGCGTTATTTGGCTTCCTAGGTAGCAGAAATCCTTAACCTCTTGTAAGTTCGTGTTAGATACTTGTATTCTTGTTTTGATTTATTTTCCCACCTTTGCAAACTAGAACTTTAGTTTTAGTTTTGTTAATTTTCATACCATATCTCTCTGTCAGAACCGTTTCCATTTCATTAAGAGCAGCTTCTAACTCTTCCTTGCTAGACGCTAATACCGCTATATCATCTGCAAATCTAAGCATATCAATTTTTGTCCCTGCATAGTAATTCCAAATGTCTTCCTGCATTTGACAGTATTCATTGCCTCTTCTATGTACAAGTTAAAGATCAATGGGGATAGGGCACATCCCTGTCTCACCCCTTTCCTAATGTTTACTTCTCTACGTTCCTGCTCTAATTCTATTACTGCTGTTTGCTCTTTGTATAAGCTATGTACTATTCGTCTATCCCTATAACTCATTCCAATCTTTTGAGTATTTCAAACATTTTTTCCAATTTACATTGTCGAATGCTTTTCCAGATCTACAAACCCTATATACATGCTTTCCCTTTTCTATTGTTTTCTCCATTATCACTCTCAGAGCTAAAATAGCCTCCCGGTTCCCCTGTTTCGCCTAAACCCAAATTGGTCTTCTCCTAGTATTTCTTCAGCTCGTTTTCCATTCGTCTTTGCACAATTCTAGTTAATATTTTTGACACGTGTGCTGTCAAACTTATTGTTCGAAAATTTTTCACATCTATCCGCGCCCTTTTTGGTATAGTTACTATGATGCTACGTTTGAAATCTTTGGGTATCTCGCCTGTCTCATACATATAGCTTACAAGTTGGAAGAGACGTTCTGTTACTGCTTGTCCAGGGCCTTTAGAGTTTCTGCTTGCACCTTATCTGTACCCGCCTTACCATTTTCAGACTCTTTAATGCTAATTCAAACTCGTCTCGAAGTATAGGATATCCCAAGTCATCATTTTCAATGTCTGATTCCTGTTCTAATGCAGTTAGTTCCTCTCCTGCATATAAATTCCTATATATTCTTGCCATTCTACTTTCTCTACGTTTTCTATAATGACGTTTCCTTGTGCGTCCCTTATATTTTTACTATACGGTTTTATATCTCTAAAATTCATTCTAATTAATTTGTATGTTTGGTCTGTCTTTCCTATTTCCATCTTAGTTTGTACCTCTTTGCACTTTTCATAAATCCATTGTTCTGCAGCTTTCCTGCATTTTCGAATAATTTCCCATTTTATGGCTTTGTATCTTTGTTTTCCTGTTTCGTCTGATTTATTTTTGTATTTTCGTCTTTCTTCTATTAAATTCACGATATCCTTTGTTATCCATGGTTTCTTATTTTCTTTTGTGTATACCCCAGAATATCTCTGGCCGCCATGTCTAGGCTGGATTTAATTTTATTCCATTCTATTTCTACTTCCTTAGTTTCAGATATTTTCCCGATATCATTCAGCAATTCATTTGACTTTTTCGAATCTTACTTGAATATCTTTATCTTTTAGTTTCTCTAAGTCCAAGTGCCTTTTTCCGTTCCTTTTTTCAGATTTTTAAATTTAAGTGCGGCCTTCATAATTACGATGTTGTGGTCAGTATCTATATCTGCTTCTGGGTAGTCTTTTACTTGATTCCTAAACCGTTGTCTAACAAAAAAATAATGTATTTGATATCTCTTGGCATCTTCCACGAATATCGTCTTCTAGCATGATGTTGAAATAATGTGTTTGTGATGATTAAATTGTTCTTGTCGCAAAATTCTACCAGCCTATTTCCCTGTCGTTTCTCGTGCCTAAACCAAATAAACCTACTACCGCTCCTTCCCTACCCTCACCTACCACGGCATTAAAATCCCCGTAATTATTAAATTTTCATGTCCTTTTACGTATCTTAATATGTCTTCGATATCTTTGTAGATGGCTTCTACCTCTTCGTCACTGTAGCTAGAGGTGGGCATGTATACTTTATTATTACTGTGTTTACCGGTTTAGATTCTAATCTAACCATGAGTACTCTTTCGTTCTTTTGTAAGTAATTTTCTAACAGTATCCTATCTTTTCCGCATAACTATCCCCACACCCAAATTTCCTTCCTCTGCTCCTGTATGAATTACCCTGAAGTCTCCACTCAAAGATAAGGGCAAAAGGAACCTACATAACAAAGAAAGACACGATAAGATACCAGACCACTCCACTTGTTCACATCTCGGTAGCCAGTCCTAACACGTGCCGATTTCGGCACGTAAAAAGCCATGCTACAATAGAATTTTCCAGGACGAATCTTTTTCTCTGGAGTGACTTCAACTTCACATTACATTGCCCTAATCTGGCATCACCTGATGCCTACTTGTGGGGAATGTTAGAGGCCAAAGTGTTCAGTGGTATAGACCCACCAGAAATTTCCCGACATTACGCTGGAAGATCGTCGTCTTTGTCAGAGATCTGCAGCAACCTATTTTGGACAATACGTTTCAAAATCTGAATGACTATTATGAGCAGCCTACAACGCAATGGCGCATATCTTAAACATTTACACTATCGTATTGTTAAGCAACTACAAAACAACAGCTTTCAAAGTACATGTAAGTAAGATTTTGTTTCTTATTATTCTCCAGTACTGAATACTTTGGCACATACTGTACTATAGCAACCATCCAAACTTGAGGGCTTATAGTTCTCCGGCTCGACAAGCTTCAATGATCTTTACTTTACTAACCAACAAGTCAGTTAAATAAAGCACTTAGTCATAGTTTTTTACATATTTAATACTTGTTGATTCTTGAAACCTATAATAATGATAATTAACATTCTCACCCTATGCATGCAGTCGGGATACAGATACTGAAACTAAAAACTAAAATAAATAAATTTTGCAAACACGCGGTTTCAAGATATCGCAAATAACTACAATGAAATTTAAACCCACAAAAAATTCATCTTTGGATTTAGTTTTCATCTTCGGTTACCTCTTCTTAGTTGACTAACGTAGCTATTGTCTGATATCATAAAGTTGTTCTCTTTGCACGATGTAGGAAACGTATATGGAAAGGAATCCTTCAAACTTCCAAATAAACCTTTGCTAATGTTCTAAGACCGATGGTTACATCAAATTTCAGCAAAATGCCACATACTAAAATTAATTACATAAATTAGCATACTTGGGTCTCTTCTAACTAAATCTCAACACATGTTGGATTAACAGAATATACTGAAGCCATGACAGCTCAGAACTCATCAACAATCAAAATTGAAGAAAGCGAAAGTTTGATATTAAATATTAACTAGACAACTTTCAATAAAACTTAAATCGTGATGAATTGGAAAACAATATGCAGAGGCAGAACATTTCTTGATATTAATACTTGAGCATTAATTAAATTTTTACGGATATGAATACACAATTTTAAAATTGGAGCAAACGTGCATCAAAGACACATATTAATTACTCAAATAACCCATCATCATCATCATTAGGTCTTCAGTCCTAGAACTGGTTAGACGCGTACCATCATTGTTCCCTATTCTGAACTAACCTACAGATTTCCCTGAAATATGCACAGTTTGCATCTATAACTGTCTGATATAGGTCTACATCTACCTCTTTTTCCTATCTCTGCTTGTAATATATCACATACTATTCCCCAAAATGCCTTAGAACGTATTCCGCCCTACTATTTCTCTTTTCCCCAGATATCCTTGTTCCCCTACTATTTCTGTAACTTATTTGTTATTATCTTTGTCTGTCCATGCTATCGTCCTCATACATCTGAAGCACAGCATTTCAAAAGGCTGCTACCGTTTTTCTGTCTGCGTTTCAGACTGCCCGTATTTCCTAGGCATACTGTGCTGTGCTCCACACATATGATTTCAACAATTTTCTTCTTATTCTATGTTTGTTGTCTTTCCTCATAGGCGCCTGTTCTTTCTTGTTATATGCAGTTCGATCACTTTCTATTGTTTTACAGTTACATGCCCTATTTCTCCTACCTTCAATGGTTGTGAAGGAGGTAAGCAGCCTGTGGCTGCCAAGTTCCCCAACACTTAACCATTTGGCGATTTAATATATTTTCCAATTTATCTTTTCGCACAGTCAACATTAGTTGCAGGTATTTCGCAACCAACAACTAGTTGTTTATACTAATCATCAGATTTATCTGCGCTTATTTTTTCGTCATTAGGTTTTCCGTCTCAAAACTGGTTGGACACGCACCTGCACTTATTTATATTCTGAGCTAGCCTACCTAGTTCCTAAAATTCTCACACAGCATGTGTATTCAGCTCGTTCCTTTCTATCTTTTCTAATTTTATACCCTATTTTACCGAGATTCAGTGAAGGAGGTTAAGCAACCTGTGGCTACCAAGATCCCCAACACTTAGACATTTGCCGATATAATGGTTTTCCAGTAAATCCTTTCACACACTTAACATTATTCGAGAATATTGCCCAACCAATTCTTGTAGTTACTTATAATAATCATGATGTTTAAGCACAGTTATCTTTTCGTCATTAGTTTATCCATCTTGGGATTGGTTGGATGCGTACCTCCATTGATTTCTATTCTGGGCTAGCCTACACATCTCCCTGAAACCTCTACAGCCTACATCTTTTACTATCTGTGTGCAGTAGTCTAATCTAGGTCTGCCTCTTCTTCTCTTTTTTCCTATCTCTGCTTCTAATATATTCCGCACTATTCCCTCATGCCGTAGTATGTGGCCTATCATCCTATCTCTCCTACTTTTTACCGTTTTCCACATATTTCTTTCTTCCCCTACCATTTTTAGTATCTCTTCGTTCTTAACTTTGTCTGTCCATGATATCTTCATCATACGCCTGTAGCACCACATTTCAAAGGCTTCTACCTTTTCTTGTCCGCTTCTCCTATTGTCCAGGCTTCACAGCCGTACAGTGCTGTGCTCCACACATATGTTTTAAGCAATCTTTTCCTTGTTTCTATGTTTGTGGTCTTTGAGCACAGTAGTTGCTTTTTCTTGTTAAATGTAGCACGACCTTGTGCTAATCTTTGTTTTATATCTTTTGTGCTTTTCCCATCTTGCGTTATTTGGCTTCCTAGGTAGCAGAAATCCTTAACCTCTTGTAAGTTCGTGTTAGATACTTGTATTCTTGTTTTTGATTTATTTTCCCACCTTTGCAAACTAGAACTTTAGTTTTAGTTTTGTTAATTTTCATACCATATCTCTCTGTCAGAACCGTTTCCATTTCATTAAGAGCAGCTTCTAACTCTTCCTTGCTAGACGCTAATACCGCTATATCATCTGCAAATCTAAGCATATCAATTTTTGTCCCTGCATAGTAATTCCAAATGTCTTCCTGCATTTGACAGTATTCATTGCCTCTTCTATGTACAAGTTAAAGATCAATGGGGATAGGGCACATCCCTGTCTCACCCTTTCCTAATGTTTACTTCTCTACGTTCCTGCTCTAATTCTATTACTGCTGTTTGCTCTTTGTATAAGCTATGTACTATTCGTCTATCCCTATAACTCATTCCAATCTTTTGAGTATTTCAAACATTTTTTCCAATTTACATTGTCGAATGCTTTTTCCAGATCTACAAACCCTATATACATGCTTTCCCTTTTCTATTGTTTTCTCCATTATCACTCTCAGAGCTAAAATAGCCTCCCGCGTTCCCCTGTTTCGCCTAAACCCAAATTGGTCTTCTCCTAGTATTTCTTCAGCTCGTTTTTCCATTCGTCTTTGCACAATTCTAGTTAATATTTTTGACACGTGTGCTGTCAAACTTATTGTTCGAAAATTTTCACATCTATCCGCGCCTTTCTTTTTTGGTATAGTTACTATGATGCTACGTTTGAAATCTTTGGGTATCTCGCCTGTCTCATACATATAGCTTACAAGTTGGAAGAGACGTTCTGTTACTGCTTGTCCAGCGGCCTTTAGAGTTTCTGCTTGCACCTTATCTGTACCCGGCGCCTTACCATTTTTCAGACTCTTTAATGCTAATTCAAACTCGTCTCGAAGTATAGGATATCCCAAGTCATCATTTTCAATGTCTGATTCCTGTTCTAATGCAGTTAGTTCCTCTCCTGCATATAAATTCTCTATATATTCTTGCCATCTACTCACTTTCTCTACGTTTTCTATAATGACGTTTCCTTGTGCGTCCCTTATATTTTTACTATACGGTTTTATATCCCTAAAATTCATTCTAATTAATTTGTATGCTTCGTCTGTCTTTCCTATTTCCATCTTAGTTTGTACCTCTTTGCACTTTTCATCAATCCATTGTTCTTTAGCTTTCCTGCATTTTCGAATAATTTCCCATTTTATGGCTTTGTATCTTTGTTTTCCTGTTTCGTCTGATTTATTTTTGTATTTTCGTCTTTCTTCTATTAAATTCACGATATCCTTTGTTATCCATGGTTTCTTATTTTCTTTTGTGTATACCCCAGAATATCTCTGGCCGCCATGTCTAGGCTGGATTTAATTTTATTCCATTCTATTTCTACTTCCTTAGTTTCAGATATTTTCCCGATATCATTCAGCAATTCATTTGACTTTTTCGAATCTTACTTGAATATCTTTATCTTTTAGTTTCTCTAAGTCCAAGTGCCTTTTTCCGTTCCTTTTTTCAGATTTTTAAATTTAAGTGCGGCCTTCATAATTACGATGTTGTGGTCAGTATCTATATCTGCTTCTGGGTAGCTTCTACAGTCTTTTACTTGATTCCTAAACCGTTGTCTAACAAGAATGTAATCTATTTGATATCTTCCTATATCTCCTGGCATCTTCCACGTATATCGTCTTCTAGCATGATGTTGAAATAATGTGTTTGTGATGATTAAATTGTTCTTGTCGCAAAATTCTACCAGCCTATTTCCCTGTCGTTTCTCGTGCCTAAACCAAATAAACCTACTACCGCTCCTTCCCTACCCTCACCTACCACGGCATTAAAATCCCCGTAATTATTAAATTTTCATGTCCTTTTACGTATCTTAATATGTCTTCGATATCTTTGTAGATGGCTTCTACCTCTTCGTCACTGTAGCTAGAGGTGGGCATGTATACTTGTATTATTACTGTGTTTACCGGTTTAGATTCTAATCTAACCATGAGTACTCTTTCGTTCTTTTGTAAGTAATTTTCTACACAGTATCCTATCTTTTCCGCATAACTATCCCCACACCCAAATTTCCTTCCTCTGCTCCTGTATGAATTACCCTGAAGTCTCCACTCCAAAATCCCCTGCCTCTGGCCACCGAACTTCGCTGATCCCTACTATGTCTAGTGATAACCTATTCATTTCGATTTTTAGGTTCTCTAGCTTACCTACTTGCTTCATACTTCTAACATTCCACGCTCCGACTCGCAGAATGTTCCCTACTCTTATTTTTAACTTTCCGATCGCATCCTCCGAAGTAGTCCTCCCGGAGATCCGAATGGGGACTATTTTAACTCCGGAATCTTTTACCCCAGAGAATGCCATCATGTTTGTATCAATTTAAGTACGCTGTGTACTTGGGAGATTAATGTGGTGGTTTCCCGTTGCCTTCCACATCGCGGTAGTGTGTCTTAGACTGCCATACCGACCCCTATTGTCTCTGCCAATCTAAGTACCGAAAGAGCCGCTGCCCTCTTTCGGGGACCTGTCTTAGTCTGGTTCCACACTAACGACCCTACTACTTTGGTTGGACCTGTAGTTTGGCTCTTTAGCTCATTAGAACACGCAAGCCATTTCACCTGTTCTAGTAATTTAGAACTTCGGCAAGGTGCAGGTCCATTCGAAATGGTCAAATAACCCAATTCTCGGAATTTCCTTTATTTGATTCTCTAATGTTCCACCCGAAGGTACTACATTGGCCAGGAGCGAGTTTCTATAGCTAGAAATTTTAAATTTTGCCAAATCCTTGCTGTTCCAAGCAAGGTAGGAATCTTTAAAGTGCATGGCACACTCACACACTGGACCACCTACATTTTACCTCTCACCCGAACGAGGGCGTATTTTTGTACAAAATGCTCGGCTAACATTTTTCAAGCGGTCTGTGTCGAAAATCGAGCGTGGGACTTTGAGTTTAATAGTCACACGCACATCAACTAAGTAACGGAGTCGCCTTTTCTTAAGGATCCGCTAAAAAAAATGAACGTGTGATGAAAAGTCACTACCCTGGCAAAACGAAACACCATTGCCTATTTTCTGCATTAACCAACTTTGACATACTGTATATGGTCGAACAACTAACTGAGCTTTTCTGACCATTTGTAAATTGAATTTGAATAAATAGTGGATAAAAAATACAGAATATAAAATTAGAATTGAAATATTCCGTAAGCCTCTTAAGCTTTAAAACATGTATTTACATACAAAAACACAATCTGAATCTAGGTATGTCCAGAAACCATTTAAATAACGCCTGAAGTATTATTAAAAAAAAGTGAAATTTCGCTTTTGCTACAGTGTTATTTTTAAAGATAAAAAGTCTTAAAAAAACTGTATGTCTTCGGTTAACTCGACTATTACCACAACCGAGAGTTAGTGTTGGGTCGAAGCTGAATTTGCTTAGTTGAATAAAAGAAAACATAATTATGTTAAGCTAAACGCCACTGTATCTAACAAGTATTAATTAATTTTGGACAGATACAGAAAATCCTTTAGTGTTTTTAATTCTTATTCTTTCCAAAATTCTTGGATAAATATAGCAATACCATATATTACGTCGGTCTTACCTCAACCATATAGATGCATCTTCTACCAAAACAAAAAAGATTTAGCGTATACCACTCAAACTATCAAGACACGAAAGATTGCCAATGTAATAACATCCGTTTAATTTTAGATAAATGAATCTTTTTTTTCTCATACTAACACTATAAAAATTATATTCAACAACACCATCAAATAGTATTACACGTTTTTGGTTTTTACAGTACTCGACCAGAATTATAAATAGTTTACGTATTTACAAATTTATTAAATTAATTATAATTTGTTAGTTCTGACATACCACTTACATATTTGGAATAAACAAATGACCTATGATTCACTATAACATTAGCGGACCTTCTCAGAATGTACTAAACCTATTGCGGTAGATATCGATCGACAAAAGCTAACGAGCTTCTAGCTTAATAGTGACATATTATTTTGTCTGGAGTTGAGTGGTTCAAGTATGTCAATGAAATTTAAATTTGTTGGTTATTCTAGAAAAAGAAAATCCAATGACCGGTTTTGCTGTGTTTGCAGCTCGTCAGACTGGCACATCTCTCTTTGCAAATCAATCAACAAAGATCTTGAATTATAAAAGAATCATAATGTATTAGTATATGCATAACCATTCCCATACACCCTCTATACTCGAACGTAAGCAACTATTTATCAGAAGTTTATTCAAATGTCCGATATTTTAGTGAAGATGGCATTGCCAGACAAAATTTAATAATGTCAACTAGTTTATAACAACTAAGGTGAAATTAACAAATGACCTATTACTCACTACAGTATTGGCGAACCTTCGACGAAAGTACTACACCTAATGTCGCTACAGACATCGGTCGGCAGAAGCCAACGCGCTTTTAGATTAATGGTGACATAATTTTATCTGGAGATGAGTAGTTTCAAGTGTAGTGAAAGAAAATTGAATTTGTTTGTTATTCTACTAGAAGAAAAGCCAATGACCGGCTTTGCTGTGTTTGCAGCACGTCTGACATCTTTCTTTGTAAAACAATCTACAAAGATTTTGAATTATAAAGAAATCATAGTGTTTTAATATATACAAAACATTTCTCATATACCCTTTAGATTCGAATGTAAGCAACTAACTATCGGAAACTTCTTCAAATCCCGATATTTTAGTGAAGATGTCATTGCTAGACAAAATTTAATAATGTTAACTAGTCTATGGCAACTAAGGTGGAAACA
Organism: Platerodrilus igneus; assembly: GCA_036346225.1. NCBI lineage: Eukaryota > Metazoa > Arthropoda > Insecta > Coleoptera > Lycidae > Platerodrilus > Platerodrilus igneus. The sequence goes on along the minus strand of JARFIW010000333.1, from coordinate 4,426,705 downwards.
ATAACTAACTTATTAATCGTTATAACATTAGCGGACCTTCTGAGAAAGTACTACACTTAATGTTACTGGGGAACTCGCTCGACAGAAGCTAACGCACTTCTAGCTTGCTTGTGACATAATTTTGTCTGGAGATGAGTAGTTCAAGTGTAGTGAACGAAAATTATTTTTTTTTTGTTATTCTACAAAGAAAAAAGTCAATGACCAGGTTTGTTGTGTTTGCAGCTCGTCAGACTGGCGCATCTCTTTGAAAAACTTGGTTGGTTATTTTGCAAAGAGAGATGCACCTGTCTACGCTGGAAATACAGCAAAAACGGTCATTGGCTTTTCTCTTTGTAGAATAACCAACAAATTTAAATTTCATTGGCTATACTTGAACTAAACGTTTCTAGACAAAATTATGTCACCATTAAGCTAGAAGCGGGTTAACTGTTGTCGACCAAGATCCTCAGTAACATTAAGTGTAACACTCTTCTTAGAAGATGCGTTAATGTTAAAGTAGATTATGGGTCATTTATTATTTTCGCCATAGTTGTCATAGACTAGTAAACACTACTAAATTTTGTCTTCACTAAAATATCGGCGATTTGAAGAAGTTTTGAATAGTTGGTTGCTTACATTCGACGTTAGAGTGCGTATGGCAAATGTTTTGTATATATTAAAACACTTTGATTCCTTAATAATTCAAGATCTTTGTTGGTTGTTTTGCAAAGAGGGATGCGCCACTCTGACGAGCTGCAAACGCAGCAAAACCGGTCATTGGCTTTTCGCTTTGTAGAATAACAAGCAAATTTAATTTTTGTTCACTATACTTGAACTACTCATCTTCGCATAAAATTATATCACCATTAATCTAAAAGCACGTTAACTTCTGTCGACTAAGGTTTCCAACAACATTAGGTGTAGTACTTTCTTAGAAATTTCGCCAATGCTATAGTGGGAAATAGGTCATTTGTTAATTCCACCTTAGTTATCTTAAATTAGTTAACATTATTAAATTTTGTCTGGCAATGCCATCTTTACTAAAATATCGGACATTTATAGAAGTTTCCGATAGTTAGTTTCTTACATTTGAGTATAGTGGGCGTATGGAAATTGTTTTGTATATCTTCTAATTCAAGATCTTTGTTGGTTGTTTCGCAAAGAGGGATGCGCCAGCCTGAGGAGCTGTAAACATAGTGAAACCGGTCATTGACTTTTCTCTTTGTATATAACCAACAAATTTAATTTACGTTTGCGATACTTGAACTACTCATTTCCAGACAAAATTGTCACCGCAAAACTTACATATATAGTTGCAGATATTTCCATAAAATAAATTAGGAAAATTTTAAATTATATAATAGAAATATCGATTGGTTTTCCTAGTCTTATACAAGCAAATTTGTTGCAAAATACTTCTTTTGTTTGGCCTCTCACAAATGAAAAAGACAAACATGCGAAATCTCTAGGGGTTACAAATTTCGAACAGAAGTTCATTTAAGTTACTTTTCTTTTAACAAAATCTAATGAATTGAAATTTTGATTACAATTTCTGTTTTAAGAAAAATGCTATGAATTAAAATGACGATACTTTTACATCTAGTTGGGTAAACGGGTGTATTGACGAAAGATGTTTAATACAACCCGTTTCTCATAAATTCAGCAACAGAATAAATTACTCGCCCTTAATAGCGAGCTGCGGTTAATCACCCCGATGAAAGTAATCTTTCGTGTTGCTGGATTCCAAATAGGTAGAGCCATAAACTTTATTAACATCAGTGGTAGATTTTTGTCTTACAAATCATACTGCTTCAGACCGACATCTCTGAATGGATAATCCGTATCGTATTGTTCTTAATTTATGTGTGCGCTAAAAACATATTAAAGCACTATCTTTTTCTTTAACTAAATTTTACCATCAACGACTCAACTTCAAGTATTTAGGAGAACGGAATAGGAGTGACAAAACTATCAAAGCAGTTCATAACAACGATTCGTCCCGGGAAATCCTATTTACATGGAACTATGTGAAACAATTAATATTTTTAACAAAACTAGGACAACCACAGCGGTGTTTATAAAATAATTCCAAAACCTTAAAATATATGAGAATAATAAATGTTAAACCGCTATTTTAAGCAATTAACTTGAAGTTTTAACAACAAGGTGTTAAAATAGTACTATGCACTTAAAGCATATAATTTGTTGTTACAGTAAAGTATAGAACTTAACCTTGCCGTAAAATTAATAAGAAATACCTGATTGTTTATTGTTTCTATTTGGAACTAAAATTTGCTGTAAATATAAAAGCCGATTTAGGAATGAAAATAAATGACTCGGCGAATTTTTCACTTTTTTTCTCTTATAAAAAATTATTACATTTTAGCATTCGTAGTGAAATAAATACGGTAATTTATTTTTTAAGAACGGAAGGAAATATCAACTTAAAAAATAAAAATTATATATTTTTCTATTGTAAACATTAATAATACTGTCCGCTTTGAACCTCTGTCGGTATCGTTTAAACTAAATAATTATAGTGCCTTCCTATGTGTTATTTGCAGATTATTAAATAAAGAATGTAATGATTTTTTGATACGTTGTACGATACATTCTCATATCGTTCCGTTTTAAGATGAATTTCTTATGCGTCGGTGACTTTAATATTGATTTATTAAATGCTGGTAGTAAATCTGCTAGCAAATTTCTAGATATGGCAAAGTCAGTTGATTTCAAACAGCTAATAAATGTACCCCACTAGAGAAACCAAAAAATCGGCTACCTTAATTGCTTTGATGATTGCCTCTAATGATAGATATTTTATGCAAAGCGGCATTGAAAATGTGTACGATATTGCTGACTATTCTCTTGTATTCAGTGCATTACTTGGTAGTTTTGAAACATTCCGTTACTTTTATAAGTTTAGCTGCCAGATATTTATTCTGAATTCGCAATTTTAGTCAATAATTTAAATTTGGTATTCAATTTGAGTTCACCTATTACTGCCGTTCGTTTAACGAAACCGATAGTCACGTACTTAACAGTATCGATTTTTAAATTGATGCCACTAAGAGATACCGTGCTGGGAAAGTTCAGGAAAACAAATAGTACCATACACTGAAACTATGGAACTATCATAAAGCGTTGAGGAATTCTACAATATTGGTTATGCGAAACCAAAAAAGACACATTTCCGCTTGTTAGTTGGAAATATTAGTACAAAACGCTTATGGAAAGCTGTTAGAACATTTGTAGCAAAATTAAAAATGCGTCAATTCCTGAACATCGTCGTTGTACGCAAGAAACCAGTGATTACTTGTTAAATGAAGCAACCAAGAATAAATCAAACTGAAAACAAGAATGAATACACTTTTACAGTACAAATTTAAAACCAGATATTCGTTAACAATTTTTATGTACCGCTTGCCTTTGTTAGTGACAGAAATAATGGAAGTTTTAGCGAAAATTAATACTGACTCAACGAGAATAGATCGTATTAGTATAAAGATGATCAAGATGTGTTGTCTATTCTTAGTCCCTTACCCTTTGCATATAGTTAATTGTTGCATAGAAGTCGAGTACTTTCCTAGAGACTGGAAAATTGTTCAAGTAATACCGTGTTCTAATGTCAAACTGCCAACTGGTTTTAATTAATTTCGCCCTAATAGTATCCTAGCGGTTATGTCTAAATTACTGGGGAAAGGCATGGAAGCGCAAATACGTGGATATCTGTGTACAGAAAACATATTACCTGCTGTACAATGTAGTTTTAAGGTTTTAAACCTGGTCATACACTACTGTGTATTACAGACGATATTATCACTGCTACAGATAACAACTTATTAGCCTTAGCGATGCCCTTAGATTATTCTATGGCCTTTGATATGACTGATCATAACTTTGTGCTAGCTAAATTACATTATTTTGGATTTAGCGAAAGAGACTGCAATTTGTCCAAGTAGATGAAAAAACAGTAGAATCCGGGATGCCTCAAGGGTCTATCTTGGGGCAGCTTCGATGCACACTATATACTGCTGACTTTTCCACATCTATAAAATACAGCAAATGTCACTTTTACACTGATGACACGCAATTTTATACGTTTCATTTATGCTTTCTGGTTTTCACGATTCTATCGACACGATCAACAACGACCTATAAAAACCCGTTAAAATTTCTAAGAACTATTCACTATGTATCAACCTTAATAAATCCAATATCATGTACTTCAGAAAGCAAGTTGTTTATAGAATGAAATTTGCCTTTTATAGAAATTAAAATAAATAATACACCTTTGCGCGTCCAGAACTTTTGAAAAAATTTAGAACTGATAATTGATCACAACCTAAAATGCAAGGATTATATTTTCAAACGCATTCAAATAGCATATATAAATTCAAAATTATTGTATATACTGTAGCAACTTTTTTTTTATAAAGTGCAACAATTTTTTAAAAAAGAAAAAAATTGGTTAAAATTACTTATTTGCAATCCTAAATAAGTTTTCATATTCATAATAAATTTTTAGTTCCATATGAAAAACAATAAGCGGTCCGTTATTTCCTGCTAATTCTATTGAAAAGTTAAATTCCATACTGCGTTGCAATAACAAATTAAATACTTCAGCTTGTTACTATTATTTTTGGAATCAATTATATACCCCTTTTCCCTTGCTAATTCATAAGCCCGCTTTACAATAATTTTGTTAAATCGCCCGTTGCTATTCTTAAATCTTTCATCAACCTCCTATCTACTTTACCTGTTCATCATAAGCCCGCTTTACAATAATTTTTAACTCCGATCTAGTTGCTTTGAAACGTAAAGTTTCTGCTATAATTAAATAGTCAGTACCTTGTTTTAGGTATGCGTAAACTGGTTATACAGTACGACAGCGTATAATTGTTTCTAGATTAGTTCCATCTAAAGACTCGTTGAAATAATGAATCCTAGTTCACCGATAAAGCTTATTCCGAAGTACTAATCACTTTCGTATGTTTGATAACACTAGGAGGAATGTAAATTGGTGCTATCAAACCAGTTCATTTTTATTCTATTCTGCATACGACAAGAGCAATTGTCTATTTCGTTCTGTGAAAAATTTTCGAGCTGTGTAGTGAGTATTTTGTTTATAAAAAAGTACTTTTCGGCGTCAATAAATTAATTCTTACCTGTACTTATTATAGTTCTTTCCGGGGGGATAGAACCGTCTGTTGCTTTGACCTTGTTTGATGAGGCGATTGCTCGTTTCTTTTGTGGAGGAAATACACGGTTTACGGAATCTCCAGTCCATGTGCTCCTTCCTGCCCTTAGAAAGGGTGCGATCAAACACTTGCACCGTGGACACACGTGGTGAGTGTTTATTCACTATTTTGTATAGGACATCTGCAAAATTATTCAAATAGCATATTTACCAGTTTTATTGGATGAATACTTGGTACTTTTGGAATGATTGGCGTTGTGCGAAAAGATATTTATTATTAATTTTTTAATCTGTGATCACTTCTTTAGGGGGTGGGGGGGACAACTTGATGTAGTTATGTTTATACTTACGACAATATTGAGTATTAATATTGTATTTACTGTGGCCAATTTATCTATTTAATTGTATAGTTAATTGTAGATTTACCATGATGATTTAGAGCTGTTGGTTTTAGTGTGATAATGTTGCATTTTTTTTTTGTTTTGTTTGATCATTAATATTGGGGAGCAACCTAACACTGCAGCTTGCCATTTAAAAAATGATTTCTTTTGGGTATTATTTTTGGCTGACATACGTATTTAATCTTGATTTGATATTTTTTTGTGTCTGTGGTCATACTGAACTGTTACGTCTATCCAAAATGTCAATTAGAATAATTATACTTATTAATAAGCACTGTGAATTTTTTATTTTTATTTTAGGCTTTCCTTTATTTTATTTTTTTGTATGTGTAATACCCCGCCCACTCGCCGATTGAGCCCAGCCATTTTCATTCGTTGGTTTTTTGTTAGGCTACGCTGCACAACGTAGCATAAATTTTGACGTCCTGGCGTGGGGCTCCGATTTTGTTTCGTGTAACTTTGGCCCCGATTTTGTGTTAGTTAACGGTTACTTCGAATTGGTTTCGATTGACTTCTGCACCGAGTTTATTTTAGTTAATTGTGGGCTCCGAGGTTGTTGTAGTTAATTTTTTTTGCTTCGATTTTAGGTTTTCGTTAATATCTGTTCCGATTTGGTTCCGCTTAATTTCTGGCCTAATTTTTGTTTTGCTTCTAGCCTGATTTTTTTGGTTTGCGGCTCAAGTTAATATATAATCCTTTTTCTCGGCCTGATACCACTTATGTTTTCGTCCCTTACGCTCGAACTTGTAGTTATGTCTTTTCTTTATTTACTGTGTGAGTTCGATCTTCTTAAACTTTAGTTGTGGTTTCTTTCTTACTCGCTCAATATTATTGGTTGGCTAAGTTCAGATTATTGGACTTGTGTTTTTGCCAATAATCCTAGTCCATTGAAAACGCCGCCCACGATTTTCCTTTTTCTTCTTTTTCTTTTGTATGTGTAATACCCCGCCCCCCTCACCGAATGAGTCCGGCCATTTCCTTTCGTTGATTATATTTTTTGTTAGGCTACGTCGATGCACGTAGTATAAATTTTGACACCCTTGCGCGGGGCTCCGATTTTGTTTCGTGTAACTTTGGCCCCGATTTTGTTTTAGTCAACAGTTTCTTCGAATTGGTTTCGCTTAATTTCTGGTCCTAGTTTGTTTTAGTTAATTGTTGGCTCCGAGTTTGTTGTACTTAATTTTTTTGCTTCGATTTTGGGTTTTCGTTAATTAGTGTTCCGATTTGGTTCCGTTTAATTTCTGGCCCAATTTTTGTTTTGCTTCTGGCTGATTTTTTTTTTGTTTGCGGCCTAAGTTACTACATGATCCTTTTCTCAGCCTAATACCAATTATCTTTTTGTCTCTTACGCTCGAACTTGTAGTTATTTCTTTTCTTTATTTACGATGCGAGTTCGATCTTCTTAAATTTTAGTTGTGGTTTCTTTCTTAATCGCTCAATATTATTGGTTGGCTAATTTAAGATTATTGGACTTCTGTTTTTGCTAATGATCCTAGTCCGTTGAAAACGCTGGCGCCCAAAATTATTCCCTTCCTTCTCTCTCTGTACATTTTGTTCTCCCCGTCACGTCTAGAGTTAGTTTGAATACGCTGTAATCGTTCTCAAGTACTCCATTGCCATAGTTGCCGATATAAGGGAGTTTCCCGCCGCAACTGTCCACACTGTCATCCTACTACTAATAGGTCTTCCAATCATACTTTCAATTCTGATCTCAGCTTTAGGAGCCAAACTTCTGCTGCTAACTCTACGTTCTCTTCTGTACCTCATCCAGGTCAATTAGAATAATTATACTTATTAATAAGCACTGTTAATTTCTTATTTTTATTTCAGGATTTCCTTTATTTTTTTCTTTTGTATGTATAATACCCCGCCCACTCGCCGATTGAGCCCGGCCATTTTCTTTCGTTGGTTTTTTTGTTAGGCTACGCTGCACAACGTAGCAAGGTGTTTGGAATATTGTTGAGAACGTCAAAGTAATGGTTTAAAATAGCATTTTATCATTAGAAATTGTAAGTAAATAACTTATTATTCTCAAATATGTCAAGGTTTTTTAAGTTCTTTTATAAACACGGCTCGTGGCCGTCCTGATCCAATTAAGCATCTGTCGTGTTTGATATATATTTCGTGTAGATAAAAATTTTCAGATTGAATTGTTTTTATGAACCGTAATAATAATATAGTCACTTTCATTTTATTTTTTGAGAAGTTCGCAATAGGATCCTTGTTGGTATAACTTCGTCTAAGCAGTATGACAGTGCTTTAATCTGTCTTTTAGATGAAAACCTAAGGACTATAGTACCGCTTTTCCCTTAAAAAGTATCGACCTAAAGTAGTTTGTTCTGTTACATGAAAATGGACTGCTGATATCAATCAATGATTTTGGTCTGGGCCTAGTTAAATTGTGCACCATAGCAGAATAGTTTCGTCGGGGTGGCTTTCCACTACTTCCTATTTAGGGTGAGTGATTTATTTGCCGAATTCGTGAATAAATTTATAAAAAAAAACTCGGTTGTATTAAACTATCTTCGTTAGAGTTTGAAACGTCAATACTCTAGATAATCGAGCTGGAAGCAAAAACACCGCCATTTCAGTCCATCAGAATCTTTTTGTAAAACAGTAATTATACTTAAAACGCCGATTTTGTTTACTTTCAGATCTTTTATTAAAAGAAAATAACTTACATAAATTCCTATTTAAAATTTTGTAACAATTAGAGCTTTCTTATTTGCGAGAAGTTGGACTAAGGAAATTATGTTAGAAGGTTTCTTTGTATAATGATTTGAATCAAAATTGGATAAAGAAAGCAAAACCACTTAACATTCCTCCTTTATAGATTAAGATTTAACTAATTTGAACATAAAAATAAAATGCCAGATCTGACAAACCCTGGTTTAGATAGCAAATGTGTGAATGCATGAACTATTTAAAAATCCTGTTTGAGTATTTAAAGCTAAAAACCTGTAATATTATTTGTAATTTTTTTGAATACGAATTTTATAAAAAAAATTTTGTGATAAAAATATTTATTTCTCGAAAATGAAATAAACGCGTTAGCATGTTAGCATTTTACTTGTGTATTGTAATTCAAGAAATAATTGTATATGTTAAAATTTTTTTTGTTGACACATCTAATTGGTTGAGATAAGATCTACCCTACATTCTGTCAGATTATATTTATCCAAGAATTAAGATAACAAATAAGAATTAGCAAACACGAAGAGGTTTTCTGTATCTACCCTTCAAAATTAAGCAATACTTCTCAAGTACAGTGGGGTCCAACTTAAGATTACATTTTCTTTTATTCAACTATGTAAATTCAGCCCTGATCCACCTCTAACTCTCCCTTGGGGTGATAGCCAAGTTAACCAAAAGCATGCAGCTTTTAGACTTTTTATCTTCTAAATATAAAACTTGATATCTTTAAAGTGTAAAACACCAGCAAGTACAAAACAGCAGCAAGTGTCTCCTCAACGTGGGGTCTGTTTTGTTGTTCTGTCTTTCCAAGGTGGGGGCCAAAAAACTTTTTTTGTGCAAAATTTAAATGTAACAAGACTAAAAATAAAACTATACATAGACATATACTATCATGGATGACACACTACGCTTTTCTGGTGCCTCTCAGTTTAACTAAGCTGATGCAATATATGGACTTTGTATACATATAGTTAATGAAAGAGGAACACAGCGCGAATTATGTTTTTGTCTCTTAACATTGTTTTTCTTTAAACTTTTCTTATGCTTATATTCGTTTCGATACTTTTATTTCCACCTACTACTGCATATTAAAAAATTCAAAATTAAAAATATTTTCAATTTATTATTTGAGGTACATTTCGCTGTTAATTTTTAACTTTAAATAATTCAGGTTCTAATTCCATGCTTCCCTTTATGCAGCAACGACAAATACAGTAGATTAGACTTCAATTTCACTTTTATATTACTTAACTACACCTAAGCCGCCTGGCACTATATAATGCCAATTATTTCTTGAACGCAAAACTACGTCTTTTGTATAACTCATAAGAATTGCCTTTTTTTTTGACCTAGCAATTCGTGAAAGTGTAATGTTCCTAATGACTAATATCGTTTGCTTTTGTACATAAGGTTCGTAATGTAATCTAAAACATATTAGGAAAGCGACCGTATTATTACTAATACATTGTATTACAATCTAATGAAACTGAATGACATCCAATAACGACTTAGTTGGATGCACTCGCATGCAGGTGGCAAGTCTTTCTTTGTTTTTAGCAATGTTATACATAATAATTGATAAATTGCAACGAAAGCTTGTGAATTCTTCACACATTGTGGCTTTATGCTCTATGTTAATTACAAACAACAGGTGTCTATTTCATAAGTATGTAAACGGAAATTATTGTTGATTGCAACTGTCTTGTTATGCGTGTAAACTGCGAATTATTAAATATAGTTAATAAAATCTGGAGTTCATTAATGCTGTTGATTCAACTTATTTGTTGCTTAAAATCGTAAATGCTTTTTTTACGCTAATTCTACTTATGCGTTATTGGGACACTTGATAGCATGAAATTAAAATCAATTTAAGAATATTCTCTTCGTCATGATCTTTATTGTACAATTTGAAAAACACACTTTATTAGCACTTCTTAATTCTAATTTTATTAAGTAGTCCAATGTGGCGATTTCATAACTCGCGTACAAAGTTTGTGTCCTAGTTACATATTTGGTCTAAGAAAATTTGATCGTCTCTCACATAAGTTGGTTATGGTACATTGACAGTATGATATAACAGACGGTTATTGTACTTTGCTTGTCTGGCACATACACTTATAAGTATTAAACACCAGCTAGATTTTGTTAATAAAATTCGCTACGAAACAGATGTGCACAACATAAATATCATACACAAGAGATTGATGTCTATGCTACATCGTGAATTTTTCAAAGATATTTCCCGTATAATGTCGTAAAAATTTGTAATTCTATTATTTCTAGCAATCTAACGTTAAGCACATCTACTTTTAAGAGTCACTACAGAAATATACTTTTCGTAAATCAGAGTCACTAAGTATAATTAGCAAAACTCTAGAATTTACTAGTTAATCGGAAAAAAAGGATAGTTTTTGTTTTCTCATTTAATTTTTTTAGTTATCAATTTGTCAAATTTTAATTTTTTATTGAACATCGAACGCTAGAAGTAGCAGAATATCGCTTTTCCTTTGCTGACAGCATTTGAACTTTGCCTTTTTCAAATTTTGTTTAATTTTTTTGCTTTTAATGTCATGTAAATTCTTTTGTGAAATGTTAAATTTGCAATAAAGACCAATATTATTATTATTATTAACTAATAACAAAAATAGATTCCCAAATAATTGAGATCCATAATTCATCATCATCATTATTAGGTCTTCAGTCCTAGAACTGGTTAGAAACGTACCATCGTTGTATCCTATTCTGAACAAACCTACCCATTTCCCTGGAATTTGCAGAGTATGCATCTATCACTATTTGATCTAGGTCAACATCTACCTCCTTTTTTCTATCTCTGCTTGTAATATATCTCACACTATTCACCAAAAATGTCTTAGAACGTATTCTGCCCTTCTATGTCTCCTATTTTTTTTCACAGATATCCTTCTTCCCCTACAGTTTCTACAACCTATTTGTTATTAACTTTGTCTGTCTTTGCTATCATCTTCATACTTCTGAAGCCCGGCACTCCAAAAGGCTGCTACCGTTTTTCTGTCTGCTTTTCCTACTGTGCCGCGCTCCACACATATGCTTTCAACAATTTTCTTCTTGTTTCTATGTTTGATGTCTTTCATCATAGGCACTGTTCTTTCTTGTTAGATGCAGTTCGGTCCCCTTTTATTGTTTTACAATTTCTCCGACTTTCAGCGTTCGTGAAGGGGGTAAGAAGCCTGCGATTGTCAAACTTCACCAGCACTTAAACATTTACTTATTTAATAATTTTTCCAATGTATCTTTTTGCACAGTCAACATTAGTTGCAGATATTGCACAACCAATACCTGTAGTTGTTTATAATAATCATCGAGTTATCTACGCTTATTTTTTCGTCATTAGATTTTCCGTCTCAAAACTGGTTAGACACGTATCTGCACATTTATATTCTGAGCTAACCTACACAGTTCTCTGAAATTCTCACACAGCTTGTACAGCTCGGTTCCCCTTCTATTGTTTTCTAATTTTATGCCCTTTTTCACCGAGATTCAGTGAAGGTGGTTAAGCAGCCTGTGGCTGCCAAGATCCCCCAACACCTAAACATTTGCCAAATTAATAGTTTTCCAGCAAATCCTTTCACACAATTGACATTATTAGAGAATATTGCCTAACCCATACTTGTAGTTGGTTATAATAATCATCAAGTTTAAGTACAGTTATTTTTTTGTCATTAATTTGTCCATCTTAGGACTGGTTGGATGCGTATCTCCATTGATTTCTATTTTAAGCTAGCCTAAATATTTCCCTGAAATTCCTACAGCCTACATTTTTCACTATCTATGTTTAGAAATAGTTAAAGACATATTCAATTTAGCATTGATTCTCCCACTCATTTTTTGAATAGATACGTCATTGTATTAACCCTAGAAAAATAGAGGGAAAACACGTTTTTGGGGTTGTTATATTCTAACCTTGATACAGTAAACATGTAGTCTGTTTGTATTGCTAGTGAATTTTGTATATGTACTTATAGTTGAAATCAACAATTAGTTCCAGAAAATAAGTTAATAAATGTTTACATTATCAGTGGAATTTATTAGTGTTTAAACCATTACGCCAATTTGTAAATAAAATAAAATTACAGTCCGTTAATCATGATACAATCTGTATGCAGTAGTCTAACCTAGGTCTACCTCTACTTCTCTTTTTCCTATCTCTGCTTCTAATATATCCGCACTATTCCCTCATGCCTTAGCATGCGGCCTATCACTCTATCTTTCCTATTTTTTACCGTTTTCCACAAATTTCTTTCTTCCCTTACCATTTTTAGTATCTCTTCGTTCTTAGCTTTGTCTGTCCACGATGTCTTCATCATACGTCTGTAGCACCACATTTCAAAAGCTTCTACCTTTTTCTTGTCCGCTTTTCCTACTGTCCAGGTTTCACAGCCGTACAGTGCTGTGCTCCACACATATGTTTTAAGCAATCTTTTCCTTGTTTCTGTTTGGTGTCTTTGAACGCAGTAGTTGCTTTTTGTTGTTAAATGTAGCACGACCTTGTTTTATATCTATTGCGCTTTTTCCATCTTGCGTTATTTGGCTTCCTAGGTAGCAAAAATCCTTAACATCTTGCAAGTTTGTATTATATATTTGTATTCTTGTTTTTGATTTATTTTCTCCTTTTTTGCATACTAATACTTTAGTTTTAGTTTTGTTAATTTGTTTCCATTTCATTAAGAGCTGCTTCTAACTCTTCCTTGCTAGATGCTAAAACCTCTATATCATCTTCAAATCTAAGCATATGCATTTTTGTCCCTGCATAGTAATTTCAAATGTCTTTCTGCGTTTGACATTATTCATTGCCTCTTCTGTGTACAATTTAAAAATTAATGAGAATAAGGCACATCCATGTCCCACTCCTTTCCTAATATTTAGTTCTCTACTTTATTGCTTTAATTCTAATACTGCTGTTTGTTCTTTGTATAAGCTATGTACAATTCGTCTATCCCTATAACTCATTCTACTTTTTTGAGTATTTCGTACATTTTTCCATTTTACATTGTCGAATGTTTTTTCCAGATCTACAAACCTTATATACACCCTTTCTCTTTTTTCTATTGTTTTTCCATTATCACTCTCAAAGATAAAATAGCGTTCCTTGTTCCCTGTTTCGCCTAAACCCAAATTGGTTTTCTCCTAGTATTTCTTCAGCTTGTTTTTCCATTCGTCTTTGTACAATTCTAGTTATTATTTTTGATACCTGTGCTGTCAAACTTATTGTTCGAAAATTTCACATCTATCCACGCCTTTCTTTTTTGGTATAGATAGTATGATGTTACGTTTGAATTCTTTGGGTATCTCACCAGTCGTATACATATAGCTTACAAGTTGGAAGAGACGTTTTGTTACTGCTTTTCCAGCGACTTTTAGAGTTTCTGCTTACACCTTGTCTGTACCCGGCGCCATTTTTTAGACCCATTAATGCTAATTCAAACTCATCTCTAAGTTTAGGATATCTCAAGTCATCATCAGTTACTTCCTCTCCTACATATAAATTCTCTATATATTCTTACCATCTGCCCACTTTCTCTACATTTTTTATAATGACGTTTCCTCCCGCTCCCTTATATTTTTGCCATATGGCTTTATATTCCTAAAATTCATTCTTATTAGTTTGTATGCTTCATCTGTCGTTCCTACTTCCATCTTAGTTTGTACCTCTTTGCACTTTTCATCAATCCATGCTTCTTTAGCTTTCCTGCATTTGCGAATAATTTGCCATTTTATGGTTTTGTATCTCTGTTTTCCTGGTACACCTGATTTATTTTTGTATTTTATTTATTATTATTATTATTATTATTAAGGTATTTATCTTTTGTATTCTTCCATAATTGTAGTTAACAAATGTTAACATAACTTGAAATAAATTATAGCATTACTCGCTAGAACAGGCTATCACATTCCTTATTAGATATTTAATTTTGATTTCTAAAGGTATTTACATAAGAGTTTTCTTAAAGATAAGTTTTGCAACACATATTTTGATGGTTCTATAGATACATTTACATTTTATGTTTATGCTGTTTTCAAACCAATGCATATTGAATATCCTTCTTTCAAAATCACCTTGACAATAGTTTTAGGTTCTGAAACTTTTCGTAAACTACTTAGTTCCAAAGGAAGTCGCTCCTGCTATTTGTTAGGTTTCTCAAGTTTTAAAAAGGAAAATTTACTACATAATTAAAGAACTCTGACAAATCAGTAGATGAATTTATTAGACACAGTTTCTCGTAGTTGTCTTAAAATTACAGTCTTTCTAGAGATGCTGAGTAGTTAATGGTAAAAACCTTTAGATTGATTTTGAGTTCTAGTTTGTACTCTTTAGATACGTTGATCTAGTTTTTATATAGATAGCGAAATGCATGTCTACGTCTATAATCAATTGAAAAAGTTAGACTGCCCACTTCCTGAGTCGTCGAACTCCATATAGAGATTGCTAATAACTTCTACAAAGGGTCAGAAGTTACAGAAATGTTTCCTAAGTGAATGTTTTGTGGTGCTAACGTAATTGAAAAGCGCTTGGCGATGTACATGATATTTTGTAAGAAAGCTTTATTCTTTATCAATAGATTCTAATTAATTTTGTTCGTGAAAAAATACTGGTGTAAACCTCATTTCGAGTGTACTGAATCGCTAGGTTAAGTTGTATATCCTTTAATTCTGTAGAGATGAATTTGTCATGGCTTAACATTTTATTGAAGATATAGTTATTTTCATAAATAACAACATCGTTTATCATGGGGATAGGTTAAACGATATTTAAACCACGTTTTTATGGGTTCAGAAATTTTCTATAAAAATTATATGAAAAAAAATTGCTAGATTTTAAACATATCTGCAATTTTCTGGTCAACTTAAAACTTTTAGATGCTATCTCTACATAGCTCAGGCGGTTGTTGGAACAATAGCTTAAAATAATGATTATCAGATTTACTTTGTATTATTATATACTTGGTGTAGTAGTGTAAAGTGAATCATCATCGTTAGGTCTTCAGTCCTGTACCCTCATTGTTTCCTATTCTAAACTAACCCACATATTTCCTTAAAATTTGCACTGTCTGCATCTATCATTATCTGATCTAGGTCTACATCTACGTCCATTCCCTATCTCTGCTTGTAATATATCCCATACTATTCCCCAAAAGTGCCTTAAAAGGAATTCTGCCTTTTTATTTCTCCTATTTTTTTCCACATATATCTTTATTCTCCTACTATTTCCATAAACCTATTTGTTATTAACTTTGTCTGTCTATGTTATCATTCTCATACATCTGAAGCACAACATTACAAAAGACTGCTACCGTTTTTCTGTCTGCTTTCCTACTGCCCGTATTTCATAGGCATACTGTGCTGTGCTCCACACATGTGCTTTCAACAATTTTTTTCTTGTTTCTATGTTTGTTGTGTTTGATCATAGGCGCTGTTCTTTCTTGTTAGATACAGTTCGGTTCCCTTCTACTGTTTTACAATTATATACTCGATTTCTTCGACATTCAGTGGTTGTGAAGGGGGGGCGTCGCCGTGGATCAATGTAGTAAGCGTAAGACTACGGATCCCAAGGTCCCGGGTTCAAATCCCAACACGGCCGACTGCTTGAAAAATGGCAGGTGAGCATTTTTCACAAATATTACGCCCTCGTTCGGATGAGAGGTTAAATGGAGGTCCCGTGTGTGAGTGTTGTCACGCACGTTAAAGATCCCTACCTTGCCTGGAACGGCAAGGGTTTGGCAAAATTCTAAATTTCCAGGCAACAAAAAACTCGCTTCCTGGCCAATGTAGTACCTGCAGGTGAAGCATTAGAAATGTAAATGAACGGTTGTGAAGGGGGGTAAGCAGCCTGTGACTTCCAAGTTCCTTCGGCATTTAAACATTTGCCGATTTAATATTATTTCCAATATATCTTTTCGCACAGTCAACATTAGTTGCAGATATTTCACAACCAACACCTGTAGTTTCTAATAATAATCATCAGATTTATCTGCGATTATTTTTTCGTCATTATGTTTTCCGTCTCAAAACTGATGGACACGTACCTGCACTTATTTATATTCTGAGCTAGCCTACACAGTTCCCTGAAATTCTCACACAACCTATATGCAGCTCGGTTTCCCTTCTATTGTTTTCTAATTTTATGCCCTATTTCACCGAGATTCAGTGAAGGAAGTTAAGCAACCTGTGACTGCCAAGATCCCCCAACACTTAGACATTTGCCGAATTAATAGTTTTCCAGTAAATCCTGTCACACAATTAACATTATTAGAGAATATTGCCCAACCAAAACTTGTAGTTGCTTATAATAATCATCACGTTTAAGTACATTTACTTTTTTCGTCATTAGTTTATCCATTTTGGGACTGGTTGAATGCATAGCTCCATTGAATTCTATTCTGAGCTAGCCTACACATTTCCCTGAAATTCCTACAGCCTACAACTTTTACTATCTGTGTGCATTAGTCCAACCTAGGTCTACCTCTACTTCTCTTTTTTCCTATCTCTGCTTCTAATATATTCCGCACTATTGCCTTATGCCGTAGTATTTGGCCTATCATTCTATCTCTGCTATTTTTTACCGTTTTCCACATATTCTTTCTTCCACTACCATTTTTAGTACCTCTTCATTCTTAACTTTATCTGTCCATGATATCTTCATCATACGTCTGTAATACCACATTTCAAAGGCTTCTATCTTTTTCTTGTCCGCTTCTCCTACTGTCCAGGCTTCCCAGCCGTACAGTGCTGTGCTCCACACACATGCTTTAAGCAATCTTTTCCTTGTATCTATGTTTGTTGTCGTGCAACACAGTAGTTGCTTTTTCTTGTTAAATGTAGCATGACCTTGTGCTAATCTTTGTTTTATATCTTTTGCGCTTTTCCCGCCTTGCTTTATATGGCTTCCTAGGTAGCAGAAATCCTTAACCTCTTGTAAGTTCTTGTTACATATTTGTGTCCTTATTTTTGTTTTATTTTCCCTTTCTTTGCATACTAGTACTTTAGTTTTATTTTTGGTAACTTTCATACCGTATCTCTCTGATAGTACCGTTTCCATTTCATTAAGAGCAGCGTCTAATTTTTCTTTGCTAGATGCTAAGACCGCTAATCATCCGCAAATCTAAGCATATGCATATTTGTCCTTGCATAGTAATTCCAAATGTTTACATTGCCTCTTCAATGTACAAGTTAAAAGTTAATGGAGATAGGGCACATCCTTGTCTCACCCCTTTGCTAATGTTTAATTCTCTACATTCCTGCTCTAATTCTATTACTGCTGTTTGCTTTTTGAATAAACTATGTACTATTTGTCTATATCTATCACTCATTCCAATGGTTTTGAGTATTTCAAACATTTTTTTCTATTTTACATTTCTCGAACGTTTTTTCCACATCTACAAACCCTATATACACGCTTTCCCCTTTTTGTATTGTTTTCTCCATTATCACTCTCAGAGATAAAATAGCCTCCCGTGTTCCCCTGTTTCGCCTAAACCCAAATTGATCTTTTTCTAGTATTTTTTCACCTCGTTTATCCATTCCTCTTTGTACAATTCTAGTTAATATTTTTGACATGTGAGCTGTCAAATTTATTGTTCGAAAATTTTTACATATATCTGCGCCTTTCTTTTTTGGTATGGTTACTATGATGTTACGTTTAAAATCTTTGGATATCTTGCCTGTCTCACACACATAGCTTACAAGTTGGAAGTGACGTTCTAATACTGCTTGCCCGGCGGCTTTTAGAGTTTCTGCTTGCACCTTATCTGTACCCGGCGCCTTACCATTTTTCAGACTTTTTAATGCTAATTCAAACTCATCTCTTAAGTATAGGACATCCCAAGTTGTCAGTTTCAATATCTGATTCCTGTTGTAATGCTGTTAGTTCCTCTCCTGCATATAAATTTCCTATATGTTTTTTCCATCCACCCACTTTTTCTACATATTCTATAATGACATTTCCTCCCGCGTCCTTTATATTTTTGCTATACGGTTTTATATCCCTAAAATTGATTCTAATTAGTTTGTATGTTTCATCTGTCCTTTCTACTACCATCTTAGTTTGTACCTCTTTGCACTTTTCATCAATCCATTGTTCTTTAGCTTGCCTGCATTTGCTAATAATTTCCCATTTTATGTCTTTGTATCTCTGTTTTCCTGTTTCGTCTGATTCATTTTGTATTTTCATCTTTCTTTTATTAAATTCAGGCTATCCTTTGTTATCCATGGTTTCTTATTTTCTTTTTGTGTATACCCCAGAATATCTATGGCCGCCATGGCTGGATTTATGGTTATTCCATTCTGTTTCTACTTCCTTAGCATCACATATTTTCCCGATATCTTTCAGCAATTCATTTGACTTTTTTTGAATCTTTCTTGAATATTTTTATTTTTAAGTTTCTCAAAGTCAAAGTGCCTTTATCCGTTTATTTTTTCAAATTTTTAAATTTAAGTGCGGCCTTCATAATTACGATGTTGTGGTCAGTGTCTATATCTGCTTCCAGGTAGTTTCTACAGTTTTTTACTTGATTCCTAAACCGTTGTCTAACAAGAATGTAATCTATTTGATATCTTCCTATATTTCCTGGCATCTTTTACGTATATCGTCTTCTAGCATGATGTTGAAATAATGTGGTTGTGATGATTAAATTGTTCTTGTCGCAAAATTCTACCAGCCTATTTCCCCTGTCGTTTCTCGTGCCTGCACCAAATAAACCTACTACCGCTCCTTCCCTACTCTTACCTACCACTGCATTAAAATTCCCCGAAATTATTAAATT
Source organism: Platerodrilus igneus (assembly GCA_036346225.1). Taxonomy (NCBI): domain Eukaryota; kingdom Metazoa; phylum Arthropoda; class Insecta; order Coleoptera; family Lycidae; genus Platerodrilus; species Platerodrilus igneus. Next base: position 4,407,632 of record JARFIW010000333.1, on the reverse strand, counting down.
TTCATGTCTTATGTATCTTAATATGTCTTTGATATCTTTGTAGATCGCTTCTACCTTTTTGTTACTGTAGCTAGAGGTAGGCATGTATACTTGTATTATTACTGTGTTTACCGGTTTAGATTCTAATCTAACCATGAGTACTCTTTCATTCTTTTGTAAGTAATATTTTTTCGCATAACTATTCCCACATCCAGATTTCCTTCCTCTGCTCCTGTATAAATTAGCCTGAAGTCTCCACTCCAAAAATTCCTCGCCTCTGGCCACCAAACTTTGCTGATCCGTACTATGTCTAGTGCTAACCTATTCGTTTCAATTTTTAGGTTCTCTAGCTTACCTACATGATTCATGCTTCTAACGTTCCACGCTCTGACTCGCAAAATGTTCCCGACTCTTATTCTAAACTTTCCGATCGCATTCTCCGAAGTAGTCCTCTCCCGGAGATCCGAATGGGGGACTATTTTAATTCCTGAATCTTTTACCCCAGAGAATGCCTTCATGTTTATTACAATTTAAGTACGCCGTGTACTTGGGAGGTAATGTGGTGGTTACCCGTTGTCTTCCACATCGCGGCAGTGTGTCTTAGACTGCCATACCGACCCCTATAGTCTCTGCCAATCTAAATACCAAAAGAGCATCTGCCTTCTTTCGGGGACCTGTTTTAGTCTGGTTCCTCACTAAGGACCCTACTACAATGGTTGGACCTGTAGTTTGGTTTTTTAGCTCATTAGAACACGCAGGCCATTTCACCTGTTTTAGTAATCTAGAACTTCGGTTGGGTGCAGGTTCATTCGAAATGGGTAAAGTGAATATAAGGAGGCCAAAGAAAATTAGTTCTGAATTTATTTTAAACAAAAATAGAAAATATCCCTTTTCGTATAAGATTTATTTTGGGATTTAAAATTTCAGTATTTTAAAATACTTTAAGGTGTTTCGAGTCCTTGCGGGCTTGATTTCTTGCGCGTGAAGCTATTTCGCGACTAGTTGTACTACCACTTTACCAACTTTACATTTCGCGATGCCGCTTTCCGACTACGTTAAGGTATGCAGCATTACATCTTCTTGCTCGCGCGTAGCTGTATTGCGGCTAGTTGTACAGCAACTACTTTGTATTTCACGCTCCATGACGCCGCTTTGAGGCTACGTTAGAATTTTCGGCAGTATACTCATTTGCGTACCCAGAATTGCTTCAGGACCAATCTGATCACTCCACCACCACGAAGTTTACCGTCTGTTACTCTGTTGCCGCTTCGCGAATACGCCACAGTATACTGCAGTATAATCTTTACACAAGCGGGCTTTTCAGAAAAACCCAAAAATAACAGCTACTTGCGATTTCATGCGGCCCTATGTAACAATTATTTTTCGTACTTGTACTTTGTTGATTGTCTGCTCATCATCAATAGGTTTTCAGTTTTAGAACTGATTGGACGCGTACGTCCATTGTTTCCTATTCTTAACTAATCTACGCATTTCCTTGAATTCCCATGGCCTATATATATTTCACTATCTGTGTGCAATAATCTAATCTACGTCTACCTCTACCTCTCTTTTTTTCTTTCTCTGCTTCTAATATATCACGCACTATTCCCTCATGCCGTATTATGTGTCTTACCATCCTATCTCCCCTATTATTTTAATGCTTCCCACATACTTCCTTCTTCATCTATCATTTCGCGAACTTCTTTGTATATAACTTTGTCTGCTCATATCTTTATCATACGTTTGTAGCACTACATTTCCTGTCCCCATCTCCCACTGTGCACATTTCACAGCCATACAGTGCTGTGCTTCACACATATGTTTTCAGCAATATTTTATGTGTTGTCTTTGAACATAGTAGTTGCTTTTTCTTGTTAAATGCAACACAGCCTTGTGCTACTCTTTGTTTTATATCTATTGTACTCTTTCCGTCTTGTGTTATTTGACTTCCTCGGTAGCAGGAATCTTTAACGTCTTGTCAGTTCTTTTCCTATTTGAATTCTGGTTTTTGACTTATTTACCCTTCGTTTACATACTAATACTTTAGTTTTATTTTTGTAAATTTTCATATCATATCTCTCTGTTAGAAATGTTTTCATTTCTTTAAGAGCAGCTACTAACTCTTCCTTGCTAGATGCTAATACCGCAATATCATCTGCTAATCTAAGCATATCAACCGTTTGTCCCTGCATAATAATTCCAAATATTTTTCTGCATTTGATAGTATTCATTGTTTCTTCGATATATAATTAAAAAATTAATAGGGATATGGTACATCCCTCTCTCACTCCTTTCCTAACATTTGCTTCTCTACGTTCCTGGTCTAATCTATTACCGCTGTTTGCTCTTTGTAAGCTATGTACTATTCGTCTATTCTTATAACTCATTCCAATTTTTTGAATATATTTTGAATATTTTCTCCCATTTTACATTGTCGAATGCTCTTTCCAAATCTACAAACCCTATACATACGCTTTCTCCTTGTTCTATTGTTTTCTCCATTAACACCCTTAAAGCTACTGCATGCCGCGAGATGTCATACAGAAATTCTTAGCAACCTGATATGCGTTCGCGTTTAATCGCTTTCTGCTGTACAGTGTAAGGATCTCCCATTATATAAGCATTAATTTGTCAATAGACAAAACATATATCGATTTCAGCTAGTTCATTAGTTCATTATGGAATTTAAATTAGCTCCAGTAAAAACACCCAGAAGTACTTAGTACATTTTTATATGAACTGCTATAACGATAAGGATTTTGTATTCTTCGTAATGAATTAGAAAAACCACCGATAAAAATTATGGACATTATTGTTTCGATTCGCATGAAGTTCAGAAATCGCAATAACCACACATACATAAACGTGAAAATAATTTAGTGCCAATGAGCAAGTTTTGGTGTTAACTGTAAAGCCACGGAGCAATGATGTTCACAGGAACTGAGGACATTGAAATTTACCCTAAGAAAGCATTAGATTCATAAAGTGTGAGAATATAGTTATAACAAAGGATGAGAGATTATAACGCTCGAATGAAATATATACAGAGAAGTAGACAAGTACAAAAATATGTGTTGATAATAACGGACGCATACGTTTGAAGTCCGATGGCCCATTGACAAGAACAAAACCAAATGATGTTTGAGTGACAGTGAAAGTGTCGTTGACGTCAGGACAATGGGTCTCCAGAAGCCGATATTGAATTATTTGGAGGTTTCTGGAGCCTTACAGTCCAGAATATTTAAACGCGTGAATCGTGGATTAATATTTGCATCGGTCGGGTAATTATCCAGGAAGGGGTGGAGAATTGCTTTCTCCTGTTAACGAAAGTTGAAATTTTGAGGTGGCCTACCGTGCAGAAAAAGTACACATCAGGTATATTATTGGCGTTCCTAGACATTCTGCATAATTAAGAATCAAAATTAAAACATTAGGGCCGTGAGTACTCTATGAGTTTTTTTTTCGATTTTGTGTATTTATGATACATATTTGTGGATTTCACATGGAATTGGCTTGCTCTATATAGAGTGAGATTAATATTTTGTTACATAAGTATTCTGTTCGACTACGAAGTAGCAATGAAATAGTTTTGTTTTGAGCATAATATTATTAGTGAAGAATGTTTGAGTAATTTAAGAGAGTAAGAGATATGTATACGTTAGCTTGAGCGCAAAATTATTGTTAGTTACGGAATCTAAACTCGGTATATTAAATCAACAATGGAATGGCTTCGGGGTACATTGGATTGTGCTGGTTTTTTCTCTGTATTGTTGTTAAGAGAATGGCCAAATAAATGGTATTTTAAAGTGTCATATAAATCAGTCGGAGAAAAATTAGTATAAGTACTGAACTAACGTTCATCATAGACTAATGAAGAGTAATTGACGTCAAAACGTTCCTTTTCTTCTACCTTAAAATTTAAAATTCCTATTTTATCATTAATGCGTTTAAAAACATCTAAATTGTCATCTATTCTATTGAAACGCGAAATGAAAGTATATAATTCAGCAGTGTGTGGTTGTGCCTTTTCTAATAAACCAATACAGTCAAATTGAACACTACCTACCTAATATAAAACTACCTGCACCTGTTGACAATTCTGCTAAACCTGTCGGCTCTGTTTTTGTAGATACTCCGGTATGGTATGGTCTAATTATATTGTTCAATAAATGTTGTTTTCTTGAAATTATTAAAGTATGATTGACAGTAGATACCGAAATATATTAAAAGATGTTTCTAGATATATACTGTAAAATAGCTTTAAATTTGTAGGAAGGTACAGTTTTGACTTTTTTGTTCAGTGTTATGGTAGTTTAATGAATTACCCGTTATTTGTATTAGATATGCAATCTCAAAAACGAAAGTTAAAAACATTAAATATACAATACAAAATTCGCGTAATTGAGGGGGTTGAAAAGGGAGTTAAAAGAAAAAGTTATTGCCAAAGAGTTTGAAATTCCGGCGAATACGTTATCTACCAATTTATAAAATAAGTATGTCATAGAAAACAGATTTGAGACAAGTTCTTTTGTTGGTAAGCAGAAAAGATTGGAACAATAAAGTTTACCTAAGTTGCTAGAATGGTTTACAAAAGTTCGTGACCAAAATTTGTCCATTTGTGGTATAGTAATTTTACAAAAAGCTGACCAATTCAAAGTAGAACTTGATTATTCTAATTTTAAGTGCAGCAAGGGATGATTAAATAACTTTAAGAAACGGAATTAATAGTGCAAAAAGTGCCAAGTGGCGAAAATGTGGATCTTTTAGAAGAAACTTGTAAAAATTGGCAAAAAAGACATCTAAACAAACTGTTGCAGTAATAGAGCGCCGATGATATCTTGAATGCAGGTGAAACAGGTTTGATTTACAAATGCTTGCCTGAAAAAATATTAACATTTAAAAAAAAAAGTGCCACAGCGGCAAAAAAAGCAAGGAGAGGATAACAATAATGATACGTGCAAAAATGTCAGGCAGTAAAAAACCTGATGTTTTAATCATTGGAAAATCACAAAAGCCTAAATGCTTTGCAGGAATAAAGAACTTTCCTGTAATGTATAGGGCAAATAAAAAGGCTTGGGTTACTAGCAGAACGTTCGAGAAATAGCTTCACAAAGTGGGTAGAAAATTTAAATTTCAATATCAAAAAATCTTGCCTTTAATAGACAATTGCCCTGCACAACCAAAAGACTTGATACGGCCTCTTGCAAACACCCAAATTGCATATTTTCCACTAAACACTACATCTAAATTAAGTCAATGGATCAAAGCCTAATTAAAAATTTTCAACAAAATTATCGTAAACATACTCTTCTGAAAACCATCAACGCCTTTGAAACTTCCAATGACATTTTAAAAATCAGTATGCAAGACTGCATCCGAATCAGCTATTGTTTTAGGAAAGCAAGTTTCACTAAACCGGAAATTCTTCAGGTTGAAGAAATATGGGACGCTATAGATGAACTGCCGACTTCGTTTCTTTTAATTTGGATCTGCAAATGTTTTTGGGAAAACTGGCTGTACATTCAGTGATTACGGGGATATTGACAAAGACCAGGTAGTAAGAGAACATCCGAGTGATAAAGACATAATTAAGAACATTTTAGGGTCCGCAGGGAATAGTGTAAGTAAGGACTGTGGCAATGATGATGAAATAGTGCAGATACCTTCTATAAAAGAAGTAAGCAGCGCTGTTAATAAACCGTCAAATGAAGTATATTCTGCTACAATTTGATAACTCGAATTTTTGAAAGCTGAAGCTTTTTGTCATTCCCTTCAGGTTCAGGTTATCAAGGTTTGACTGTATTATAAAGGATGGATATTAAGTACCGCTGCAATTATAAATAGTGTCTATTTACACTTAGGCTTATTTATAACCAAGACTTTTCCACAAGTTTAAAAACCAAAAAGTCCTAAATATGACATTGAGCTTTATCAGAAATAGCAGTACTGTATAAGTTATAGTAAATAAGTTCTAATATACAAAGAAAAGTTTTTCTGGTGAGAAGCTTAAGTGTAAGTCATTGGCTTCCAATTGCCGCGTAACATTAGGCAAATGGAACCAGGGTCTTAATTACTCATAACTCTTTAAATAGCAACAGGGTAAGAGTAAATGAAAGTAGACATTTAAAAATGTCAATACAATTTAACTATTCAAAATATTAATTAAGTTTTTAGCGAACATTGTACACATCTAGAGAAATAGAAAATGTACTCAGGACCTTCTCACTCTTGATCTGTACATTTAAGCCAGCTAGTTCTGTCAAAATAAATTCAATATGGATTTTGGAAGCTACCGAAATATCTAACACCTGAGGAAAGTAGAATTTGTTTTCAGATTTTAGGCTCTATCGAAGACAGCTCATTTCAACCTCTTGCCCAAAATAATTTAAAACTTTGACCACGTAATAAACATTATCATTGCCCCCTATAATTGTGAATTTCATCAGGACGAAATCGTTTGGTTGGACCTCTGGATGAATTTGCTCCTCAATAGGAGGAGAGTATTTTTCCATTCGAAATTATCGTCAGATTTGATTGCTCTTCTGGGAAACCATGCTGCTCGTCTCCGCTGATGTCTGAAGAGTCCTGAGGTAAATCTTTCCTTACTTTTGTGCTTTGCTTTCTTTTTCTTACTAATATCTCCTTGTCTCGCTTCCTCCTTTTATTCAATTTCTGGATGACATCTGAAGATAGTATGACTGCAGCTCCTGGGAATATTTTTCTCCGTTGACCAGTTGACCGGTTAACAAAGTTTTGTTTAACATGCTTCAGAAGGATTGTTTCAAAAAATTGTTTACCTCTAATATATGTCCCTTTTTCCTTAAGAGCATTGTCCACATTGTTATCGCCCGATGCACGGACTGTTGGGTTGTACTTAATGTATCTGAATTGTATGCAGTGCCTTTTGAATGTCCAGGATCTGAAACGATGTTGTCAATTAATGGAATAGATGAGCTTGGCAAGGATGAATTTTCAGCGAGAGAAACTTGAAATATCTTTAGTACTGCAAGTTCAAATATTTTATTTGGTAGGATGGTATCACAAAATGGGTAAATCCCTGCCTTACAAAACCCGTTGCTAATCGTTTCAAACGTTAGTTCTTCCTACACTTGAGAAATTATTGATGAAAACATGAATTTGTGCAACTTAATCCCATAATTTTTCTTTGCAGCTTTATTATGGCCTCATCATATTGCAGCTTTAAAAAGTTAAACACTGATAAATCCATCGGTAGTTGGAGATGGCTGGTATGTGGTAGTAGTTTTAGAATTACTATTTTGTTATACAATATTTTTTCTATAAGAACATTAGAGGTATGGGAGGAATATCCATAATAGATAAGAATTACAGGTCTCTCTTTGGGAATAGAATGTAAAAAGGTATTCGTGAAGTAATTAGCGAACGTAGTTGTTTCTATTCACCCATTTGAATGTCTTGGGTATTCAAACCCTTCCTTCGATAGCCATGAATTCCATACAATTTTACCCTTGAAGATTGTGAAGGTTGGAACTTTTTACCTGCCGCATTACTACCCAATAATACTGAAAAGTTTTCTTGTCCTGGCTCTGCAGTAACCCTATGGGCGACCTTCCTCTTTTCACCGACGACTTTTACTTAACTAGTATCGATGCAGAAACTTGTCTCGTCTATATTATAGATGCATTTAAGTGGCACATCTGAAGTAATTTCTTTTGGGATACGGAAATATTTATCAATAATGAATGGGTCAACATTTTTTTCGAGCAATCTCAACAGCTTAGAATTTTTTTAAGAAAGGCGATGCTGACGTTTAAAATTGATGAAGTAATCATTTCTTGGAATTAAATTCTTGAATGGAGTCTTCAAGTCTTACTCTTTTATATACTCTCCCATGGATAAAATAATTACTTTTTTGGACAGATCAAATCCCCATTTTCCCATAGTTTTGATGTGGGCTGCCAGTTTGGTTGTAGTTTTAAGGGATATTGCTGGAGGCCTTGCCATTGAAGTGATTTTCACGCCTCTCAACTCTTTTATTCTTTTAAGCAAGGTTGCTTTGGGTATTTCATAATGTTTAGACGTTCGTCATATGTTTATTCGTTACAACCTCTACTGCTTCATTTAACTGTTCTTTAGTATAAGCCGAATTGCTTTTTTCTTGATATAATTGCGAATCATTTTCACTGTTAATAATAAATTAGAACACTCTGGCGCGATACAAATTAAAATATTTAATACCCCTTTACCACAAAAATACTTTTTAAATACTAAATACGTATTTCGACTATGTGGTTATCATCAGTAGTAAACTACGAAATAAAAAGCATAAAAAATTGTTCAGGTAATCCTTCTGAGGATATTCTCTTCACCACGTAGGCTGAAGTGTTCCATCCCAACGACAATTCACTCAAATTTGTTTTGAACATCTGAGGAAATTCTCCTCACCAAGTTGTCAGGTGATCTCTACAAAACAAAGTGAATTGTTGCATTAATAAACCAAACCACTTATTTTATACTAAAATTATAATTGCTTGAACGGAACGAAAATTAATCATTCGTTCCTATTGGTTATTAAGCCAATAGAGAAAGCAATCCAAATGACGCTATTGGACACTTGTCAGTATTTAAGAGGGGTCCTTTGTTGAAAATATTTCACAATCAACACCTGTATTTGTTTATCACGTTGACTACCATATGTATCACCGATGCTGCATAAAGGGTAGTAGCAAATATACCACTTATATAATACATACAGGTTACTATATGGACCAAACATACTATGAGTGCAACAGTATTTCAGTAGCACACTAGATGCCGCGGGATATTATAAATCTACACATTTACACCGTCTATCCCCTTATTTGAATTTGATCACCGGTGATTCACATGGTACATAGTTTATTCCTGTATGAGAGTGCATGTGTAGCTCATTCAGTGTTGTGTTTGTTTCCTTTGTTTAGTGATTTATATTGAGTGTTCCTTTGCAAAAAAAAATGGATTCTAAAGAAGAGGAAAAGTTAATGCGGTGGATTGACGAACTAGAAGCTGAAGCTAAGAAGAATTCGAAAATATTTCATGATACAGCCTAAGTAAGATTATTTTTAACAACTAAAAGCTCCACAAGCTAATGCTACTCCAACCTTTGATGAAGAATTGCGGGAAGCTGATGAATTTCAGTTTGCTAGTAGTAGTGTTGAAGATGAAGTGGCTTATTCTTCTTCAGGGTCTGAATACAATCTAAGTTCAGAATCAAAATCTACAGATACAAATTTTTCCACTGAATTTGAGCCTGAGGATGATGACAATGTACATCAAATAAATATAATAAATGAAATGAACATACAAAGAGAATTGACAATAAATGATAGCGATAAGCAATCAGAAGTAGAGGAGTCGTGGAAAAAAAGTTGATGGGTCATCTTTGAAACAATTTACTTTTGTTGGTAAGGGACAAATAAATGTTGTCCCAAAAGTTGGAACCTTGTCGACATTTTCAAACTCATTATAGACTGCGAAATATTTAATATTATTTCGAACGAAACAAATAGAAATGCTAGAATGCACAATCAAGCTTGGAGAGATACGTCAATTCAGGAAATGGAACTTTTTTTGCTATTGTTTATATATGGGACTCGTATGGTATCCTAAAATATTAGACTACTGGTTAAAGAAATTTTTATACCGACAGTGCTTTGTTCGTCATATTATGCCCCGGAATAGATTTCAATCGTTACTAGGATTTATTCATTTTTCTGCTAATGCAACCACAGATAAAAAAGATTGACTGTATAAGATAAGGCCCCTAATAGATTATCTAAATAAAAAATATAAACAACTAAAAATACCTGCAGAAGTAGTATCAATCGATGAATCCATGGTACATTTTAGAGGTCGGCTCCTATTTCGGCAGTACATTCCAAGAAAAGCGTCAAAGTACGGAGTACAAATTTTTAAGCTTTGTGATGAAACTGGATACACTTATAACACAGAAATTTACAAAGGTAAAAGCGACACGGCTATTGCAGGTCAAAGCACTAATACCGTCGTTCTAAATTTATTAAAAGACTATCTAGATGAGGGACCGACTTTAACTGTAGACAACTTTTATAATAATATTGATCTATGAAACACTTTACTGCAGAGAAAAACTCACAGTGTTGGTACATTGAAAAGATATGTGAAGGTGGTACCAAAAGATATCCTAAATGAGAAGAAAATGAAAAAGGAGAAATCAAAAGTATAGAAAGTGAGGGAAAAGTTATTCGTAATTGGAAAGATAAAAAGTCAGTTAGATTTGTGAGTACTCGACATACATTGGCTATTGTTGATACAATGAAAAAACCGTAAAAAGAAAGCATTTACAAACCAGAAGCTATAGTATTTTACAATAAATTTAAAACAGGTATTGACCTCTCTGACCAGATGGCATAGTATTTCTCAGTTTTACGTCGGTCAATAAGATGGAATCATAAGGTAGCATTTGAGTACTTATTTGGTACATCTGTTTTCAATGCTCTTGTGTTATATCAGATAACAAAAAATAAGAAGATTCAAATTTCTGAATTTAGGGAGAGACTTGTGTCAAGCTTACTTTGAGACATTATAGACAAAAAAGGAGGAAACAAGAGAACAAAGCATACATTAGAAGAAATTGTAGAAAAAACAACAGATAATCGAAAGAAAAGAAGACACTGTGTTGCGTGCTATGAGATACAATATGAATTACTCAAAAATTTTAAACTGGCCGCTAAAAAACTAAGTTAGTTTCCACATTTTCGGGAGAATGCGAAAATAATCCAGCATTATGTTTATCGTGTTTTCAAAAAAGACACTGAAATCAGAGAATTTTTTTATCTAAATACTGGTGTATCTATGCCATTCTTTTAATTCGAAAGACAAACGTTTTACAAGCTTGTTTTATTGAAATTTTATAACTTGGGTTATATTACAAGTATGTTTCTTTTTATATAAGCACAGAATGACTCCGATGCATCACCTGTGATCACCAATTGGCAAATAATTTTACTTGGTGTAGTTATATACCATTGGTAACTGCTTCATAGCTATATCTTTATACCACCACACATAGTTCCATATTTAAGACACATATGTGATATTTCACCGGTAATACATATGGTACACGGATAAATCTATAGGTATGTAGCTCCGGTGATACATATGGTACCACAAGATGGATTCTTAAAATACTTTGGTAATCAACGTGTTAAAATAATCATCAGATTTAAGTGTACTTATTTTTGTCATAAGGTTTTACATCCTGAAACCGGTTGGACGTGTACCTCAACTTATTTATGTTTTGAGCTAGCCTACACAGTTCGCTGAAATTCTCACAACATCCTATATACAGTTCGATTCCCCTTCTATTGTTTTCTCATTATATGCCCTATTTCACCGAGATTCGGTAGTATGTGAAAGGGGTTAAGCAGTCTGTGGCTACCAAGGTTCCCCTAACACTTAGACATTTGCCGTATTAATAGTTTCCAGTAAATCCTTTCGCAAAATTAACATTAGTTGAGAATATTGCAAGACCAATACCTATAGTTGTTTCTCATTTAGTTAAAACTAAGATTAATGTAAGCGCTTACAACATGTAGGTAAGATAAAAACACAGTTAATATTATTTCAGAGATGTATTTCATAAATGTATTAGAAAGCGTAAATTAGCAACAGCAGCAATGAACACTGTCAGCAGTTGCATCATAAATTCACACTCACGCAGTGTAAATACTACGGTTTATTTAATTTCGGCTTTATAAGTCACAGTGAGAAAACCATCTAAACTAAGACGAGGCTTACTTTAAAATCCAAGAAAATCCCTACGTTTCAGTGCACTAAACTTTCATTCTTAGCGTAACCTAAATCCTCATTTTGACTACAAGATACCTTTCCGCTACGCACAGAAGATAAACGATATAAACGGTAGGTTAAATTTAATGCCATCTAAATTTTGTAAGCAGGAAGCTTTGATGAATTTCAAGAGCTTGGTAACATTAATGTTAAGTTTCTTTGTTTACTTGCCGCATCGTGATTTCCATACTAATAAAGCTATTTAGCGAGAGTTCTACACAAAGGCAATTGAAAGCCTTTACGTTTTCGTTTGGTCCCAAATCAGGTACTGCAAAATGTTAATTTATTTTAAATTAAATTCAGTGTCATTAGTTGCATAAACGATTAATTATGGACATACTTTAATTAAAGACTGGAAGTTTTGGATTATGATCATGTTCTGTAAAATCATTCGTACCCAAATTTTCTGTTGACAAGCTCAACACCTGTATGTTCACTAGTAAATTCACAAAGGATGCGAAGTTAAACGTCAAAATAAAAAAAAAAAATAATGTTAAAATTTCATAGTAGCTCTTAAATTTTTAAACTCGCATGCAATTTTTACACATATTCTGCGTTTTCACAAAATTTACGGTCTAAAGATATTGCCAATAGAAAATTTCCTAGTAATCCCCTTACCCGCTATTAGAAGTCTTACTATAGTCATCCCATATAAATATTTAGTAAAGGCCAAATAAACATGACAGTTATTACGAAATGTACATTATTTATTATTTAATAAATATAACGCAGTTTAGTTCAACTTTCAACAAGTTATTTGGATTAGAGCGTTAATACTTTTTGCTGATATATAATGTCACTCATTTTTGCACCAAACGTCATAACCATCCTTCAAATCATAACTAATAGAAATTTTTAGCATATTTTAGCACCCTTTAGTAGGGGACAAACAATACTACTATAGTAAGCCTGCTTATCGTAAAAGGCGATTAAAAAGCATAGCAAAGGGCAGCAGCCTTGCAGGCTAAAAGATATTGGAGGAGAGTCGGTTGGTCTCGGGCGATCCTCAATAATTTACAAGGTTGTTGGGAGTTGACTGTGACACATGCGGCTTTTTGCTAAAATCTTTAAAAACTGCGTTGTGGAAAGATATGGGAAGCTACCACAATATTTTCCAGGTATGCGTGGCCTAAAACACGAACTATGTATGATGGAGAGCTCACAAATAAAATTCTTGTCTGAAGGTAAAGTACCCCCTCATTCGGATTTCCGGGAAGGAGTACTTGGTGCTCGCCATCGTAAGAATTTTAAAAAACGATTTGATTTAGTGATAAGGACTTGAAATGTAAGGTCATTACTTAGAGTAGATAAGTAAACGAACTTATTAGTGGCGATGAGAAAGAGAAAGCTGGACATTTTAGGTATTAGTGAGGTGAAATGGCCAGATAGTAATGACATTTGGAAATATAATTAAGGAATAATTACAACTTCCTCAACTAATGGACAGGCAGAGGTAGGAATAGTGTTAAATAAAAGATTAGGATGTAAAGATAAAGAGTACTTACAATTTAGTGATAGAATAGTTATGGTTAGATTGAGTACGAAACCCACAGACACTGTTATATTACAGGTTTACATGCCAACAACTCACTACGAGGATGAGGAAGTAGAAAAGATATACGAAGATATAAATATTATAGTGAGAAAAGTAAAGGGAGATGAGAATTTAATAGTTATGCGCTATTTTAATGCGTCAGTGGGAGAAAGTAATGAGGTATGGTAGACGAAATGATAGAGGAGAAAGATTAGTTGAGTTTCGCCAGGAACATAGATTAGTAACTGTAAACACCCTATTCGAACAACATGTTAGAAGATTTACCTGAAAAGCGCCAGGTGATAGGGCTAGATACCAAATAGATTATATTATAGTTAAGCAAAGATTTAAAAACCAAGTTAAAAACTGTCGTAGTTATCCAGGCGCTGACATAGATAGCGATCATAACTTAATTAAAATAAAGTGTAATCTAAAATTTAAAAAAATGGGAAAGGCTAAAAGAGAGGGATGGGATCTAGGTAAGCTTAACGATGCGGTTTACTCTATGGTTTACACGAAGCACGCGCCAAGAAGTGCCGCGAGTGATAAACGTTATTTCGCATGTGCAAGAACACAGTGTAGTGATTGGAAAATCCACATAAAAGAATCGATTTGTCGTTCGAACTGACCGCATCGCTGTTTTACACGTTCTACGTAGAACAAATTAATTAGATGGACCGCTTTTCTTCAGAACCGCCGCTCTTGAAGTAAATGTGCTTCGCTACAACCGCAAAAGTCAAAGTAGAAGTTACATGGTTTTTTCATTGGCACGGCTTTATAAACACCAGGTTAATGCATTTAGTAAACGCTTGAACTGATTAAAAACATTAACCCGTAACTGCTGTGAAGCAATTTTAAGTACGCACACACTGTTCACCGGTCAAATTGACCGGCACGAATCGTGTTTTATGTATATTACGTATACCTTAAAGGGTGATACGTTTCACTAATTACATTATTCGACTCTCCCCTATAATATTTGTTTCAATAAACCCCTTTCCCCCTCCATTCCTAAAATAAATTTATAAAAAAACAACCCAGCAAAATTGAAGCATTTATTCAAATTAATATAATCATAATACATTCATAAAATAAAAAATAAACATATAATATAGAAAAATGATATACCTAACAGAAAAATTTAAACACATTCCTTGCAAATATACCTGGAACATTGTGAGCACACAGGTTTTTTACAAGTTATGCAACCATGCGATGCTTTTCTTTCTTTTTTAGCAGGACACAAATAACAAGTCTTACGCTTCGGCAATTTTCCTGTTTCAGTCTGTAATCCATCCGCTGCAGATACGAGTATAGCAATTTTTAAAATTCGTCTAATAATAAATCGGATTTCTGGTGCTGTACGAGGATTCATCAAACGACGTTCCATTTCTGGTTTTACTAATTCGAGGGCCAATTGTTTTATGAAATCAATTCGTTTCAATGCCAAATTATTTTTACATGCACTGTAAAGTATGAATGCATTGATACTACTTATATCCAATATTCTGAAAAATATGGCCATAGGCCATCGTCTTGTTCTTCGTCCAGAACAATAAATCGCGCATTTCTCATCCAGGGCATCAACTCCAGCCTTAGTCGAATTGTAATACATAATAATTTCTGGTTTATTTGTAACGGGGTCAGTAACTTTTGAATGATGCATAGAACTTACTAACAAAGCTACTTTACCTTTCTTTGGAACATATGAAACCAAAGCGATACCTGACGTAAAGCCATACAAACTTGAAGCAATTGGTCTGTGTTTGCTAGGCTGAAATTCTGGTGGAATTTCTCTTTTATTCTTTTTTATGGTGCCAACATAAGTAAGATCTTTTGTCTCTAATAGGTGAACAAGGCCTATTGATGTAAACCAATTATCGGCAGTTATATTGCGATTAGTCATTTGAATTGGTTTTGATAGTCGTATTACAGATTGAGTCGGTTTAGATAGCTCTTGTTCTTCTGGTGAAAGAATTCGACAGTCTGGTTCTTTCCCAGAATATATATAACCATTCAAAAAGTAATGAGTTTTGCTATCTGTAAGTGCCATTATTTTTATTCCATATTTACATGGTTTATTTGGCATGTACATCCGGAACTTGCATCTACCACGAAAACTTACCAGCATTTCATCGATCGTTGCACATTCTCCCACACTGTAAAGTTCCTGACAATTTTTTACAAAAGATTTAAATATAAAAGATATTGGTGCTGTAGGATCCAGTATTTTGCGTTCCTTTCTGCTTTGAGGATCGTCGAATCTCAAGGTACTAAGCAAAAAAAGGAAGCGACATTTACTCATAACTACTCGAAAAATGTCCCTTCCTGAACCATCAGCTGCAAAAATTGCATTTACATCTTCATGATTTGATTTGAATGCAGCAGAAAAATAGAGCAATCCTAGAAAAGCCTTTAGTTCAATTATATCTAATACTTTTAGTTCTGGACGATTTGGTTTTTTGTATTTTTCTCTTTCTCTTTCAATTCGAGTATTAGTGCAACGCAAAACTTCAGATAAAATATTGTTGTCCATAAGTAAATTCCACATTTCTTCTGGAGTTGTACTCTCTAGTCTAGGATGTTTTCGTAAACCAGGCCGCTGAGATATAATGTTGCGTTTTTGAGTTTTCCTTTTCGGCTTACTTGGTTCAGCAGTCCAAGAAAATTTATTTTTTCCAAAATATTGTTTTCTGTTGGCTGCAGTTACATTTTCATTACTAGTTTCGCTGGCTTCGTCGCTATGCTCATTTTCATTCTCTCTTCCGATGTCTTTGTTATCACTTTCACTGTCTTCCTCAATCGAATCGGAGTCATGCTCACTTTCTATGACAAATCCGCAGTCAGATTCTAAGTCACTTTCTACTTCGTCATTATCCGGTAAAGTGTCGTCGTCAACCTTTTCAAACCATTTCATAACCGTCTCTTCATAGTCTTTGTAGGTTATCTTTACTTGCCTAGATGTATCGGGGCGTGATTCCATAATAAAACAACCTAAAATAAAATAACAAAATAAAATAATAATAATAACAAAAAAAAATGTGTAACGTACTTACTGCATCCGGTCAAATTGACCGGTAGGAAACGGAATTGATTAATATCTTGACAAATAACACGACCACACAACTGCGGGTATATCAGTCGACTGACATTCAGAACGTAAGAAAATACACTGACGGATGAATACGCCACTAGAGAATTAACCGCGTTATTTAAATTTGAAATAATGCAATGGTCAAATTGACCGGAGAACAGCAGTTACGGGTTAATTATATGTTGTTTGTTAATTATTACTTAAATTTTATATACAGTCCACTTTTCTTTCCTAATTAGCTATTGTAGTTTTGTTACCGCATTTACATTTGGTTAACTTCTCGCCGGATTTGAGTAAACAACAAACTCAGATAATTAATTTACCGCTCATCAGAGCATTGACAGTTAATTAGCATAATTTGTATCGCTGAGTTGTTTACGAGCATTTGTTATCTACTTTGCAATAGGTTTACGTATTTTGTTATCGCCGCTAGGTTATTAAAATCGTCAAGTTCTCGTTCTTTATCTCGTCCGCTTTTGTATTTAACTTAACCATGGCAGGAAAGTTGAAGCGTAATTGTTTTCTACGGAACATTGCAATTAATTCGCTAGAGGAAATGTTTGAAATCGCTCACAAATGTACGGTCGAAGCAACCTTTTTAAATTTATTTCGCGCAAAGTATGAATCTCTGGAAACCGTTAAAGAAAATTTTCCTACACACCATAGTTGGATAGTAGGTGCAATTTCTTCCGCCGGTAACGCTGAAGAACAATTTGAAATGGAAACCGGTATACGTAAACGCTTTGACAACAACTACTGTCAAATAAAAACGCTCTATTTCAAGCTGTTTACCAGCCAATCTTTGCCTCAGGCTGATCTGTCCCCGCCGCTAGAATTTAAAAGTCAAAAGTATCACTTCGCCCGGTGACGCTGCCGACGTTTGATGAGAAAAGTTGTTTATTTGAAAGTTTTGGTAGTTTAGTTTATCTTAATAACGATTTGTCGGTCGTAGATAAATTTTCGTATCTTCAATCAGCACTAAAAGATTCCGCACTACCAACCATTAAAAACTTTGACCTTACAGAAGCCAATTACGCTCTTGCATAAACAAAAACTTCGCGAAAAATATCGTAATATTCGTCACATTACCTCTGCTCTATGGAACAATATAGATAAATTTCCCAAATTAAACTCCGATAACCCCGTCGGTTTGCAAAAATTAGTTGATACTTTTGTCGATAATTTACAAGCTCTTAAAAAATTTAATTTACCCATAGAGCAATGAGATTTTATTCTTGCACAAATGATCTTGAATCGCTTGGATGTACACACTCCTCGTAGTTTTGAAGTACATCAAGATCCGACCGCTATCCCATCTTATAAAAAGTTAATTGCTTATCTGGAAAATACGTGTAAATCCTTATCAAATTTGTCGTTAAATCATAAAACTGATTTAAATATAGTTATTCATTCCAATAACCCGTCTAAGCCTCGATCTGCCGTTTCCATGTTAGTACAGACAAAACTTAATGTTAATAAATGTCCGCTTTGCAAACAAGATCACAATCTTTATCGCTGTAATGATTTTGTTAAACTTTTGTCGCAAGATCGCTACAACTTTGCAAAAAACATCTTTGTATTAATTGCCTTAGCAAGTCTCACATTTTAAATAAATGCCGGTCTACTTTTTCATGCCGCCAATGCAATCAACGTCATCATTCGTTATTACACTTTGATCGCGTTCCGTCTAAACCCGCTTTCGCTGCTAGTAATCAGGCTCGCTTGAGCCCGAACACCGCCGCCTCTAGGTATCACCTGGCACTACTCCCGCTATTCAAGACCGCTACAAGCCTCCCGCTGCTAATGCCTCTGAGGAATCATCAAATTCGTTTAGCTGTTCTGGTGCGTCACCTTCGAATGTCGTTTTTTTTAATTCTTTAGCTAAACCTTCAGTTGTTCTACTTTCCACCGTTCAAGTGGAAATTGCTGATATATCTGGTTCTTTCTATAAATTTCGCGGTTTACTCGATTTGGGCAGCATGACTTCTTTTATTTCGCAAAGTAGTGTGAAACGTTTAGGTTTTCATACTACTCCACATTCTCTTACCCTTAGTGGTTGAGGTTCCATGCGCTCAGCTGCCCGGCATGGCACTGTCACCGTTTCGCTCAAACCAATAGGTGTTTCTTCACCAATTATTAATTTTCAAGCTGTAGTACTTCCCAAAATTTGTGAAAATTTACCTACTTCTAATACTTCTTTACAACATTTCCATCATCTGGCTAACCTCAAGCTAGCTGATCCGCTCTTTGCTCAATCTGGACCCATTGATTTCTTACTTGACGCGGATATTTTTCCCCAAGTGTTATTAGACGGTCGCATCCAGGGTGATAGCGATCATCCTGTTGCTATTAATTCCATTTTTCGAAATGTTTTAATGGAAAACATACCTTCATCGCCCGCTTCTGAAATAACTAGCTTGTTTTGTATGACAGATTCTACTCCCCATTGGAAGATATTGTCGCTAAATTCTGGGAAGTCGAAGCTGTCCCCGCCGCTCAACCTTTCACGCCTGAAGAAACTCTGGTTGAAAAACATTTTGTCGATACGTTTCGCCGCAATGAACAAGGTCGCTATGTCGTCTCATTGCCGTTTAGAGATCAGGAACCATTTTTTCCAGGTAGTCGGGATCTTGCCTTACAACGATTTGTTGCTTTAACAAACGTCTACTCAAGCAACCTCGTGTTTACGAACAATACGTTTCGTTCATGCATCAATATCTTGATTCTCAACATATGCAATCTGTTGTTATTGGGTATCATTCGGACTTTTCTTATTACATACCGCATTATTGCTTTGTGAAACCCAAAAGCGTAATTACGAAATTACGAATTGTTTTCAACGCTTCCGCTAAAACTCTGTCTCAATCGTAATTAAACGATCACTTGTTTGTTGGGCCAAAGCTGCAATCCGATATTACCGCAATTTTGTGACAATTTCGTTTACAACCTTATGTTGTCACTGCCGATATTCGTCAGATGTACTGACAAATTCTTGTAAATCTCACTCAGTGTGACTATCAACAAATTGTTTGGCGCTTCTCCCCTGAGGAGCCCATTCAGGATTTTAAATTAAATACCGTTACGTATGGAACCACCTGTACTCCCTTTCTTGCCATACGCACACTTCAGCAGTTGGCCGTGGACAAGGGAGTTCTTACCCGTTAGCCACTTTCGCACTTCGCCACCATACTTATGTTGATGACATCGCTACTGGTGGAGATTCTATTGAATCAACCCTCGCTCTACGTAATCAACTATTTGCTCTTTTAAAACTTGGTGGTTCTGAACTTCATAAATGGTCAAGTAACCATCCCGAATTGTTAAAAGATCTTTCCACTACGTAGCAATTCGCACAACCCCGCTCCTTTGAGGATCCTGATATTCAACCCTTAAAAGCTTTAGGTCTTCAATGGAACCCCACTTCACATAATTTTTGTTTTCTAGTTCAGCCACTAAGTACCTGATGTACCAAACGCAACCTACTTTCTAACTTAGCCTGTATTTTCAACTACATGGGACTTTTATCCCTTCTCACTTTTCTGGTAAAACACTTAATTCAACGTTTTTGGTCGTTAAAATTAGATTGGGATGCTCCCTTCCCCCTGACATTCTGCGTTAGTGGGAGAGATACTTGCATGAGTTACAGTTTCTTTCGGATTTCGCTTTACCCCGCTTGCTTATCCCGCCACAGTGTACTACGTGCGAAGTTCACAGCTTTGCTGACGCTTCCGAACGTGGTTACTGTGCTGTTGTTTATATTCGCTTTGTTACTCCTTCCGCCTTTGAGATTCGCTTAGTGTGCGCTGTCTAAGATCGCACCCCATCGTACAATCTCTTTACCCCGTCTCAAATTGTTGGCAGCCACATTGGCATCCAAATTATTAGTCTTTGTCCTCGAAACCTTTGATTCGAATCTTACTTTTCATAAAGTTTACTGTGGGTCTGACTCCATGGTAGTACTTTTGTGGATTTGTTCCCCGCCGCAGCGTTGGAAGACTTTAGTCACCAATCGTGTTGCTTACATTCGGGAAAGCACGTCTCGCGCCTCTTGGCATCACATGCCCTCCACCGCAAATCCTACCAACGTCAGGTCACGTGGTTTACTCCTTACCGACTTGTGCCAATGTTCTTTATGATGGGCGGCCTCACCAACTTTGTATCGGGCTTTCGAAAACTACAGTCCATATATTCCGCCTTCAGATATTCCTAAAGTTCTCACTGAACAACGCTCAGTTGTTTTATCCGCTGTCGTAACATCCTCTTGGATTCAATCAATTCCAGAAAATCACTCTTTCTTTCCATTTATTACTCGCATTGGTGCTTGGCTTTTCCGTTTTCGTCATAATCTACGTCACCCACTCGAAAAGTACTCCGGACCTTCGTCATCTTCTGAGTTGCACAATGCTTTGATCCTTTTGCTTGCGTATATTCAACAATTTTATTTTGCTATCGAGCTTGAAGCCATTCATTCAGGATCCCCTTTAAAAAAGAGTTTTCGTAAATTGTCCCCTTTATTCGTGATGGAATTTTGCGCGTTGGAGGCCGCCTGGCTCACGCGCCTTTGTCCTCTGACCGTAAATTTCCTGCTTTGTTACCTAGCAAAAGTCGATTAACTGATCTGTATGTTACTTACGTTCATTTAAAATACTTCCACGCGGGCGCTCAAACGGTTCATTTTCTCGTCAGTCAGCACTACTAGATTATTTCTGGAAGGCAATCTATCCGTCGTATTTTGAGTCACTGTCTATCGTGTTGGAAGACCAATCCGGTCGCATTGCAACTTCCTATGGGCAACCTGCCTTCCTGTCGAACTCAAGTCAAACCCTTTTTATGTTTGGGCATCTACTTCGCTGTTCCATTTTCTATTACTGTGTCAAAGCTCTGCCCTTTGCCCTCAATGTAGAAAAAAGAATTCTTTTTTCTTCTTTTGGTTTTTGTAGATCCTTTTTTTTGCTTGGTCATTCCGTCCCCCCCTTCCGTCTTATAATTATTTTTTCTTTAAAATGCCTTGCATTTTGGTGGGCGGTATATTCCGTTTATATTGTAAATAATTTATAACTACATTTTACTTTCTTTTGAGTTTGTTGATTATTTACGTCCGGCTCGGGATATTTAAATTTGTTAGTGTAAAATTTCCATGGTTTACTCGAAGCACACGCCAACAAGTTCAGCGAGTGATAAATGTTATTCCGCATGTGCAAGAACATAGTGTAGTGATTGGAAAATCCACAAAAGAAAATCGATTTGTCGTTCGAACTGACCGCATCGCTGTTTTACACGTTCTACGTAGAACAAATTAAAAAGATGGTCCGCTTTTCTTCAGAACCGCTGCTCTTGAAATAAATGTGCTGCGCTACACCCGCAAAAGGCAGAGTAGATGTTACATCGTTTTTTCGCTGGCACGGCTTCATAAACATTAGGCGAGTACTTTTAGTAAACGCTTGAACTGATTAAAAACTTTAATTATATGTTGTTTGTTAAGTATCACTTAAATTTTATATACAGTCTACTTTTCTCTCCTAATTAGCTATCGTAGTTTTGTTACCGCATTTACATGTGGTTAACTTCTCGTCGGATTTAAGTAAACAACAAACTCAGATAATTAATCTACCGCTCATCAAAGCATTGACAGTTAATTAGCATAATTTGTATGGTTGAGTTGTTTACGAGCATTTGTTATCTACTTTGCAATAGGTTTACGTATTTTGTTATCGCCGCTAGGCTATTAAAATCGTCAAGTTCTCGTTATTTATCTCGTCCGCTTTTGTATTTTATTTAACCATGGCAGAAAAGTTGAAGCGTAATTGTTTTTTACGGAACATTGCAATTAATTCGCTATAGGAAATGTTTGAAATCGCTCACAAATGTACGGTCGAAGCAACCTTTTTAGATTTATTTCGGCCAAAGTATGAATCTCTGGAAACCGTTAGAAAAAATTTTCTTTCACACCATAATTAAATAGCAGGTGCAATTTCTTCCGCCAGTAACGCTGAGGGACAATTTGAAATGGAAGACGGTATACGTAAACGCTTTGACAACAACTACTTTCAAATAAAAGCGCTCTATTTCAAGCTGTTTACCAGCCAATTTTGCTCGGGCTGATCTGTCCCCGCCGCTAGAAACTTTAAAATTATATATACAGTCTACTTTTCTCTCGTAATTAGCTATCGTAGTTTTGTTACCGCATTTACAATGATAAAACTCACAATTGGTTAGCAGTCTGGCATGTTGGCAGCGATTTGTTGTTTAAGCCTTACCATAACATATAATTTAACACTTTTCCTTTTTTGGATGGAATAACCAGGTAATATTTCATTTTCTTATAAACGGGAATCGCGTATACATGTTGGAGTTCTTTAACAACCATCGGGTTGCTAATATCTATGTAGAGTCAGATAGATAAGAAAAATGAGTATAGGTAGATCTATACCAAGCTATATTAGTCAAATTATTAGAAATTTAGGTTGTGAAGGGTATGTAGAACTTTTTAGATTAGCACAGAATAGCAAAGATGTTGTTACGTTTATTTTCGGCTAAGTTAATAACATCCTTTTCTGGTAATGCATCATTCATTCGAATAGAAACCGCTTAGATCTTTACAACATGCTCCTGTATCTTTTACCGCTTTACAATAGTACACTTCCGAATAATTTGCATTTCAATCTATTTACGTTACCAAATGAAGATTTCCAATATTAGATTAGATAGTCGGTACCTTATTCTAGCTGTGTGTACGCGGACTTACTATTCTGATAGCATATACGTACTTCCTGATTGCAATGACCTAGGTATTCGTTGAAATAATGTATCGGACTATTGGATAAACCCGTGTTTCAAGTTTTAATCACCTGTTCGATAACACTAGCATTTTGCGTGGAATGCTTATTGTTGAAAACGAACTGTTTGTTACTAAATTCTGTTCTAGAGACAACAACGATTACTTGTTGCCGTCGTAATTTTTTTTTTGGGTTTCCGTTCTTCCGAATTTCGCACACACCTTTGTGTGGTAAGTATTTGTAATTAGAAAAAAATGTACTTTTCTTTTGTATCGGTTCTAATCTTTGCCTGTAATTTTTTTGTTTTCTAGCGTCTTCTGGGGGATACTACCGTCCTGCCACCTGGGCCCTAAATGATGAGGCGAGTGCCGCCCCTTTTTATGACACAACTTGCGTGGTCCTAGGCTCCGCTACTCCGCTCCGACCCTAAGGAAGGTTAATAGTGTTGATCCGTTATTTGCTATATGGGTTTTATTATATATACTGATCCTCTACCGTGAGAACTTAACGTAATGAGCTATATTCTTACGATGGTAATTTTCTATTTAAGACAAATATTGCTATGATCGGAAATTTTGTTAATTAATGACCTGGTAGTGAAAATGATTGTACATATATGAGTGTATATGGATTATTCATATTGTAACTACAGGGACCACTGTAGTCATTTATTTGTGGGTACTTGTTTCTGGGCTTACTATGATCACTTGGAGCTGTGGTTTTTAGAGTTGTACTGTTTTTTTTTTTAATTAAGATGGGGGAGCGACCTAAAAACTACAGCTCGCCATTGTAAAAAAATGCTTTCTTTTGAGTTTTGCTTTTAGATGTACATTGTAGTTATTGAGTGTGCATTTTTGAGTACTACTGTGTTCCTGTAATATATATTTTGTTTAATTATAAGTTTTTTTTTGATGTTTTGTTATGAGTTATGAATGAGCTCGAGTAAGGTTTTTTTTTTATTTCAGGCCTCCCTTTATTTCGTAGTGGAAATATCCCCCCTATTGACCGACCGAGCCCGGTCATCACTTACTTTTGGTTTTTTTTGTAGACTACGGCAGTGTACGTAGCAAAATTAGAGCTGTGTCAAACCGACCTTAAGTAAGGTCAAAAACAAAATGAAATGATGATGAGCACATTGACTGAGGCACCAGATATTCTATGAATACCACTGGCGCGGTACGGGATACATAGGCCTCGTTCATATATTGAAAACAGTGCTCTAGCTTTATAATTACTGTCGTATTAGGTATTTTCAGATGTCTACTTTAATGATATCATCTTCCTATTTACGTAAACCGCATATCAAGCCTCTTAATTGCACTGGTCGGTACGGTTATTTTATATACTCAGTATTTTTGATAAAAAATTGAAGATAATTAAAATAATGTCTACGAGCTGCCCTTGCTTTGTTCCTCTGAATTTCTGAGGGTGGTTTGTGTTTAGTTTGGTTAGGTTTACTGTCCATAGTCGGTCTTTTTTTTGTAAGAGTCTGTCCAATAACATTTAGTGGGTTGGTAATCTTTAGGGTTAAAAACGCACTTTTTGTTACGTTTTAAGCATGGTATGCAAACTGAGGGTTGTCCGTGCTTGGGGCAGTCTGCCCTTTTGTGTCTGGAGCCATCTTCCCCACAGTGTTCACATGTATCGGTGATGCATATGCAATGTTTTATGACGTGTCCTAAATCGAGACATCGTAGGCATTTGGGTACTACTGGAAGTCTTTCGCTGTAAAACAGCGACATTCAATATAGAGTTTCCCTATATTTATTAATATATTCAACTTGCCACTTACTGTCGCAATATGATGTTGAGCCGGTTTGTTATTCGGTCCTGTTTTGAAACTAAGTTGAAAGTTATTCCCAAAATTTTTAACTCTTATAACGATGAGGTAATGAATACCGCCAAATGCAGAAGGGCATTTAGAATTATTAAGCAGGCACAATCGATTAATATGCTTATATTCGTGGACGATATAGTGGTATTTACATCTAGCAAGGAAGAGTTAGAAGCAGCCCTTAATGCAATGGAAACAGTACTAAGAAAGAGATACAGTATGAAAGTTAACAAAAATAAAACTAAAATATTAGTACATAGAGGCGGGGAAAAATCAGAATATAATTAGAAAACCAGAATTTACGAAAGATTCAGGATTTCTACTACCTATAAAGCCCAACAGCGCAAGCTGGGAATGGTGCAAAGGATATGAAACAAAGATTAACACAAGGCCGTGCTGCATGTAACAAGAAAAAGCAACTTCTATGTTCGAAGACAGCAAACATGGATATAAGGAAAAGACTGCCAAAAGCGTATGTGTGGAGCACAGCAATGTACGGCTATGAAACGTGGACAGCAAGAGAAACGAACAGTAAAAAGAGAGAAGTCTGTGAAATGTGATTCTACAAACGTATGATGAAAATATCACGGACAGATATAGTTAGGAAGAAAGAGGTACTATAAATGGTAGGGGAAAAAAGAAATATGTGGAAAACAGTAATAATATAAAAGAGAATGATAAAACACGTATTAAGGTTTGAGGAATAGTGCGTGATATATCAGATGCAGCGATGGGAAAAAGAGAGTTAGAAGTAGATCTAGATTAGACTATTGCACACAAATAGTGAAAGATAGGCTCTTAGAATTTCAGGAAATTGTATAGGTTTGTTCATATAATAGCAAACAAAAGAGGCACATGTTCAACTAGTTCCAGGACAGAAAACCAGAGTATACCAGAGACACAACTTGCTCAACATTTTTATTACTAGTTACTATGTAATTAAAGTAGTGCATTTGCACTTTAATTGCAAATAACTCACATATAATTCGATTTAGGTTGTTAACGCTAAAGTGCTACGGTTTTTCCATGTAAATAAAATAAAAAGGACCTTTTCAAGAATGCGAACACTTAAAATTCTTTCTACCAAGCTTTAGAATGATGTTTGTAGCTCTATGCAAAAAACTACAGTTAGTCAAAATTGCCTCGTTTATTATATAAGTAGGCACTTATTCTAAAGAAATATCTATGTTATTGTCATTATAACCTTCCACGTTAATAGCTGTCCATCCCATAAAATACACTAATTTGAGGCAAAGTGAACGGTAGAAAGAATTCCAACAGGGTTCTGAGTGATATCGAGCCAAGCGGCTAAACACAGCTTGTTTGCTGTGTTCCTAAAATATTTCAGCTCATTAGAACACAAATGTTGATAAATTTCAGGCTATAGAAGAAACTATATACGTTTGTGGAACATTGAAATAGCAAGAGGTTGTTAACTGCTTCAAATTAATCACAGAAAGCAATAACACAACAATCAATTACTTATTCACTGTATCACAAAAACAATGGATATTCTTCACACATAGCAAATCTGCAAAATATTCTTGAACTCATGCCACGAATTTTTATATCTAGATACGATTCAGTTTGATATCATTCGTTATTTACACTGACAAGTTAGCTCAATTTTAAGAATGAAAAGTTGTATTCGTCAGACTGAAATAGCTTCCTTCTCAGATGACTTTCAAAGTAAAATGGCAGTCGATTCTGTCGTTTCTTGTAGGATAACGAGTGAGCTGAAAATTAATCCTATCTCAACAAGTTCCAGAGTTTGTTCTAGAACATCTCTTCTGATGTTCTGGTGAATTTTCAAATAGCATTTCACTTTAAATTGCACTCACCAAAGTTTGCAACGAAATTTTGTTTAAAAGCGTCGTTTTAGGATTTACCGGATAAAGGGAAGATGCGTAAAAAATTTAAACTGTTTTAAATAAACTTGACTTGAAATTAAAAGCAAAACTGACTGATTAAACTTTAAGATAATTTAAGATTAAAATTCTCTGAGTAATGGGCAAGAGTGTGTAGATCCATGCGTTTTCATCCGGAATGTCTAAATTTAACATAGAATTACTTTTGAGACTAATGAGTGAACAAAACAACGAAGTTAATCAGGCAATATTACAAAGATGAGTTCTTCGTGAATGCTGCTTCGCATTTCTCAGTAAAGTTCGATAAAAAGTTTATCTCTTATTGCTGCGGGTTCAACATCACCAAGCCAAACTTCGAACAATCGTGATCTGATTCTTTGCTTTTATTGCTACTGATTGATTTTAAAAGGAGCTATTTTCAATTTT
This sequence comes from Platerodrilus igneus, assembly GCA_036346225.1. Lineage (NCBI taxonomy): Eukaryota > Metazoa > Arthropoda > Insecta > Coleoptera > Lycidae > Platerodrilus > Platerodrilus igneus. The sequence continues at coordinate 4,380,274 of JARFIW010000333.1, read as the reverse complement.
CTTGCTCCCTTTACCAGCACCACCTCTTAACTGATGTTTGGAATTCGTAAACATTCCACACGAGCTTTTCTAAGGGAAAGCCGTCAGTATTTTATATCAACGCAGTCAGTGTAATTGAAAATCCTGAAAATTTGATTTAAATATTGGGGTCCCGTTTTTGGTGTTATTGTTTTTAATAAAATATTACCATACTACCCGAGTTTTGTAAAGTTCACTTATTGATTGCAGTTATTTGTATGGAAGTTTTCTTATAAAGGGTGTCCCATAACGTCCTTTTTAATCGTGCGCCATTTTTTACTTCTCTTATTGGGGACCGTGTTCTTGCCATTTTTAGTATCTCTTGCGATTCCTATTTGTTTGTTAGTTGTTTTTTTTTTAATTTGGAATGGTTCAGGAGCAAACAACGAATTCTTATTGTAAAACCTTTATATCAAAATCATGAAAGTGCGACCAAAGTGGTAAGATGACAGCGCGTAACTCTCGCGAGATATGAATAGGTTAAAAAGATATTGGCAGTAAACATAAAAATCGTTATGAAAATTCCAAAATTCCAGAATGTTTTAACTAGATGTTTTTGAAGAATATTTTTAAGAAATTGGACTGTGGGAACTTGACGTTCAATGATTATTTCCTGTAAACGTTTATTTATTTTTAAAAAATATTTTGAAAAAATTACAGCATGAGTATTGGGTGCTACTTCTATCAACATAGGAGCTGCAGAAATAGTTTAAATGTTTTTATCGCCACAGGGACTTCTACGTCCGGGTCACAGAGTATTCTGGAACAGATCAGTTTTATTAGGGGAACAGTGTAGCGCTTTTTGATCTGGCGTTGACCAGAATAATACATCGGAATGTAAACTGAGGGTTTCAATACACCAAAAGTAATTTGTGTGCACCATGTGGTGTAGCATCTTCAAGTACTTGATGCTTGACAGATGATGCGGTGCAAGATCACTCGATTGACAGATACGAGGGTTTTATATTTAAAGGTTATTAATATTACAATAGGTATATTCGAGATGTACAATAGGAAATCTCGAGAAGGTTTTTACATAATCGTTGTAGGTACCGGAGATTTCGAGAACAATTAAAATATATATAAATTTGCCGGCGTAGTTACGCCATGTCAGTTCTAATAGAAACACTGATTATGAAAAATCACGATGTTAGTTCTAATTAAAGTTAAGTTTTGATGTAAAGCTTATATTATGATATGCTTTAGTTTAAAGCTTTAAAGGATGTGATATAAATGTTGATATAAATAACTGTTCATAGAAGTTACTGTAGTGATTACATAAATTAATTGTAGTGTTTTGAGATTAATTTAATTAACCCATATATTACTGAAGTGTTTTTTATGGTTACAAAAGAATTGAATGTCGAAAATAATCAAACTACATCTTTAAACTACTAGTTCGTAAGTAGAGAAACAGGTGCGCCCATATGTTTCGAAAAATGGTGCTATCGTTTTAAAAAGACAGCAGGGTTAAAGGCTACTATAAGGTTAAAATATAATATTTATTTAGTAATTGAAAATAATACTAAACCAAGTCAACATCAATCTGAATTAAATCTTACGAGCTAAAAAATTAATAAGTTTATCGGTTGTGTAAATTTATTTGCGATAATATAAATTGAAGCACTCTTTGGGTGTAATGCAACTTCCCATTCTTCACACCTATATTGCACGCACTTTCTCATGACACTGTCCACACTGAGACTGCTCATCTTGGTATGTAATTAAATGATCGATTTGATCATATCGTGAAAATTTGTGTGCCAAACTGGAAGTTTTGGCCACTCCCCCCTTGTTGATTTTTATAAGTTTCAAGCAAATTCATGGCAGATGCCTTCCTAAAACTTAACTGATCTTTTGGTACTTTGTTAATTCTGTGTAATTGCCAAGCATTTTGTATACCCATGTCAATGCATTGACAAATCAACGGAAAGTACCATTTCTTGCCACGAATAGATGTGCGATACAAACTGATGTTTTGATCACATCTACCACACAGCCCATGTAAGCATTATTAGATTTAATATGACCAGGTTGATCAAATGTGATGTTGTTTTTTTCAGTTCAAGAATATCTTTTGACTTGATTGATTGGGCAAACTTTTATACCTCGATTTTTAAGTTCATTCAGAAGAGAACGAGATGTGAAGAAATTGTCAAAAAAGAAATGGTATAGTTGGCCAACAGCTCTAAAATATCTGCATATTGTAGAATGACACCAGGACCTAAACCCATTACTTTATAATTATCTGTTAAAACCATCGATGCTCCTTGGTAAGGGTCGCACCAGTTTACATAGCCCAGTCGAGTAGTACAACACAAATCTTATATGCCATCTTATGTGTTTATCTTTGATGAATTGTTTCCAAATATGTCGGCCATATCAGCAATATCAAGACTATTGTAATCACAGCAGTGGACATTTTTCATAATAACTGAAAACCGATCTCGTGAAATTGCAAAGGTAACAAGTTTGTTCCTAGTATCATTTAGGTTTTCCAATTACATTTGTTGTCGTGGTAAAACTATATAACCGCTAAGAATTAGCACCCCCACAAAGCTTTTCAGTTTATCTATACTGATGTCACCAACTGCATTATGTTGAGCCGCATACATTTTAGTATAATGAAGTATCAAAAACAAAGCCTCATTGAAGAATAATTCAAACAATTGCAAGGGTGTTAAGTTATTCGTAGGCCCAGGAACAACATCAAAATCTTGAAGTTTTATACGACTAAGATCTCGTTTCTTCCGTGACAGCTGTTGTTCAGGTTTTGTTAACTTACGTTTTTCTTTACAATGTGTGATAGTGGTAGGTTGTCCTCAGAGTCATATTCATCGTCAGAAGATTGTTGGTCCATAATTATTTCTATATTCGTGCGAAGTTGACCGCCTGGTAGATTATTCATAGTTACATAGTCTTCATTACCTGAATCCTCATCAGTAATTATACATTTGAATCTTCAGGTGGAAGCACGATACCGTCTGAAACTACTGAAATTACATCAGGATTTAAAAGTTCCTGTAAGATTTCATGAAGCTTTAATGAAGAGATCAGTACCGTAATTACAAACACAAACTGATTAGTTCTCACAAAATAAAGCTATGTTGTATTGGTAAGACAACTAATACCTTTACCACACAGAGAATACAAAATGTTTTAATAATTTTAAAAATGAAAATCATAGCATGTTTTACGGCCGTCCTTTCAAAAGGACAGGCAATTGGAGGTGAATTTTGCTAATACTATTGAGGTTATCTGAAAATAAGTGTTAACCAATAAAAATATACAGCTTTAGCTAATAAATGTGTTTACTAACTATTTTCAACAGAGAATAATAATAACAATATAATTATGTCCATTAATCTATGATGTAATGAAAATAAATTCACTTCAAAAAGCACCTGCTGCAATATTTAACCTCTAACTATAAAAGTAAACTAAAATCAAATTACAGAGAGCTGTTCTTGCCGCTCCAGTTAACAGTGGCGCCATCATTGTTACAGTAATCAAACCCTAAATGAAGAACTAAAGATCACTGTACTTTTAAAAGGACAGTAGTGGTAAATGGGTTAAGAAAGATATAAACATCGTGTATGAAGATAATTCTTGTACTGTTAGTGCTTAGTTAAGAAAACGAATTATTGTGAAAGTTGTTAGTAATTTCACTGCAACCACGAATAGTCAAACAGGCTTGTCTAATCTGTTTGAAAATAAATAATTATTGTTGCTACAAATAGAGTTTTCGTTACGCTGGTGTCAGCAGTGGGATTGAAAGAGTTTTGAACGGTTTCCATTTGCATGCCTGTTACGCGCAGTCAATAACTTGAAATACTTAACAAAATTGTCATTTTGAAAGAACTTCAAATCAAGCGTTGGAAAGTGCTTGGTCGAAAATGCAGAGAAACAACTCTGCAAGCTGTAGGCGAATTTAGAAGGAAAATTACACGAAAATGCCGTAAGTTTTACAAAAAATTAGGTCAAAATACAAAAGCGGTCGAACCAAAATTAATAGAAAATTACCACCAATTAGAAGAGAAGTTTATAAATGAAAATGCCAAATCAGCGGAAAACTTGAAGCGAAATTTTCAGAGAGTTTTCAAACACGCCCCTGAGTTTAAGAATGTCAGGCAATGCGAACAGACGTCAGAGTTCAGAGTAAAGCCACGCACATTTAATAGAAAGTCATCTTGACAGACATACTTCAAGTAATTCTAGACTGCCGCTACAGCTAACGGTTGGAACGATAGTGTAAGGGCAACCACATTAATTATCCCAATACGAGATGAGGCCTTAAACATTCTGCAGACCATACCAGACCATGACCAACAAAGCTACGGCGCCTCAACATCAAGGCTGGAAATAAAGTACGGCGACTCTCATCGGCAACATTTGTACCACGCTCAACTGAAGAACCGTTACCAAAAGGTTAACAAAAATTAGCAGGAGTTTGATGAAGATATTGCGCGCATACTGAGACTAGCCTACACAACATCACCGGATAGCTTTCTAGAACAGCTGGCAGTACTGACCTTTGTTGACGGGATACGCGACGAAAAGGTCTAGCAAACACTGTAGCTGTCTCGACCAAGGACCCTAGATGATGCGCTAGCTCGTGCTCTGGAGTTTGAAGTGGCAAAACAAGCTTCGCATCGAAGTAGTAGTGGTAAAGTAAGGAGCTGCGTAGATGAGTATGGTGGACGTGATCCGATTGGTACTTCGTGAACACCAACCAAAGGGGAAAGTACCCAGATAATGGAAGCTCAAAAAGGAAGTAGCTAAGTCGGAAAACTGATGGGGATCAATGGGAAGTGGTGAAATTCGACTGGCACGGATTCTGCCCGAGAGACCGTCTTCCGTATCGCACAATCTAAGCATGCGGGTAAAGTATACACATACTGACAGTTTGGCGGCAAGACTGTAAAGTTCTTGGTTGATACCGAAGCCACTAGGACAATTGCTAATCAGAATCTAGTGCGCGAACGTGGTAAAGTGTCTCCCACGACGGTGCGTGCGTCTTGGAACCGTGGCTAGTGAGGAAATTCAAACACATGAAATGCTAGATGTTGAAATTAGAGTTCGGAACAAAATATTCGACTATCATGTAGTTACAGCGAACATCACCGAAGAAATTATCTTCGGAATGAATGTCTTGAAGCAGTATAGATTTCATGTATATATGAAGTAAGCGTCTCGAGAGTAGGAAACGAGAAAGTGCCCTTTTACGAAGCAGACTACGAGTTTCTACGAGTTTGTTTGGCGGACGACGTTGCTTACCAAAAAGGACAAAGTGTGTTGATAGGATGCTTGGATGGTGTTCACCGGGAAGACTTTATGCACGTTATTTAACCAATTAGTGAGTAATTCCTCGGAAATGGCGTGGTTGTAGAGAAGGTTCTGACCAAAAAGACAAATATTGTACCTGTTACGGTCTTAAACGCCAATAACTAAGATAGCGCGCTGAAAAAAATACAGCGGGTAGGTGATGTTCTTCGGCCGTTCACGTAGCTAAGTTTGCCGGTGTTGAGAAAGAACCACCCACCAAAAAGTGTTCTGCGAAATTACTGGATCAGTTTACGAAACCATGCCAACATCTTGAACGACAAAAACTGGTCGGACTTAAGAACCTGATCCGACTGCACTTGGACGGTCGCAGGCGGTCGATTAAGAGATATCTCTGTAGTCAAACATAGAATCGTTACAGGCCAATAAGACAGCAGCCGAGAAGGCTCGCATAGGCCGAACGAGAGGAGGTCAAAAAAATGATTAGGGATATGGATGGGCAAGCACTCTAACAGCCTTTCGCATTGCCTATTGCACTTGTTAAGAAGGACGGGTTAACAAGATTTTGTGTTGACTACCGGCGATTGAATGACGTATAACCAAAAAGTACAGCTACCCACTTCCAAGCATTGACGCCGCTCTAGATAAATTTTCAGAATCTGAGTAATTTTCAACTTTGGATTTGAACAGTGGCTACTGGAAAGTTAATATTAGACCTAGAAATAGAGAAAACACTGCTTTTACGATTGGTATTGGTCTATTGCAATTTAAATTCATGTCATTTGGACTCTGTGAACGCTTCTGCCACCTTCGAGCATTAATGAATTACATCTTGCGTCGGCTGTTGTAGAAAACGTGTCTGAAATATTTGGATAATGTGATTTTGTTTAGGAAGTCGTTTGGGGAACAGTTGAGAAATTTGTAAGAAGTGTTTTAAAGACTCAGAGGAGCCAATCTGAAGTTGAGTCGAAAGAAATTTCACCTATTAAGCGAAGACGTGAAATACATAGCGTACGTTGTTTTACGCAATGAAGACATGCTAGATCCGGATAAAATTAAGGCGGCGTAAGATTGTTCAACGCCAAAAAACAAACATCAGTTACGCAGCTTTCTGGGGTTGTGCGCTTACTATAGAAGATTCGTTTCCGGGTTTGCGAATGTTACCAAACCCTTGACCAAGCTGACCGAAGACGGGCGGGATTACATTTGGGATGAGGATTGCCAAAATGCTTTGCAACAACTAAGGCATCTATCGACAACAGCTCCGATCTGAAGTTATTTTCGGTTAGAAGGCAAATTATCTTAGATATAGACGCCGGCAATGTCACCATCGAAAGTTTACTATACCATACAGAAGACGGGCTACAAAGGGTCATTTGCCACTTTGGCAAGACGCTCTCGAGATCGGAACGAAGTTATTACCTTACTATAAGGGAACTATTGGTGGTAGTGGAATCTGTAGGACACTTTTATAAATACCTCTATAGGGGAAAATTTTATCTGAGAAGCGACCACGACGCCCTGAAGTGACTATGCAAACGAAACAGGAGAATGACAAAACCCTAAGTGAATTATGGGTTGAAAAGCCAGAGTAGAACGTCCGTCGTGGCTAGATATTAGTCCATTGAGTAGAACCCTAAAGTCGTAATGGATACAATAAGATTCCCTAAAAGTATAGTATGGAATCTGGGTACGGTCCTTGGAAAATGGAGATAGATCCGTGAGTACGCTTCAGGTGATGGCTCCTAGAAAACAAGTGTCGGAGGTGTCAAGACACATGCATAATGAGACCCTTGGAAGACGCTTCGGTGTTAAGAAGGTCCTGGAGAAAGTCCGAGCAAGATTTTAATGGATAGGATACAAGGACAGTGTAAAAGAGTGGTGCCGCAAGTGTCAGCTGTGTGCACCATTGAAAAACCATAAGGTTCTCATGGGACAATATAACATAAGTAGCTGCTTTGAGAGAGTGAAATTTGAAACTGCAGGTCCATTCCCTGAGATCAACTGCGGGAATAAGTACATCTTATTATCCATGGACTGTTTTACGAAGTGGAACACAGCATGTGCCATATCAAACCAGGACGCTGCGACCGTTACTAACGTGCTGCTAAAGGAACTGTTCTGCTGTTTTGAAGTTCCTATAGAGTTGTACGTCGACCAGGTCAGATATTCTGTCAGTTCTATTCCAAGGGGTTTGTCGGTTTCTAGGGATGAGGTAGACCCGAAAAACACCATTGCACACGCAATCGAATGATACGGCAGGACACATGAAACGCACCTCTTGCCAGTACTTTTCCAAGGTAATCTACCAACATATGAGCGATTAGGACCACTATTTGCATCGATTTTTATTAACCAATCTGTCTTCAGTTCATGAGAACACTGGACAGAAACTTCTGCCGTGTGATCTTAAGTTTGGGTTTAAGCCTGGAGATTACATCGCGGGGGAAAGCTACGTCGAGAAAATCAAACGCAAAATGGAAGGTATTCATGGCGACGATAGGAAAAATGTCCAGATCGCAAGCGATAGAATGAAAACCAGATATGATATCAAGGCGCAGCAGTCTGGTTTGCATCGACCGTGTCTGATTATACAATCCCCGATGGAAGGGTGGATTGTCTTCAAAGTTATAAAGAAATTGGGAGGTTCCGTATGAAATCGTAAAAAGGATCAAGGTGGTATATCGGATTCATAATCTGCCAAAAGGAAGAATGTTACATTTCCTGAAGAGGCCGGGCGGCGAACACAATCGCGTTGTAATGCGTGGGTTGGTTAAAACATCTACTCACCAATCCTATTCACGTTTGCCAGTTTTTCTCTGGATATCATAGCGGCGGATGCGTTTTGAAACGATAATTGTGTGGACATTTTGTTAGTGCCGTTTTTTTGACAGTGTGTTAGTGCAGTTTTTTGATATTTGGTTGGTACAATTTATGGGCATTTTGTGTTCACTTTTTAGACATTTTCAAAGTGCAGTTTTATAATGAACAATGAGCGACTCTTATTCTTTAATATTTAATAAATTTTTGATAACAGACATTCAAGTGGTGAAATAGAGAGGCATTCAATGTTTTTTATTGGCGAGCGAGCATAGAGGAGATATGGAAATCCATCGAAAATTACAGACCTTAACCGAAGTTACTGTGCACGGTGCGTGTTACAAAACGTATACGAACAAAAGATTAGTTTTGGTGGCTTCACGGCAAAGTGACAGTGGTGAATCACCCTTAACATCAAGAGAAAACCATAATCATCCAAAGTTTGATTTCAAGAAAAATTGCCTACTTTGCGGTAAAGAAGCGAAAGACTCGTCATCAAAAGTCCCTGCCAAAGAACGAGTAAAATTTTTTTTAATAAAAGGAAATTCATCGAAAGGATACATTCTGACAAAACTTGGTAGTCTCAATGATGAAGATGCTCGCGCAATTTTGTATCACGTCCAACTTGTCCCTGATCTGGTTAGAAGCTAAATACCACAAAAACTGTTATACAGACGCTTTGTTTAAGGAAGTTAAAGGTATGCCAGCAGGAAAATCACAAGAGAGCGTAATAGACGAGGATATGGAACAAATTTGTACCTATTTTCAAGAGAATTCTAGTGAGAGTTCATTTTCACTTCAGACATCACGCGATCAAAGAAGTGTCAATGTTTGATAACTCCAACATTCAAGGAAAATAACGCAACAATCTTAACGATTCTCTTTCTCACTTCGTAATTGACAACGCTGATTTCAACACGAACGCCTTGGATGGACGAGACATTTTTCATGCAGTGCTTGGCGTTCAATGCTTTCCAGCCTTGACTGCCATCGAACGCGATTTACAGCTACCTCGTATTTTAGAAAGTAAATCAGCTACAGAAATTACTCAACTAGGGACAATTTCAGCACTGAACTACCAAAAACACGCATCAGCGGAATTGCAGACCATCCGTGTCGCTGATATCGATGGCCTTTTTAAGATTTCGCGGTACATTTCACCAACTGTATCAGACTTCATATGACAATACGAAAATGGACATGTGTTATGTCATGCCAGGTTAGAACGGCTTTATGGAGCAGGTTACTTCGAATTTATCATATAAAACATTTCAAATAGTATGTTTTCCAATCATCAATGTACCACTGTTTGAATGCGACACAGCATACACATCATTCTAAGCAGTCTAAACATGTAAGCGTTCCAATCAAAAATCGTGATTCGTGACGTTTTATCAACCGTTATAGTAGAAAGCTTGCAATATAGTAGTAGCTTCTGATTCGTCATGGGATTTGCACAATGTCATCGTAACGTTAATATTTATATATACACACACACATATATATATATATATATATATATATATGAGGTTACAAGAGGACAATGATCACCTCATTCTATGAGAAAACAGACCTGAAAATAAAATTTTTGAATATTTAAATTTTGCCCTGTATTCCCGAGCAAAATAGCACACTTTCAGTATATATAATGTTGAGATACCATTTACGAATGAAGCTCAACTTTCAAATCAGGGTCTAGATAAGAAAGAAATATCTTAAAAACAAGTTTAATCCGTGAAAATAATGCGTTCATTCACATCCGTGTGTAAATATTTATTCCTGTGAAAAATACCTTTGAAGCAAGTTTATATATAAATACAGTAAATCGAGTGTAAGAACACTAAATAACTCTATAAGGTTTATCATTTAAAATAAGTTTGATTGCGCTTATGCGGATTAAAAAGCGAATCTCATCCACTTTAACAATACTACATTAATTTCAATTTCAAGGAATTTCATTTAAAACAATTTCTATAATGCGTTTGTCTTTGTTATAATACTATTTCTACGTGTTTTTAATAAAAAGTTGCTTTATTTCAAAGAAGCGCATGTTGGAACGATTCTGGAATAAATTAATCTATGTTATTTATTACAAAAATATGACATTTCTTCGAGATTGTTCTGAAAAGTTATAAATTAAAAGCAAACAAAAGAGGTTTAATTAATTATCTAGTATGAATGACCGCCCTATTCACGGAAATGAATAGTGTTGGCCGACTTTAAAATCTTATAAGATAACGAGTTTAATAGCTCTAATTGTTACAGAAGTTCGAGGGAGAGAACTAGCGGTTGTTGGTTGTTTTTACTAGTAAAGAATGAAAAACTTTTACAATCGCTATAAATTTTATACCGACAGCGCATTGAACGATAAGGACGCGAAATTGTGGTAGATTGTTACATCATGCAGTGACTAATATTTTGACAATACAATCAGAACGATCGAGACGTATGACGCATTGAGATTATTTGTTATATAAAGACGGAAATGAATTATAGAGGAGCATTCAAGATTGTAATTCATTTAATATTCGGCAGCAGATGGCGCTTATTTTCCTTTCGCCAACCTAGAGAGGTTTATTTGTGCATGTACATTGAGGTTGCTTGACGTTTTGTTATAGTTTAAACTAGTCCATTTTGACGAGCGCCAATAAGGTCGAAACCTGGTCAATGGATATTTTTTCCCATAAAAAAGCGATAAAGTAATTGTTTTGTAATGGATATGCAAATACCTGTTCGATTTGTATAGGTAAAAACAGTGTGTATTTACTGATACATCTCATGTAATTCGTTTAATTTTAACTGCAGATAGCAGAGAAAGTATGAAATGCAGGTTCAAATCCTGTCCAAGGCCTTATATTTTCCTTCTTTCAATTACTAGCTCGATTTGAAATGATCATTTGGGCTTTACTTATAAAAGTCTAAGTTATTATTTCATCTTATTAATTGCAATACGTTAGTATGTATCAACTTACCTTGTACTTATAATATTTATATATATATATATATATATATATATATTGTTATGGATTCAAAGGGTTAAATTTGGGGTAAGCAATGCAATTTCAAACACCCTGTATAGAGAAAAGAACTAATTATTTACGCACAAAATTTATTTCATTTATTTAATTTACACAAACAAGTATTGACGTATATTATAATTAGGGATTGAAAAGTAATAGGTTCATAAAGAAAACCAGTTTTAAAAACAAATAGAAACGCATAATTAATTTAATTTATTTTAATTCAACGTGTAATAGCATTAAGAAAACGCACCAGGGTATATAAAATCAATAATCCCAAGGCAAAATGTTCGTTGTAACAAACAAGGACGTCAATTGTATCGAATACCGTGAGATATAAGCTCCTAGAATTGTTATTTTAAACGGTCGATAATTAAGAACACCTGCATGTTTGCAAAGGTTACTATCGTAGAATTTATATGCATAATAACGCGGACTTCAAAGAAAATATTTCCAACCGTCAGTTGCTTCGAATAAATAAGCTGACAAAGTTTCTTAAAAAGAGTATGAGATGCACGATCAATAATATGCTACAGATAAAGATGGATATAAAAGCATTGGTTTCAAAACGCACGTATTCAATCCACGTGGACGCGGTCAAATATATCGATTTTATATAACTCAAGTAGGGTTGGAACACGACATCTAATATGCATAAGACAGAGATAAAAATATTACAGGCCGAGTTTTATGACGACACAGGACTGTATCATTGGTTCAAATAGATAGTTTTACCACGGACAAACACGCGTCAGATGAATGCGCTTTTTCGGATTAAATTGTGTGTCTGAGGTAAATTTCTGGGAGCTTTAAGTCAGTTAGATTAAAATTGCAAAAGTATTATTTTAAATGAAGTATTTCGCATGAAGTGTGACCTAGTGGGGGTGGTGCTTTAAGGATATAAATACTCGGAGAGAATGGGGCTGGTTTTCTTTTGATTCTCTTTGATTCTCTTTGTATTTTCATCGCTTTAGACGACGTATAATAATCAACCGACGTTATAGTAGAGGCTTGTGAGTATTGAAAGATTGTATAATTCAGTAAAAATAATATTAGCACTTATAACGTGGTAAGTTGAGGCCTTGTGGTTATTAACGTGTGTAGTGTCGAGTGAATTAAATTAACCGAGGTCCAACTAATACCATAACAAGCTAAAAATCAATAAACACAAGTCTACGTGAATTTGGATGCTGGGATGGAATGGTAATTGGTAGCCACGAGCTCGGCGTATACTGAGGTTATCATCTATCTGGAGGATAGAGCGCATAATCACGAAGCCAAGGGGTTCTGAAGGATCAGAGCACATAGTCACGAAGCCAACAAGTTCTGGAGGATAAAGCCTCATCGAAAGAGTTGGAGACTTGAGGCATTTTCCAGGTAACTCGTTTGAATTTGTTGTTATTTGATAAACTGTTGGGATTATTTGGTGATGTGTAAGTAAACATTGGGGTTATTTATGGTTTTATAACGTATCCGAGAAGAGGCACAGCTGAGCTAGCCGGGAAACTGCGGAAGATATTTTAAAGCAGAAATCAGGGTAAGAAATTTTTTTGTTGTGAACTTTCTTTTTATTTTTGAAAAGTATTTAATGACACTCTCAATTATTAAATCGTTAATCCGCGGATTTACAGCAATCTTATGACGGCCCAACGTTAGAATTTGAATAGGTTTTAGGTAGTTCCAGAGACTGTCCCCACGATCCACAGCAATCTTATGGACGGCCCAACGATGGGGCACGAATTTTGGTGAGTCCTTAGCAATATATATAATTTTTTTGGATAATTTAAATCTACCTGTATTACCACGTCCTTCACTGTAGTTGATCAACGACCTTGAGTAGAATATTTTGTAGGAGTCAAAACGCTTTGAGCTCTGACCTCAAAATTGCTGAAGTAAACTATCCATTGACAAATAACTTTTCAACGAAAAATAAAACTTATTAGCTCAATCTATCTAATAATACTTAAATATCCTCTTAGGTTACAAAACAAAGCTGTACTTGCGGTTTGGATAGTAAATTCTTACTGATATTCTCCTTTATAACCGCCTGTTTTTGCTTATAAAAATATCGTTTCCCTTGGAATTAATTGCATTGAAAAGTTTCTGGTTCCAAATTTTTAAAGCACCATTTTAATTAATTTTTATCCGTCGAAATATACGTTTTTGAAGGTATATTTATTTTTAATAGATTAAAATTAGTGTGCGACCTTGCACTAATATTATTTATATTAAAGTAATAAATCATTGTTGTGCTATTGGGAATGCCGAAAGAATGAATTACAAATCTTGAACCTTACATGTTGGATGCCTAAAGAATGAATGACCCCGTTCTAGTTCATGCCTGTCTTTATAATACAAATAAACTAGACACGTAGTAGATCTCGATCTTTTGATTATGTTCTAGAACAATTAGTCACCGCATGATGTAATAATTACTCACAATTTCGTGCTTTGTTATCTCTATTGAGCTGTCAGTTTAAAGTTATTGTGGCCATAAAAAAATTTCCCGTCCTTTATTTGCGAATAAACCAATAGCTGCTATGTCTCTCCTACAAACTTATGTAATATAAAGCCAATAAATCGTTACCTTACCTTATAAGGGTGAAACGCAAGAGTCAGGCAGAAGCAGAAAAGAAAATAAAGTAAAGTCCCGCACGAATCACAATCACGTATAAAAAGATAAAAAAAATAGAAATACCGTGCTAACTTCAGAAGCGGAGAGTGGGATGGTTTACAAAGACAAAGAAAAGTTTATCGTCAAAGTATTTCTATTTACAAGCAACACAAGGAAAATAATTCTATGTAAAGTAAGTAAAAGAATTACATTCTACAGACAATATATTTTTAATTTACGTACGAAGTACGTATTTCGTCGTTTAACATATAGAGCAAAGTAATCAATAATAATAACGTATTGCTTAGATTGTTTAAATAGTAAGTATGTTAAATTAAAATATGAAATTCCGAAACATTTCCAGTAGCTTCTCCTACTAGTAAGTGTATTAGATTAAAATATAACATATCCAATAGTGGACGAATAAGATAAGAAAGAAAAGGTCGCAACATACCTCCATGTGCCGTGCTACTTATCTTCCATATTGCATCCACGGAGTTGAAACACCTAAACGCCTTGACTCTTGCGCCCTGATGCAACGTCACAACAGTAGATCTTTAGCGTTTCGACCATCACTGCAACAGCGGACCTACGTATAGAGCATTTGCGTCTACGTAAAAGAGCTAAAAAGAGATCCCTTCTACAGTGCGTTTGTTAAGTCGCGCACATTCAAATAAACGAGTCTGTAAATAGTAGGTTTTTATATTAGTTCTTGTGGCTACCGCAAGACGGCACCACTGGTAATATAAACAACATTTGTAAAGCCCATTATTGTGTGTACAGGTTACAACAGGTCTGCAGTGTTGTCTAGATTACGGTAATGTAAACATGTCGTTTTCTCAAGAGCAACGAGTGTTTCTTCTTGAACAATATTTAACCAGTCATTTATATGAATTTTTATTGATCAATTTCGTGTGACATATCCGGATATAAGTGTGCCTAACAAGTCGACCTTTACTAGATTAATCGGACGTTTCCGTGAAACCGGATCAGTTGCAGACAAAAAGAGATCAGGAGACCAGTAATTTTAACTGACGCTAAACTGGCTGAGGTTGGAAATGTTATGCAGCAGTCGCCTTCAAAAAGCCTACGAAGACTATCAATACAATCACAAATTTCATTGGGTAGTGCTCAGAAAGCTATGAAACAGTTATAATTTCGTGCGCGTCTTATTCGTAGTGTTCAGGAATTGAAAATCCAGACAAAGAAAAGCGCCTTGTATACTGTAGATGGTTTCGGTCCATCGTCGACAACCATGGAATCGGAGAGCTAGACCGTGTTTTCTTCAGTAATGAGGCTTGATTCCACCTTAGTGGATATGTGAATAGTCAAAACACAAGAATCTGATCAACTGAAAATCCTCATATTTTTCATGAAAATCCAATGCACTGTCTGGAAATTGGAGTGTGGTGTGCCGTATCACGTCGTCGAATAGTGGGGTCTATTTTCTTTGAAACTACAGTGAACGGTGCTGTATACAAAGACGTAATTACACTTTTTATTTCTTTGCTTGAAACCGATAAACGTGATTGTTGGTTCCACCAAGACAGTGCCACATGTCACGCATCCAATGAAGCAATGAGTTTCTTACATGAGTTATTTGAAGAGCGTATAATTTCTAAAGGGTTATGGCCCCCACGGTCTCCCGATTTAACGCCTCCAGATTTTTTCCTGAAGGGTTATCTTAAAGGAAGGGTTTATAAAAATAGGCCTCATACAATGAATGAACTGAAAAAAAAACATAGCAACGGAGATTAACAATATTAGTGTAGGCGTACTCCACAAAGTGTGAACAAACGTGGTAAAACGAATTCGTGCGTGTATCAATGAACAAGGTAGCCATTTTTGAACATATGTTATAAGACATAAAATGTTGGAAATAAGTATATATGTTTATAAAAGTAATAACAATAATTAATAAATAGTAATTAATAAAATACATTACAACCTTTTTGATGTTTGCGACTTAATGAACGCACTGTAGTATCAATAAACACGTCAGAAATGTACTGATGCACTGAGGATATAAGCTTCTTGTGGAAGATGCGCATCGCCCTTGGAATAATAAAATTAGGAACTCAAAAGCTCATGCTAGGACGAAAAGCAGGATCAAAGTGTACCCAGTTTAAGAAACGATATGATAATCGATTGAAATATTAGGGTATCACATGTCAACAGAATACTTCTAGAGTTTTTTTAAAGCATGAATAGATAAAGAAAACCGGCAAACTCAAATTCAATCGCCTTTGTTAATCACACTTGTAAAAAATCTATGCTATTCAAACTTATATTACTACTTATAAATAAAGCGAGCATATCTTTCCAGAAAGCAATGATTGTTGATAACCGAATACAATTGCGGTGTTATATCAAATAATAGAGATAGATTGAGATACTTTGACTTAAACTAAATACACTAATAGCATTCTACAGGGAGTTAAACAAGCACTTGTTTCAATAGTATTAGAATGAGTTTTATAAGAACAAATCGAATTATCAAAATAGAATGCGTGATCAGGGGTGTCTCCTGTAAAAGGTAGTTATACAAAATACAAATATTTGAGATTATCGTAAATCGAATGAAAATATTTAGGATCGAAGAATTGTAGGTTGCACCCTTCTTTTTTACGGGTAGTAAAAGGATAGGTAAACAGCAGAATATAAAAAATACTATGGCGGGACTAGCATCGACCTTCATCGGCTGCGGCAAACGCAAAAGGCAAATCTCAGGGTGAAGCAAAGATACTTAGATAAAGTTAAGTAGAAACGTTAACTTAACTTTTTTTAAATAGTTTAAATAAAAATATTATACTCAAAGAAAATTTTGTATATTAACGTCCAGGTAAAGCATTTGTTTAAACACATATCATTTCTACGAACGTATGTATGAAGTACAACTAATGACGCATCTATTTTAAACACTTCATACATATGTTCTAATATTCATTTTCATTAATACTAGCAGTTACTGAATAAGACAAAATTCTGACTATCGACATGCGTTAAAGGAAAATTCTTATTGTCAATAATAAACATAGGTAATTATCTTTTCACATAATAAATAAAATGTAAAAGAAAATTTGATTTCTTTTTATCTATAGAGCTCTTATCACAAGAAGTTTCATAAACTTCCGTATGTCACCGAATACGCTAGCAGTTAACCAAAACTTACTTATTATTATTTTACACTAGTTAAATAAGTTCGCAACTTATATGCCAGATAAATACTTTAAAATAAAATCTTAAAGACAGATGTGATTATTTTCAAACAAACGCGCAATCGCCTTTTTATTTATATAAGAAACTATTTATTTTTGTAAAAGTTTTAATCTCATACCTGTAGTTTTGTAACTCAAATAAAACAAATAAGTTACTCAAAATTTAACAGATGCTCTTTTGTATCCTCCTGCGGTGTTAGTAGGTTATGTGAACCAGCTTGCAGAAAAAACAAAAAAATCTCGCACATCTCCAGAAATTTTAGCAACCAAAACTTGTTAGATTCAGGTAATCTTCTAACGATAGTTTAAACGTAGTAACTGGACAATTCATATACAAAATTTAGACGGCGGCGTAATTTAAAATATTGTTGACGAAGAAACGCATTAGCGAAAATAAAGGTAAGGGGCCTGTAGAAACTCCCAGGATGGTAGAAAGTCTCTAAGAAATCAAACATGTCTGAGGAAAGGAAATTTTACAGGAGGCGTGTTGAAACTAATAGAAAGTTATTCCGTAAATAACTTACTACTTTTAAATAGCAAAGGTGGGTAACGTAGGTAATCCGGTGCTCTCGGCTCCATATTCAAAAGCTAAAACGGTATTTTTAGTAAACAACGAAATATCTAATGACAACTTACATACCAGGTACAATTGGCAAGGAAACATCAAAATTCTTTCCAAAATTCTCAAGAAAAGCTCTTGAAGGCAGTCAGATAAAGAAAGAATGAAACTTTGACTAATCAAACTAAAAATAACCAACGAAGATTTTGAAGGAAACAAACACTAACGAATGTCTTAAGTAAACTACGATTCAGATTCACTCCAGATACGCTTTAATAGAAGAGTATGGGAAGATTTACCAATAAGGAAATTACTTAATTGTATATTAGAAAACAGAAGATTTATGAATGAATTTATAAAACGATTATATAGCGCGTTATTTTCTGGAATTTATATTAAATGTAGGAAACTTAAATTTGAGTTGGAATATTGACGGAATTCACTGTTGTTTATTAACCAAGAGGAAATGTATGTGTCTTAGTACGAAGCCTGCTAATTCAATCTAAGTATAGAAAAATGTATTTCCTTAGAATAAAATGGCACCTTAACTTGTGTTCAGGAGACCATCAATGAAAAATAAAATTGAGTTTTGTCATTTCTTTTTTAGAAAATCAATCCTTTCCCACAATCTTACTCTGGGGTATCTGTCCTCCTCGTGTTCTACTGAATTTTAAAATATCATTTCACTTCAAATCTTATTCCGCACTGTTTGCAATGAAACTTTATCTTAAAGCTTTTCTTAGTATTTCCGGAATAGACAATTGTACTGTAGATGAAGGAATGAGTGCAGCATGATTACTAACCAGTAAATAAAATAACACAATGTTTCTCTCAAAGGTAGTAATTTATACAAAAGCACTTAACAAAAATATTAAAACCTGATATGCATACGTTAGAAGTTGACACAGCAATGTCACTAATTGGTGAGTTTTGCAGCTTATTATAAATTTATTTTCTAGTTTTCCAACTAGGTTTCCATAAAATGTATCCCGTACTGTTACGAATTCGACAATTTATTGCCAACTTCGAATAACAGCGATCTGATTCCTTGCTTTTATTGTAGCCGATTGAATTTAAAAGTAACTGATTTTTATGTTTGCTCTCTCTTATCTGATATTTAGAATTCGCAAACATTCCGCGCGAGCTTTTCTTCAAGAAAACCGCAAATATCTAATATCAGCATAGCGAGTGTGACTAGGCATCTGCGTCATTGATTTAAATATTTCAGTATTGTTTTTCTACATTTGTTTTGAACTGTATCCTAACTTTGCTGTTATGCAGAAGATTATAAGTGGCCTTTCTAACATAAACACATTTTGTATATTTTTATTCGATAACTGTTGTGATTTTCTTCCTTTCAGCTCCGCTGTGCCATAACGTAATCATTAGTAGCGACATTCTTGATATGCCGACTTGCTGAATTTGGTAATGTCAGCTTTTCTATCAAAGAAATATTTGTAACTTTGTTAGTACAAACAAATACCTTTAAAATGGTTTTTAATATTTGTTGCTATTGAATAATACTTCTCTTGGTACTTTTGAAATTTCGTCAATTGCAAAATAACCATTAAGGACAGTTTACCAGAAAAAGAATAATAAACTATATATCTGCCATCGTTTAGAAAACCGTATCTTCTTCACACTGTCTGGCTTTAGTAATTAAGGGAGACTTCCATTTTTGTATCACATTCAACCCAACACAAGTGCAAATTAATAACTTAGAATTATACTAAACCACTTAACACCTTTGGAATATTTAAGCTATTATATGTTGTGGATTATTTTCCGGCGTTGTTTTATTAAGACTTTTTAGAATTTTTAATTTTATTTTTGTTTTTCAAAACTGGACTCTAAAATTATTCTATTATGTGCTACCTTCTGTTACGTTCATTTTTGGCGGTATTTGGTTATTTCATTTACATTGATTTCGTTTCTACTCTTTCATACGTCGACAACATCCTGTTTACAATAAGTACGCTTTTTACTAATTTTCATTTTAAACTTATATATTTCAAAACGTAAAGTTTATGCTAAAATTAAATAGTCAATACCTTCCTTTAGGTATCCGTTAACTTGTTATACATTACGACCGCGTATAATTAGTTCTTATGTGATTTCCATCTAAAGACTCGTTGAAATGAGGTATTAAACTATTCGATAAAACCGTGTTTTCAAGTTCTCTAATCTCGTTTGATAACACCAATATTACATTAAGCTCTAGTTATTAGTTAAACTAATTAATATTCACTTTCTTTTCTGATTTTTCAAAAGCACTCGTCGTGATTGTTAGATTCTTCGCTCCCGTTTTTATGGATTTTCACGCACGCACGCGTAGTAAGTAATTGTGGTTTTACAAACATGTACGTTTCGGCGGCACCAAATTAATTTACCTGTAATTATTCTAGCTACCTCCGGTGGGCCTAACGATCAGTTCAAACCATCGCTCCTGTTGACACGCGAGAACACGCGCGTGATTCCGCACACAGCTGGTCCACTCCGTCCTTAGAAACGGAAGCCAGCCTACAACTTGAACGTGGGTAAGTCTTTAGCCCTATTTCTTTTTTGTTTCTTTATTGGCACTGCTCCTGGGAAAGGGTCATTTCCACATGTTTATTGGGTTTGACTCAAAGCCCACACTTGGTAGTTGTAAACATGAGCATCGTTAGGTGAGATGGTACTTATCATTAATATTGTATGTACGGTGACAATTATACATCCGTAGGGGTATACTAATGGTGGTAATGTCTACAAGGGGAGAGATTCCATTTTTGTGTGCTTACAAATTTTTGATATTAATTTCCAATTTAACACCCAAAATACTTAATATCTACAAGAGAAAGTTTCTTTTTTTTTGTATTTTTTTAGGGTTGTATAATTTTGTTAATTAAGGCAGTGTAGTGCTAATGATTGTTATATGCTTAATTGTTGTATTTAAGATAATGATTTTGAGCAGTTGTTTTTAGGGTCGCAATTTATTGTTCCTTTTTTGGTATTTAATGTGGGTACCTAAAAACGGCAGCTCTCCATTTTAAGTATTGATTCTTTTATGTTACATTTATCTTTGGCACTACTGTTCTGGTGTAATATATAAATATTTTTTGGTAATTAGAGGTTGTATGATTATTTTATGAGTGTGTAATTCTTTTTTATTTCAGGCCTTTCTTTAATTTTTGTATATATTAAACCCCGCCCACTCACCGAATGAGCCCGGTCAATTTATTTTTTTCTTCTTTGGCTTTTAGGCTACGTAAATGTACGTAGCACTTCTTTTAATTCACTGCTTGTACCTTTAGTGAGCTTTCTTGCTGTCACAGGAAACGTCACGTTCCCTGTCTCTACTACTGTCTCGTTTCTCAACATTATTTCGATGCGCATCGCCCCCGCTAAAAGTGGTGGTTTGAAGAGCCTGCCTATCCTTGCTTGGCGTTTTATTCTACCATGAGAATCCCAAGTACCTAATAATTTTTTAGGTTGCTAGAGTAAGTGCAGTAAAGTATGATATGGAAGTTAAATATTAATTTCCTGAGTTGCTACATTTCCTAATACGCAAGAGTTACGCTAACCAATGATGGTTACAACTGCTTCTTATCGTTGCTAGAATAATTCAAAAGTAGAATTATTTTTAGAATTTCTGAGTTTCAGTTTTTTACTATATTGTAACTCAATAATTTAAATTACTTATCTTTAAAAACACCTGGTGTTCACGGTTTAACGGATTTTGCTTAAGCATATAATTTTGAATAAAAGTTTAGGACAAACTTTGTTATTTCTATTTAAATCAATGATACGAGCTTACTTACGCCTTGTAACGTTGTGTTTTTCTTCTCCAGCAATTACGCATATAAATCGTGTATTGTGTTACAAAAATTTTAGATTCCCTTTTTAATTCAATATACTTCGTCTGTCAAGAACTTATAAATAATTAAAAGAAAGTTATCATAATTTTGAAGCACTTTATTTATAGTCCTTTTATTCTAATTATGTAGTAAACAAAATTATCGTTAAAGGTACTCCAGTTTTGTGTTTAACATTATGTTACAAGTCGTATGTGCTTGTTAGAAATTCCATAAATTATCTTCAAGGCAATGCAATTTAAAGCAATTATGCGCACCTGTTGTTTTGAATACTCAAGTGTTGAGACCCCGTTTGTTCACGGACTACCACAGTCGATCCTTTACCGTCACTGTAATAAGATGCAAAGGTTACTATTGAAGGGTGACTTGCGACTCGCATTTCAGTTATGCAGTAAATCGATCCAAATGAGTTAGATAGTTCATCATGCGCAACACAGAGATTGTTAGTTAACACAGAAATTGTTAATTAACACAGAAATTGTTAGTCAACACTGAAGTTTTTAATTAACACGGAGATCTTTAGTCAACATGAAAGTTTCTAGTTAACACAGAAATGTTTGGTCACATGGAAAGTTTTTGGTTTATTAATGGCTATGCGTAACAGCTAATTTATAGCGTACAAATTATATACGAATGCAAACCTACACTTAAAAGATTTCAACGATGGCTCTCCGCTAAGTTGGTTTCCATTTCTTATTTTTATGGTTTTGATCTTCAGGGTATTGCCGTAACAAAGTGGACAACAAGTTTTTGCTGTCATTATGCAGGATTAGAGGCGCACACATGCTTCGAGTTCATCTACTAAAGGGTTTGTACCAATTTGCACTCTACGTTTGAGGTCGGTAAGTCGATTTTTTTTGTTATGAAAACCATCTGTTTGACGTACAACGCTAGTGACTATTTGTGTCGAAATAGAAGATATCCAAGGTAAGTTGTAATCGTTGTAGCTTAAACTATTGAAAATTAATACCTTAATAATCACATTTAAATATTTAGACCTTTGAACTTTACACTAAATTAAACTCTTGCTTTATAGGATTGTTAACTAAAACGATCTGCTTACGAATTTAGGTTATGAATCATACTGAATATAGTTTATTATTAACATTTGCTTATTCACGTTGATTAGTTATCATACACTTGAGTAGTTTCTTATACATGATACTTTTTTAATAAGGCTTAAAATTACTAAGTGAAAGATCCTATTGCATAAGAAATTTATTAAGAATGTACGTCGTTTGATCAGTACTGGAAACTAATAATTTTGTTAATGAAATATATAATGCGTATTTACTTTAGAGGCTTTCATATAATCAAGACCATAAATAGAATTTGATAAAATTAATTAAGCACTTACAAAATCTATAGCAAATTCCTGTCATTTTGAAACAAAAATTATCTTTAGTTAATATATGTCTTGTTCTCTAACAAGTCTAATTTTTTATAACTTTAGAAGTGGTTAATCACATTTTAAGAGAGACTTAAGAGGTTGTGTTTATACTACCTCACCCATATTTTTGGATTCTATAAATCTTATATGAACCAAAGGTGCATAAATTTAGTAAGTAGAGTGTCCATGCACTAATGGGTAGTAGCAAAATCTATAAGTACATATAAGTTGTCTGATTTATTGATTTTATTATTTTGAGACGCAAACTGCTGTCTCCAATGCATTTTTATGTATTCTATTTTATTTCAGGATACACGCTTGTACCATCTATAAATACAAAATCTTGTATTTCAATAACAGAATATATTCGTGGAGGTTCCTGTATTTTTCTTGGCGATTTTCCTTGTTTCTATACTTTACATAAGTACAGTGGCGCTCTACCCATCCGTATTTATTTAACAACCCCCCTGATAGTCTCTAAAAACCGCTGAAGATAGAGCTCAGTGTTAGTACGGAAGTCTACAAAAGTCAGTTTGTGGTACCGCGGATAAATCAACATCTTCTGCACCACTTTCGTTAGAAATATGTTTTTCTGTCACTGATAAGGTGTTTTGACAATCTCTGAGAGAAAATAAATTTTTAGTTTTAGCCTTGTTTTAAAATTTACTCTTGAAAAATTATCCAAATATGTTTTAATCTCATTGTTCTCAGTTTATTTGATACTTCAAAATATTGATTTTGACCTACATTAATTTCTTGTGTGGAAACAGAAAACAGCTTTAAACAGGATTAGAACTTCCGCAAGAGATCCTTTTACTAAGTTCTCTACTACAATAGTGGACATTTGCACTTGTTTACGTTTTCTGGACTTGGAATTCAACTCAAATCGACACGTTTATACATATATTTTACATTTACTTAATAAACCTGCTAACTGTATGAACTTATCTTCAAAAGTAATTTGTATTATTTATGCAATACCGTTATTAAGCCTATGTGAACTAATGTTGTTAATTGTTTCCTAGATGGTACTATTTTGTTTTGAGACTTAATGCAGAGGCTTTAGTTTTGACTTTTATTCCTTCAAGTTTTATTACCCTAATTTATCGCGTTACCTATTACTAACATTACATGACTATTTTATGATGGCAAATAATTTCGTGGAGTTATAAAAGAAGTTATTAAAAATCCACCCACTTGGATGGGTCCATGTGATTTAATGGTTTACCTAAAAAATACGCCTACGTCATGGCTTACTCGGTATTTATTCTACCTTCATAATATTTCTAAACAAATTCTACAGTCAGTGACCACTTAACTCAAGATTTTGACAAGTCATTGTTCTATTATCTTTTGAATCTTTATTCTTTGCTATTGTTATTAGTATTTTGTGCGTAGTTACTTTTGCAAGATCACTTTTCTTTAAACTCTAATCTTCCCTAAATTTTTCACAGCCTTTCTCTCTAGAGCCTTCACCCTCCAGGTTTTATCTTTCTTCTCCAAAGTGAAGTGGCAATCCCTTTTGTGTTTATTTCTATTCTTCGAACTACGCCTTCTCGTGTCTTAGCGGGTCTAAACCTGGCTACGCCGTATTATTCCGGAGTCGTTTCCACCCAAGGTCTCCCTCACCACAATGAATCGGCAACTATCGTTTACCTATAAAAAAAATTTTTTTGTGAAGAAAGTGAAGTCGCAAGCTACTATATTGGTAGTAATAATAATTTCTAGAGACAAAAGTTTAAATTTGACTGTAGAAACCTGCATCGTTAGATTTAAACGGCGTTTTATGCTTGTCCAGATTATATTTTCTAATTTTTTTAAAAAATAATGAGTAGTGTAATATCTCCACTCAGTGTTTCATATAACAATGCATATAGGACTCGTCCTTGCGAAAGCATATTGGTTTGCAGATATATATTAACTCCATTGCTAACCCCATCAATATAGTAATACCCTTTAACTACATTTTATAAAATGTAAGGTTTTAGGCAGTGGCTTGGATGTGATTGGTGTTGCAGGTGCATGTCGTATGGACGAACTTTTAAAATTACAACTGCAAGATGTCCAAGACAATACCGATTTGATGGTTATTCACTTACGTGAAACAAAGAACAACATTTCACGCACCTTTACCATTATCAATAACGATTTACATGGAGTTGGATATCTACCAATTGTAAGGAAATACCGTGTTGCTAGAAATATATGCTCTGCAAAAGCAAGGAAAAACAAGATTATTTTTAAAATTTTCTGCAGGAAAATGTTTCAATCAACTTATAGGAAAGAATAAGTTTTCCAAGATTCCCTCAGTTATAGCTACCTTTTTAAATCTGCCAACATCACTTCATTATACAGGTCAGGCTTTTCAACGAGCATCAGCCACGTTATTGGCCAATCGGGGAGTATACTTAGCCTAAAGCGTCGTGGCGGATGGAAATCATCTACAGTAGCGGAAGGGTATGTTGCAGATTCCCTGGAATGTAAAAATGAAGCTGCCGAGAGAATTTTTAATGGAAATATAGCCACAATCTCCACAAAATCAAAAACATTTGAAAATGAAAATTCCTTGGCAATTACTGTCAAGGCACCACAATCTTCATTGGAAAATGTCGATGCTTCTGAACGTATTATTAATACAATGGACTCAGATAATATGTCCAGTTTGCTGCACAAATTGCACATTTACATTCAACATTAAATAAAAAATAAATTAAGTTTATCGTATTGGTTTTTGAAAATATTAAATAATTTCCAGCGCTTATTTAATTATTTTCTAAGTTAAAAGTTGTTGGATATTAAATGTTTACTCAGGTGTTTTTTATTGTTTTTTTTCCTGCTTCTGAGGGTCGTTTCCACCGCTTCGGTTTAAGTGCTTGACTTGGTAAACTGTCACTTAAGTTGCCGAATGTACATTGCCTAAATAGCATCTACGTTTCCAATAATATAATGTAAATTTGACAACTTACGGGACACTTTACTAAGTCAAGCATTTAAGCCGAAGCTGTGCAGCCGGTCCTAAGTCATTAAACATTGGTTTATATAAAGTTTAAAATTTAACTAAGAATAGAGAATTATTTAATATAGACTTAGACCCGTATCCATGGATTTGTAACCATGGCTTTTTTCATTTGGAAGACAATCACTTACGTCCCAAGCAAAGTAAGTATAAATTTACGTCCGCTTTACAGCTATCTTAGTCGTCTCACTGACGTAAATGTCTTTTACGGCTAAGGTGGAGAAAAACGTAATTCTTTAGCTATTAGGAAAATTGTTGAATGTATTTAAATATAAAATAACAGTGTAAAATGTAAAGTGGTAAGAATTTAATGACATACAGCTTGAGCGACATTGTTGTCCAAGGCAACAATGAGGTGTCGATAATCCTCTGATTCCAACCGATATTAATGAAAGCGTCCACTACCGGACCACTTTTAGTAATAATGGCAATTAATTTAACCCCGCGTTTACATTCACGTTCGGAAGCATATTTTACTAGCAATTTTTCAAACTACCGTCAATTTGAATTACTTAAAACTAGTAATCATTCGCTCTGCGCTAGTTGCTTGTCAATTGAATTACCGCCGTTTGAAATGAATAGCTAATCGACTATATTTGATTGATCCCCTCTATTATGATGCGACGATGTATATAGGTAAGTTAAAATGTTCCCAAAGGTTTGCGCGAGATCCTGTTTCACGAAGTTCGTACTGTTTTAAAGTTGAAGTCAATGGTTTTGGTGCATAGAATATATGAACTATTTTCACATAGTGTATTTAATACCACTTCTGCACCATGGGTTAGTGCCTACGCTTTGAATTTTATAACATTTAATGGCTTCTGTTTATTTAAGTAATTTACAATAATTTCGATATCTTTGCAGTGCGTGAGAATATTTTTGAATGGCGGTTCGTAGCATTGTTAGCCGTAGAAAATTATATTGGTTTATAATTATTAATTGTGAAAGAATGTTCCAGGTACTTTACTATTCGTGTCCTTAATTTAATATTATGATGAAATAGCTATGTTAATAAATTGTAGACTATCAAAGTTCTATCAAATTTTACGGTTATTTTCGTACCAAGACTCCTAAACTAACTAATATTGATAAGTGCTTTTCTATTTCGCGCGTTACCAACTGTGATACAATATTGTGACTGGTAATAAACTGTGGTGGTTTCAATACTATTCAGAAACCAAGGACGAAAGTGCAAAATGGAATAATCTTGATGAATCTAATCCTAATAAAGGCCGTTTGAGGAAATGATAAATGACTACAATGTTTATCTGTTTCTACGATTCAACGGAAATAATTCATAAGGAATTCGTTCCACCTGACCGAATACTGTGTTTTATCTTCATGTTTTGAAGGATTTGGTGTGTCGTATTCGGCCACAATGTCGTCAAGAAGAAAGTAGGTGCTTGTTGCATCATAATGCACCATCTCATCGATCGACACTTGTGACTGATTTTTTGACCAAAACAATCAACTCCTGTGCTTGCACAATTCAGCACTGTGTAATTTATACCTATTCGGAAAAATGCATTTCTCGATGAAAGGAAAGCGTCATGCCGACGTTAAAGCCATCCAAAGTGTTTGCATTTCTCTACAAACGATCCAAAAAACACTCGTTCGGTGTGCATTTTGAACGTGGAAATCGTCGTATGGTGTCTCAAGGAGACTATTTTGAATAACATAAATGAGTTTTGTCAAAAAAAAATAAGCTTTTGTTCTTACTTTGAAAAAGTCCTGTGTACTTTGAAACGCACATTCTTAGTTACGTTTCCGCAAGATACTAAAACTCAAATAGAAAGTTTTCAGAAGCTAACACATTTCCATAATTTTTTATGACAGTTTGTATAAGGTATTTTAATATTTTCTCAGTTTGCGTGAATTCTTTGGAATTTTCTTAGAAGCATTTCAAATCTTTTGTATACGTCCCAACCCTTTGCTTTGAATAAATATACCTTTGAATTATTTCCTGTTAGAACTGAAAACTCTTAAAATTTTAATATTTTAAGCTTGACGTAAGGAGCTCTATAAGGGTGAAAAAGTTGTGCTGAAAACTTTTTTAGCTCGTATAATAATCTTTCCCAGTATTTCCATTCCAGCTTTTGTTTAACTTGGTAAATAAGATTCAATTTCGGCAGTACCTTTACACAAAAAAAAATGTATTTTTACCATCTCTACAGGGTGCTCACAATATATCTTTCTGTATAGGTAAATTTTTTATTATAGAAGATACAAAGTTGGTTAAATGAGAGAAGTTGAACAGAAGTATACGAATAGTACTATGCCTTTTCAAAAACCTACCTGCTCAACGTTATTAGATAATTGAAAAACCCAAAATTGATTATTCTTTCCAAACTTTAATAACTCTGTAAGGGTTTAATCTTTAAAGAAAATGAAAACAAATTGTTATATAAATTTTTACGTAGAATTCAATAGCGTATAGGAAAATTTCAATTCGACGATGGTTTTCAATCTGCAAACATAACCTCACAATTTTTAAATGTAAACCGCCGTTCAATATGATTGTATGTTAATTTTTCTGATTTGTAACGCATTGCGTTACGTTGACAATAAATTAGATGTGAAAAAAGAATTTAATTTTGAAAGGACGCAAGATAGACTTTGGGTCCTGGAAAGCGTCTTTTTAAAAAGATTTCTTCAAGTACTACAACTATCAAAATTAATTTTATTATATGAATTACAAACAGACTTGTTTTGTTCACAAACGACTTGAACATTTATATTTTTTAAGTGCAAGGTAAACTAAATTAAATTAATACAAGTTACTATTTTTAATGATTACTAATTAACGGCCAGTTATGAGATTCGTAAACTAACTGAGTGGATGAGCTTCTTACATTTAACATGAAACCTCCGGTCGCAAATCGTTCTGTGAGAAACTGCAGATATTGCTTTTCTGCTGTTTCTTGAAAAATCATACACTGTCTTTATTAATAAGTAATTATAAATAAGACTGCTTGGTCGCAGTTTATTGTTCCTTAGCTAATTGTATCAACTTGCGTCTGTATTACAAAGTGGTCGTCTCTTATTCTATTTCTAATATGAACTCCGTTGACGCTATTATATTACATTCCTCTATACAATGGATCATGCTATATCTAAGATATAATTACTACGTTCAATACTAAATACATATTAATATAGGGAATATGTATCTCCTCCCGGCTTAGATGAAAATTATGGGTTGATACTTAATTTTTAAAAACTTTTTGCTCCTAAGGGATCATTAGTGGTTTCTTTGTCTTTCACTTCTGTTGCATTGATCTTATATCTAATGCATATTTTGTGTAATAAGTACACAGCTAATAACAATAATAAAATAATCAGTAAAATTGTCTAGACACTAATATTATCATAGCGTAACCTTGGCACTTTTAGGTCGTTCAAATGTACTTGGTAGTTGTCCATTAATTTCAGTGAATGGTTAAAATCGTCTAGATTCAGAAGATCCAATTGCATCACCTTCTGGATAAATTTGTTGTCGTTGGTTTTACGAATCTTGATTTGTAGTTCGCGTAGGTTTGCAAATTTCTTCGTCACTGAGTATCACACGGCTATCATTTGGTTAAATATTGTGTTAAAGCTTATTAAATTCTGCATCCCTAATATTGTGGTTTACATACTACTTTCAAGAGATAATATTTTATTTGTTACACTGTTCTGGTTCTGTGCTAATTTTCGGAGGGTATCAGTAAATTTTATTATAGTTGATCGAGTTAAGGGAATTTGTCTAACAACAGTTTATGTCATTCTAGTGGTCAAACAATTCTTGTATTGCATTGTCGTATCGTTCAGCATCTTGGTTATCTAAATTACCGGGGATAGCTTTTACAGTACTACCTAATCCATTAATAAGTTCTTTTTTCTCTCTTGTGGTTTGGTCTATCGGTATTATACTTTTGTAGTTAAGCATTGCTATCGCATAGTTGTTTCCAAATTTGGCTGTGTTCATTGATTCCTTCGGTCTGTCAAAATTTTCTTTAATTATACAAAATATACGGGGGTTGTTTTTATGTCTTCTACTACTATTTCGATGTTGTCGACTCCACCAATGTGGAGGTTGACGGCAAGGACGATAGTTGACCATCTGAAATTACAAGCTGTCGTAAGTTTTTTAAATGGATTATACCTTATGGTTTTTTCATTGTCTACTACTTCCACATATTTATCTGAAATTTTTTTGATTTTAAACGGACCTAAATTTCTAGGGGCCGTTTCGCGTCATTGATTTTTAAAATTTCTTTCATAAACGATCTGTCCCACTGCAAATTTGTTTGCATTTGAGTTTTCATTGCAGTTTTTTGTAATACGTTCCTCGTCGCTGTCTAGTTTACTTTTGACGTTATTATAAATGATTCTTAATTTTTCTTCCTGATCTTTGACGTACTGTTGGTATACTTCTTTATTGCGGTGTATGTCATAAGGGTTGCGAGAGTCTGAGTGTCCTAAATGTTAATTCGAGGGGTTTAAAGTTAGTTGAAGAATGAATTGTGGTGTTAGAAGCAATTAGGGCAAATGACATTAAATTCGTAATAGTTCTTTCTTGTATGTTAGTCTTAAAAGTCTAATCTCTTTTAATAATGTCAGAGGGAATATGTCAATTAATCCGTTTGATTCCGGATGATTTTCTGTAATAACATAGATTTTTATTTTATGAAGTTCCAGGGTATTCTGTATAGTCTCGTTTATGAATTTACTTCCATTATCTAAAGCTTTTGATCCAGGTGTACCGCAAAATGTAGAGTGCCGTAGAAATCCTTGAGTCACATCAGTACCATTTTATAAAGTGATGGGTATCGCTTGTCTTACTTTTGTGAAAGCGTCTACAATTGATAAAAACATCTGGGCTTCTACTACCAAAGTGTCTGCATGTAATTTGTGAAAAGGTTTGTCGGGTGTTTTACGTAGCATTAAGAGTACCTTAGGTGGTGATCTGTCGTGTTTTGCTCTATCACATAGTTTGCATTGATTAATAAAATCTGTATTTAATTCTTTCATGTCCTTAAAACAATATTTCCGTATTAGTTGTTTTAAGGGTTGTGTTACGAAGATTTGTTTTACCTACGTGTTGGTTGCGAATTACGTCATTTATTTTATCTGAATCGTCCAAAGTAATTAGCTTTAGTTTGTATCTGATAATCTCTGGTCCTGGGTTACTAAATAATTCTGAAAATCTTTCATACAGATGTTCTGTTGTGAAATAATAGTAAAACACTTTTTCTCGGGAGTATATTCCTTTAAAATTTTAATTATTTGATCCTTGTTATCTTTTGTTATTTGAATGTTATATATTTTTCTGTTGTCTGTTTTTGTGTATTTTACCGAATCAGGGATAGTTAGAACTTCTGTAATTATAATTTGGTTTGGTTTTGTATCTATGGTTTCGTTTAGAATTTTAATTGCAGTTTTCGGTTCGTCGTTTTGAGTTGAATGTATTGTTTCGGTTTTTTTGGGTCGCCTTGGGTCTTCTCTCATCTTAGTTTCGGTTACGTTACCTGCAACTGACTCTGATTCTATGGCGTTGATTTGTGTTCGGCTCAATGCGTCCGCATTATTATTATACATTTCTTTCTGTTATGTGATCTCATAGTCGTGTTCCTCTAATTTAATCCTCCACTTAGTAATTTTGGTTTAGGTTACTTTAGTTTAATTTCAGCGTGTGGTATTTCTATATAGGGTACAATGTATTGATTAATATTATTTAAATTTATTACGTCTGATCGTGTATGGTTCTGTCCAACTTAAAATTTGGGTATGTTTTTTCTTCCTTGTCCTGTTCGTAATTTTCATAATTTGTCTCATCGTGGATTTACAAAATTATCTGTGTCTTCAGGTATTACTTGATCATTAAAATCTACTACTTCTTGATAAAATATCTCTTCGGAAGTAAAGTTTCGTTTCTGTGTATTGTGGGGTTTGATTTGGGAAATCTTACTGTTCTGTCTAGTCTTCCCAGATGACGTGTCGATAGGGGTTGGTTTGTAGTAATTATTGGCGTTGCTATTATTATTTGTCATAGGTGAGTTTCTGTTAGGATTTACACCGAATGTTGGTCATTTTCGATTTGCGTTCTGATTGAACTTAGGTGTGTTGTTCGTCTAAGGTTTTGTACAAGTCGAATTAAACGTAGGCTTGAAAAATTGTCGAAATTGATTGTTAAAATTTGAATTGTTAAAGTTTGCATTACTAAATCTAAAATGATTCGTCGGTGTTTTAAATGATGTAATTTTAGGTTGTATCGGTATTGGTCTCGCTGCTTTTATAGTCTTAATTGGTTAATAATTTTGTTAATATGGGTTGTAATTTCTGTTCCTATAGTACATAACATTTTCTTCCTCTATTATTAAATTCATACCCCTCTTCTGCACTTTGTGGATTTCTAAATCTAATTTTATCTAATAATAGCTTAGGTAACGTGTTTATATACGTATCAAAAGCCATCTCGTCATATATTTTAATTTTAATTAAACGTAGGTTAGGATCCGCTTCTTCTAACTTAAATTTGGTCAGAATCATACTTCTTACGTCTTGGAATTTCATACCAAATTGGTAAGGTGGTCGATTGTCGATTACTCTACATTCGCAAGTTTAATAAATTCCTAACTAAAATTTAATATTTCTTTGATCGTCAATATAAGCAATCAGTAATTTCTTGTAATCTTCCCAGTCATTTTAATCATTCCCGTTCGCTATCAAAGTTAATGCTTTGCCTGTTAATTTACTCAAAATTAACCTTAGTAACCACATATTCTTCTCTATTTCCCCTTGTTTGTAAAAGATTCTTAGGAATGTTTCGCAAGTTGTAATAAAAATACCTAGCATGGCTTGATTGCTGTCATGTAGGAATCGAATCTAAATATAGCCTTATGTTATCTGCGTTCATTTTGCTTGAATGATTATTCTGTTTCCTTAGTCTAGTTTGCACTAAAGTTATTTAAAAAATCACTTACTTCAATGTTGGATAATGTTAACTCATTAAGTTCCGTTAAAATCTCATTAAGTTTAGATATTCACTGAATAATTGTTTCAATAATAAAATGTACATAAAAAAATCTTTTCTTTTTCAATTCTTACTTACTAAAATCAATATGTAATTGAAAAAATGGTAAAAAAAGTGAACTAGGTACTAACAATAATTTGATTCTTTGTTCCATAGCCTTCTATCGGCATTGGATTTGGTCGAGTTTGTATTTTTTCTAATTTTCGAGTTTTATTCTAGCAAAGTATTACAATTCACGGTTACCAGTTTTTGATTTTAGAAACACTATTAACCTTCTGGAATCTGTTCCGACTGCGACAGAAAGATTTTGGGTCTTAGAAACGTCTTTTTAAAAGGTTTTATTCAAGAGCTACAACTATTAAAATTAATTTTATTATTTCAATTACCAACAGACTTGTTTTATTCAGAAACAACATAAACTCTTATATTCTTTGGGCAACAAATTTTGACTTTTTGAAAGTTGATTTCGACCCGGCATTTGATTTTGTATAATTTTGATCTGCTGAATTCAAATTTGAATGTCATTTTGCCCTATCACGTAAGGTTTTTGTCAATGTTGAAAATAAGTTAATAAAAAATTTGGTCCAAATACACACTACTTTTATTGATACAGAGACAAAAACAATTTACAAATAGTTAACTAAATTGAAAAAGGTCTTAAACAATGTTTAATTTCTTTTCTTTCTCTCTTGGTTTAAAAACTTTGTTTAGTGGATTTTCTTCTGTATTCCAAGACCGGATTGTCCTTTTTTATTGACCAGTAGTAATTAGCCATCATTTTCAGGGAAGTAATCAAGATGCGAGTGTAAAAAGTGAACTTTTATGCTCATATTACATTCCAATTCCATAAATTTCTGTAACATATGTTTCACAATTTTCTTGTAGTTAGGATCCTGTAGTTTCCCAAAAAACCTTCAATAACATTAGCAAATGAAATTCATACATCTTTCTCGGATTCGGTCGTGGTATTAACAAATTTTTGATTTTTTGTTAATCTCATTATTTGCGGACCGACAAAAATTCCTTCCTTTAATTTTGCATCTGAAATAGTGGGAAATTTTCTACAAAGGTATTTGAAACAGTCTCCATCTTTATTTAAAGCTTTAAGGTATTGTTTCATTAATCCTAATTTAATATGTAGTGGAGGTAACAAGATTTTTTGGATCAACAAGGCTTTGGTGCAGAACATTTTTTGATCCGGGAGTTAAATTATCTCTTCTTATCCAATCGTTTTTCTTCCAACGTTGATGCCTACTTTGATTGTCGTACTCACACTAAAAAACTTGGCTTAGTTGTGTACCCTGACTGCTGTCCTAGCGGAAGTCCTACAATTTTCAAATTTTTACAAACTTTACAACTATGATCATTGTATTTGATTTTTTCAAGCATCACTTTAAGATTTTTGTAGCCTTCCGTCTTTTGCACAGAATGGGCAACCGGTACCGATGAAAAAACATACCCCATGTGCAAAAGAACAGCTTTAGGGCTTCTTTTGGAAGAATCAATAAAAAGCCTCTAATCATCGGGATTGTCTATATTAGGATGCTGAAATTTCGGAAAGATCATTTGGAAGACCTAAGTCTCTAACTAAGTCGCGAAGTTCGGTCTTGGAAAATAACTGCGGTTGCTTAGAAATGCTCGGTATTTCACTGGCATCGGTAAAGTTGTTTTCATCAACTTCAGGTTGAGAACTGCTTGTAGCATCTTCTAAATTTGTTGTTCTCTGAGGTATTAGCACATCTGGACCATATGGCGCTGGCCTATTTGCGGACATGAGGTTCGGATAAATAATGTTTTCTAAATTTTTTGTGATATATCCACGTACATTGCACATTTATTGACTCTCGCCAAATCATTGGTATTCCAAAGGTTAAGGATTTTTTTGTTCCATTACTCCAATGCCTTAAACCCTCTTCACATATCTTACATACAACATGTGGTGCCCAATGTTTGTCTTGATTACCAATCTTTACTTTAAAATACGCGTAGTATTGGTGTTTCAACAGTGATGTAACTTAACACTAAATTTCTTGACCACAGAATAACCACACACATAGCAAAAAGTATCTCGATTATTTTGACAAAGTCTTGGCATTTTAAATACCAGTTTAACTGCAAAAAGCTCACTAAACTCACTAAACAACGACTGCCTAGACCGAACGCAAACAGACTCATGAATGCGCTTGTTACACAAAGACGTCCATTTATATCTCATTTGTCGACGGTCTGACTACAAATCAGGGAATACCAGCAATTACATTTTATTTTCAGGAATTTTCCTATACTATTTTATTGATTTGTACAAAATGTAAACTCAGTGGCCTAGCAATTTCTAGAATGTCATCTGCAAATATTTACAAAACTATAAATATGAGACGTAGTAAATTTATTAAAAAGTTGTGCGTGGAGGAAACAAAAAAATGTTAATTCTTTATTAGATTATCCACCAAAATTTTAAAAAAATGAACAAATCCAACTCACGCATTTTTTGTTAGCCTGTGTAATTAATGGTGGGTAGCTTGAATTCTAACAATGCAAAATTTATGAAATTCAAAGACTAACTGAGTGGATGAGCTTCTTGCATTTAACATGAACCCTCCGGTCGCACATCGTTCTGTGGGAAACTGCAGATATTTCATTTCTGCAGTTTGATAAATCATACAATGTCTTTATTTCTAAGTAATTATAAACAAGTATACTTGATCGCAGTTCATTGTTCCTTATCGTATCAACTTGAGTCTGTATTACAAGATGGTCGTCTCTTATTTTATTACTAATATGAATTCCGTTCACACTTATTATATTACTTTTTTTATACAATGTATCATGCTATATCTAAGTTTCTATATCTATGTTTAATTTTAAATACATATTAATATAGTGGGTATGTAACTGGCGCTTTGTATGAAAGATTTCGTAGGTAATTATTCTTAACTAAACTTTATATTTCGAAATTTGTTGCTATAAAGATAATTCAAATAAGACAGTACGCATTTATTCTTTTTTCGCTGATATCGACCCCTTGCAGGCCAGAGCCGACCCGACCCGTTGAGATAGATATAAAAAAATTTGGAAATCTTTAACCAAGCCCATACTTAGAATTCACTGCATCAAACCCGTGTTTAGTTATAAAATTGCTAACATTAATAAGTTTTAAAACAATAGCTTAATGGATTTTGAAGAGCAAGTTCGTGAAAAACCGCGGTATACACAATTGTACTTATAAATTAAATAGCAAAACAATAATAAATGGTTCACTGTTATATTAGGACATTTTGCCCAAAGCCTTCACAAACACAATTTTACAGACTTTTTCCTGATTTTATATTACAAAGTATTTAGGTCTTTAATACAATTTACATTAATTTTTTAGTTTATCACACAGACAATACGACCAATACTAAAAATGAAGCATTTCATGCGTAGAAATGAAACTTCGTCCTAAAAATTTGAAACACTTTTTAATGGTATATTATTCAACATACGGTAATGTAGGCAATAACTCACGCAGATGAAGTTTGCGGCACGAGCCTTCGGCTCGTGCCGTAATTCATCAAGTGAGTTATTGCCATTACCGTATGTTGAATACTATACTTTATCTACGACTACAACAGTGAACACTAAGATGTAAGTACACAGATAAAGAACACTATATTTACTATATTTAGAAATCTTCACAGGTATAACAATGATACAAAAATTTTTGTCTAATTACTCATTTTGCTTATTAACAAAATTAACAGTAAAGTTTGAACAATCCGTAAACTGAATATGTGGGACTTAATTATTTAAATTTATTGTTTTTACAGTTGACATTCTTACTGCTATACCAATCTAGAAAGTTTTTATACACTTCTTTATATTTGGCTTGCGATTTTTCGGGTGATAGATTCTGTACTCTAGCATTAGCTACCTGTCTCAACTCTGGAGGTGTACATATTAATTCATCTTCAATATCAGAATTCATCGTATTTAACGCTAATTTACTTAACTCAATTTCAATTTGAAAACGTCATAATAATTTATTTAAATTTGTCAAGTAGCCTTACCTCAATAATAATAATGAACCTTGCATTTCGTCGTATCAGGCTCGTACAGAGCCAACTTCGCGCGTTGCGTCTATTCGATTATACAGACTAGACATGAAGGAATTTTACACCATCTAGTAGGAATACTGAGAATTATCATAAATCACAAGGGAGTTATTATAACTCGCGCTGTTTGTTTATAGATACTATAAATTGCTCAAAAAGATCTGATTAATTAATATGTAATTTGATAGGAGTAGATAAAATAAAATAATAATTGCTACTGTCTCATTTTGAAATATCGCATTTAAACAAAGATATTTTGTTATCTCAATTTGCTAAGATTTTTCTACAAAATTTTTCTTTCTCATATTTTGCCGAGTTTCCTAACAGGATTTCACTTAATATCACATCAATAAAGTTAGTAAACAAGTTTTGTCTAAACGGATCGCTTAAGCTTGATGGAATAAACAGAAAACACTTAAATGTAAACATTTTTATACGTATAGTGGACTAAAGTTTACGATAATGCTGGAATAAATCTCTCCTAACAGCGGGTAGTAGGATTAGTACCCTTTTCACCTAAAATGTCGAAAATTAGCTAAAGATTTCACTAGGGACTAATGATGGAACAAAGCAACAACGTTGATCAAGCAATATTACAACGTTGAGTTCTTTACAAATATCCTTCCTATTCCCTAGAAGGTTTTCGTATAAGTTATTCCCTGTTGTGGCCAGCTCAATATGTAGGCGAGCTTTAGACAAGGCGATAGTAGGTTTACCTCTACAACATTATATTTATTTTTAAAGTTTGTAGTTTCAAATTTCTTGTTGTTTTTCCAAGTATTTTCATTGACTGATATTTAGCTCGTATAAATACTATACATGTGCTTTTCCACACGGATCCCCAAATAATCAGTTAAAGAAAGTGTGCGTAAATTGTTAATGTATACAATAAAAACCAGTTAGTTTCATCTAATGTGATTGACAGAGGGTATTTAACAATACTATGTAAAGCATTTTTAGCATGAGCATTAATTAATCATCATCATTCATTTTG
Organism: Platerodrilus igneus; assembly: GCA_036346225.1. Lineage (NCBI taxonomy): Eukaryota > Metazoa > Arthropoda > Insecta > Coleoptera > Lycidae > Platerodrilus > Platerodrilus igneus. The sequence continues at coordinate 4,342,379 of JARFIW010000333.1, read as the reverse complement.
TTTTCGAACCTAAGATTGGTTTGACGCAGCTCTAACTTCTTTTCTATTCTGTGTTAATCTAAAAAGTTCTACATACCCTTCACATCGAATCCTGAAATGCCAAAGCTTTACTGTTTACCAAAGATTCACAAAAATAATAAATCGATGAGACCAATAGTTTCAGGTATCAACTCACCGACTTACTATTTATCACGATGGCTGTCAAATGAATTTAAGAATTTAAAGATCTGTTTTGAAAGAATGTCCAAACCTAATTTCGCCCACACTAAAATTAAAATTAAAAATTTCGAATCCTGAAATGCCAAAGCTTTACTGTTTACCAAAGATTCACAAAAATAATAAATCGATGAAACCAATAGTTTCAGGTATCAACTCACCGACTTACTATTTATCACGATGGCTGTCAAATGAATTTAAGAATTTAAAGTTTAATAGTTTGTCTGTACAAAACTCTTTAGAGTTCATTAATAAAATTAAAAATATCACATTAGAAGAGAACGAAATCTTAATTTCATTTGATGTCAGTTCATTATGCCCTAGTGTTCCAATACCACGTACTTTAACATATTTAAAGGATGTTCTTATAGATAGTGATATTGATGATGATAAAGTTGAGGACTATATCAAGCTTGTTTCGCATTGCATGTCCCAGAACTGTTTTCAATTCAACAACAAGTTGTACGAACAACATGAAGGCACAGCAATGGGAAATAGCTTATCACCTTTCATAGCAAATTTATTTATGTCTCGTTTTGAAACCGAGTTAAAAGAAAACTCCAAATACTTCCCAAGAATATGGTTAAGGTACGTGGATGATATTTTGCAGTTTTGACACTTCTAAAACAAATGTTGATGATTTTCTTAAAGAAATGAATTCAAAATTTCAAAGCATAAAATTTACGTATGAACTAGAGAATAATGGACAATTACTTTTTTTAGATACATTAGTAATTAGAAATGGTAATAAATTAGAATTTGACATTTATAGAAAAGAAACCAATGTAAATCGCTTTATTTTGTCTTCCTCTAATCATAGCATACAACATAAGTTGGCTTCATTTAACTTTTTAATTAATAGATTATTGAATTTCCCTTTAAATAAAAACAGATTTAATAAGGAATTTGCTCTTATTAAACAAATAGCGAATTACAATGGTTTCTCTTCTAATATTATAGATAATATTTTAGAAAGTGTAAAATAGGATCAACATCCGTAAATCAACGACTTTGCAATCAACCACCTCTAACGATAATGTTAAATATGTTAAACTTCCGTTTCACAAAACCACAAAGGGTCTTGATAAAATATTCAAACAGTGTAATTTCAAAATTGCTTTCACTAATACTAATAAAATTAAAGATTTGCTAGGTAATCCAAAAGACAAGGTGGAAAAATTGCAAAAGTCGGGGATTTATGAAATTAGTTGTGCAGGGCCAGGGTGTTTTCAAAAATATATTGGTCAGACCAAGAGGAATATAACAACAAGATTTAAAGAACACATTTCTCACTTCAAATATGGTAAATATGAAAGGTCTCAGGTCGCCAAACATATATTTGAAACCAGCCACCCGTTAAACTAGAAAATGTTAAATTGTTAAAAGCGGTACCAACGTTTTCCTCCTTAAATGCCTATGAATCAATTAAAATTGTTAAACATAAAGGACCTCTCTTAAACACCGATAAAGGGCCAATAGAGTCATCTGCTTTGCTTTCCCTATTGGTCAACAACCAATGAGAAAGCAAGATTAAACTGGTTCCGCTTCAGTAGATTTAGAATTAGTATAAATTAGGTAGATTTAAGTTATAATGTCACAATTCACTTGTTTGTTGTTGAGAACACCAGCCTGCGGGTGAGGAGAATATCCTCGATAGTGTTTAAAGCAACAATATAGTAAATTATACAGCTAATTTTTTTTTTTTTTCCTTCTGATGATGACCACATAGTGGTCGAAATACGTATCTAGTAATTTAAATATTTTTTGTGGTTAAGGGTTTTTATTTAATTTTATTTAAATCGTGCCACAGTGTTCCTATAGATTATTATATATGTTTTTTTGTTTTGTTTTCAAACTTACTTAAGGTCGGTATGACGCAGCTCTAAATTCTTTTCTATTCTGAACTAGTCTAAAATGGTCCTCATACCCTTCACAACCTAAATCTCTAATAATTTGACTAATATAGCTTTGTCTAGGTCTTCCTACTTTATTTTTATTTGGCAGTCTACAATCTAAGACCTTACTAAATAGTTCCTCATGTCTTAACCGGTGCCCTATCATTCTCTCTCCCCTGACCTTTAATTGTTTCCACATTCAGGGTTCCTTACCTATCCTTCTATAAACTTCCTCATGTGTTACTCTATCAGTCCAACTAATCTTTAACATTCTCCTATAATTAATTAATAAATAATTAATTAATAAAAAAGCATTAATTTTCAACTCACTGCTGCATACAAGAGTGATATCAAAGGCCAATTACATGTGCTAAACAAGTTACGTACTTACGTTGACCAAAAATAATTTATAGAAACTAAGTATTTTTAGAATTATAATCAAAAACTGCAGTTTAAAGATATAATAAATATCCAATTCATACTAGGAATAAAAATGATCTACACATATTTGCTTAATGTTAAAATCCATATCCGAAATGGGATGAATGCAAAAATACATAAACACAGACGCACGCATCCAAGTATGCCTACATACAGTCACGATTATCCACACATACGCTCACGCGCTCACGTCAAGGCGCCTACACGCATGCATCCCATACGAACGCAGGCATTTACATGTAAATGCAAATGCAAACATGCCGTGGACACGAAGCGTACCCGGCTCTCTGGATCAGACAAGTTTATTGATCCCAAGGTTCGGCAAAATTCAAAATTTCTTAATAAAAGAACTCGTTTCCTGGCCAACGTAGTACCTGCGGGTGGAGCATTGGAAAATCAAATGTAAAGGTAAGTCAGCACTAGGCGGCTAATGAATTAGACAGGCGAGCATTTTTCACAAAAATTTGCCCTCTTTCGGATGAGAGGTAAATTGTAGGTCCCGTGAATGTGTTGTCATGCACGTTAAAGGTCTCACTCTGCTTGGAATAGTAGGGATTTGGCAAAATCCAAAATTTCCAGGTATTAAAACTTGCTTCTTTGCCAATACAGTACCTTCAGGTGAAGCATTGGAAAGTCAAATGTAGGGGTATGTTAACATTGGTGTACGCAAGTATAAATACATGAACGCATAACCACATATACACAACTAAAAGAACGCCTATTCACGCATGTCTTACACAAACAGATAGGTATGCAGACGGCAATCATAATGTGAAGCAGACATGCAGATTTGTTTGCATCAAAGCATTAAAGCATGTAGGCACCAAAGCAACTACAACTTAAACATTCATTTGTGTAAGCTCACAAAAACGCTAGCACGTAGGCACGTAAACACTAAAATATGTCGAACTGTATTCTTCCCTTTGGAGTAAAGGGTAGAATAGGTCTGTCCTTTTTTTGCTACTGAAGGCCAATAGAAAGAAATACTCGTAAGTACTCTATACAAAACAAAAAACCTCTAGAATTACCTACGAGCTACTGCATCTGATTTAGACAATGGAACAAAAGCAGGGCGCAGAAGCCCTTGTTGCCCTCTTGAACTTAATATTATTCCACATTTGGTTACTGTATAATTTGAGTAAGGACCGCTACACTTAGGGCCGCGTCCACAATGCTCCACCCGAAAGTACTACATTGGTTCAAACGCGAATAATTACGTGCATCGCATAAATCTGACTTCAAAATTAGTTAATCGTTAAATATAATTTATAAAATAAAATTAAAGTTAGTGTTTGTATAATGGTACCCATCGCCTTGACTTTAGAGTACGTCTGAACCACAAGACACTAGCAGAAAGTGGGGGGATCAGCAATATCAGATAGCAGCCACCGGCTCTTCTTACTGGTGCGACCTGCAGGATCGACTTAAAGCTATCTAATCTAGCTAAATTAGTATTTACTATTGAATTCGAATTTCTGAGCATACGCCAAATTTATTAATAGGTTATTCAGGGATTTGTTCTTACTGCATAAATTTACAATATCGTCCGTCCTGGTTTAAGCAATTTACTCTAGCTTCAGCCTAAATTTGTCCCTAATGTTCACTATCGTTTCCTAACTGAATTATTCTAATTTCAATCTTCCTTTCTATAGATAATACGACAAAAAACATACAAAAAAAACAAACAAAAGGAATCAGCGCCAGAACAATGAAATATATAAAAGTACAACACATGTATAAAATGTAAATATATAAATATCTAAATAAACTATCAAGCATATAACAGTGCATAGGATAACAAAGAAGCATCCCTTAAATTATCAGGCGCACTCGCATAAGCAGTATGTCGGGTTGCACCCTCAGACTAAAACATGCTCGTTCACAATTAACTGCAAAATTCACCTCTTAATGCAAATCAATGCTTAAGCGAGTACAACCGCCACAATATTTATAAATACCTCGAATACAAATTTCTCCTGTTTCTGAAGATCTGGTCGTCTACTTACATCTAATTATCTCTTACTGTTAAGGGGAGATGGATATGCACTGTTAAAGTGGTATGCATTAAATGTTCCAGGGGATCACATACAGTATCATTTTTAAATCTAGGGGGCTTCTCTCTAATTTAATTTCTTAGTTTAATTGATTTATTTGGTTGGCTTAAGTTAATTAAAAAGTCTGATTTTTTATTGTTTATTATTAACCGGTTTAAAGTTTTCAATTAATACCCGATGTTCTTTCCGCGCGTTTTAGGAAATACAATGACTGATATAGTGTGAAATTCATGGTGCATATTTAAATATTTGAATGTTTCGTTTTTTTATATATATATTTTTGATGTTTTTTAAATATTTTTGTGAATTAAGTTATATCGTTCCACTAAATAAATTTTGTGTCAAGTCTAAACTACTTCCTACTGCAAATTTCAAGCTACCCTACTCTGCACCTTCGATTTACACCCGATTCTAAATAACAACATTCGCTGTCAACGTACATCAGCGGAAGACAGTAGCGATTCACAGCTAGACGGAGGTTCTTCACGTCAACGGCCCAATGTCGTGAAATAACAATCTTCCAACTATGCAGCGACTTTAAAAATGTAAGAAAAGGAAAATCAAAGAAAAAATTAAAGAGCCAGATGGTTTGGCGCTATATAGCAACTCATGTAAAAGAGATGAGAGGAAGGGCTTGCATTGAGAAATAGCGATAGAAGAAACGGTGGATAACGAAGCACTACCCGACCAGCCAAAGTGTAGTACTTAGACCGGAATAGAACATCACCTTTATGTGATGGCCGGTTGGTTGCTTTGGGACTTAAGACAGGTCTACCAGAAGAAAAATTAAGGTTTTAAACGGAGATAGAGGGATGAGAAAAAAGTAGAGTTTTAGGATATGCTTCCTAGAGAAGAAGTAGAGCCTAGGGAATGTCCCTGTTAAAACAGATTGGTCTAAAGGTTTACTTGCGATACTAATGATAAAATAGAACTTATATCACCACGTAGATACTTGGTTCTAAATGAGACCCAGGCAAATCATTTCCTACCCACATCCGCTACGATGAGAAAATCAAACAAAGGTAACGTAAACAACTTAAGTATTCCCACACGATAATTTCAGAAACATGATTGCTATGCACACAGCGGTAATTGTACGATAGACTGTAAATTGAAAACAAAAAGTAGAAAATTTCAATATAGCAACAACATAAGAAATAATATTTAAAACGACAAGGCGATAGCTTCTCACCAACGCGTTCAGAAAAAACAAGAAATGCATTAGCATTCCTATAATATAAAATGAATGAAAACGAAGATTAAAAAAAATGATTGAAACATATGCGTAAGCGGACAAACAAATCGAATAGAAATGTCTTGTATTCGCAGTGGTGGAAACTGACGTTTTAGTACAGAGGCATAGCTTGCGCTTGATGTGTGTATCCACCAGTCGAGCATCAGCCCTGGACATCAAGTAGGACAAGTCGTAAATATTCGCTGGGATGTTCAGAAGAAACATACATCAACCACGATAATGAGTGTATTAGGTTGTGGAATAATAATCAAGTAGAAAATAAAAATTTAAAATAATCGGATTTATTTGCAAGTATTAACCAATAGAAAAAAAATTACTACTAGAATGGGAGAGCTATCTTTTTAAAATTAGAAAACTACATGTGGTATAACAAGGTTTGAAAAACTTGTAAACTATAGGATTTATAATTATTTAGATATAAAAGAGCTCGATAATTAGATAATGCTTGAGTACGGAAAATAAAACTAAAAAATATATGGCCGAGATAAGAATGTAAAAAAGAAATATGTTTAGATGAAGCTATGAATACAAACGTAAATATATGCTACTCATCAGGGGCAGAAGAAAGTGGTTTTATGTCTTTAATACGCCAACGTCCTTGAGGTTTGCCATTTAATTCTTGTAGTTCATATATTAGTGAAGAAATTACACGAGATATTGGTTTTCAAACGAATTTAGCAGCTAGTTTAGAGGAAACTTATAGTGATATCATATAAAACATGATTTTTTTTCTATACTTGTTCGCCTAAGACAAACGAAACGTCTCCTTTACGGAGGATGTAATAATTTTCGTTTTTTTCATAAACTTTAAATAAATTTTTTCGAACATCGGTATAGTTAAAAGGTAATAGTTGTTGATCTTTGTAACGACGTATTTTTCCATCATATTCAAATACATCGGTATTGTCAGGAACAGAACCATAATAACTACCGTTAGTTGAAGTATAACGACCAAAGCCGTAATAATTACATGGTACATGGCATTAAACCAAATCTTCTGAACTTCATAATTTTTATGAAATTTTGAAATTCTTTTGAAAGGTACTGTGGACCATTGTCACAAAAAATAATTTGAGGCACACCAAAAATAAGAAAAACTTGTTACTTTAAAAATTTTGTGAACGTCAAAGAGGTAGCTATTGGTAGGGGATGAACGAAAACAAATTTGGATATCCAATCAGTTAAAACCAACAGGTATTGGTTACCTTTTTTAGATCGAGGTTGGAGTCCTAGAGTCCTAATAAATAGAGAGAAAGAGAGAGAGAGAAAGGAAGAGGGAGAGAGGGAGAGAGAGAGGGAGAGGAAATGGAAGAGGAAGGGGAGAGGGAAATGGAGAAGGAGAGGGAGAGAGGGAGGGAGAGAAAGAGGGAGAGGGAGAGCGAGAGGGAGAGAGAGTGGGAGAGGGAGAGAGAGAGGGCGAGGGAGATGCAGAGAGAGAGGGAGAGGACGAAGGAGAAGGAGAAGGAGAAGGAGAAGGAGAAGGAGAAGGAGAAGGAGAAGGAGAAGGAGAAGGAAAAG